>PVKB01002983.1:38191-234377 GCA_004027205.1 Ctenodactylus gundi
TGGTCTCAGTCTCCTGAGTGCTGGGATTACAGACTTGCGCCACCATGCCTGGTTTATGTAGTGTTGGGGAATAAACTCAGGTACTGCTTTACCCTCTGAGCCATTCCTCCAGCCTCATGACAAGCTAACTCATAAGCAGAAAAGTTCTTAAGAGAACTCTTATCACAGAGCTAAAATATCCTGTACTCAGATCTAGAATTCTATTTTGATTAATAGATTTTGTTAAACTTTTTTTAGTGTCTGTTTTGCTAAGTCAGTAAGTTTTCCAAGATGGGCTTGAACATGGAATCCTCCTGTGTTAGCCTCCCGGAGTGCTGGGCTTCCAGGCGAGTGTCACCATGCCCTCTTTAAATACTAACCACTGCACTATACCACCAGCCCATACCATTAGTTTTGTTTCTTTTTCTTGTTTTCTTTTTTGGAAACAGGGCCTCACTCTATAGTCCAAGCTGGTTCTGGACTCATGGCAGTCCTTTGCCTCAGCGCCCTGCGTGCTGGGATTACAGGAGTATACTGCCACTCCAGGCTTATGTGGTGCTGGGGAATTGAACCAAGGGCTTTGTACTTGCTGAACAGGCACTTTCCCTGCTACACTACGCCCCTAGCCTCAGTTTTGTTTTTAGGGTTTTTAACTTGTTTTTTTTTTTTTTTTTTTTTAATTTGGAGGTTTGAATCCAGAACCTCAGGAACACTAAACAAGCCTTCCTTCTTACCCCTGAGCTGTCCCCCATCTTCCAGAAATAGTTTCATCTTAGTTTTCTAGATAGAAACTACTGATGAGCGTTAATTATTTTCTTTGCCTGTGTACAGGTGGCTTAGATTTTAAATTGCACCTCAGTGCTTTAAAATGTTTAAATAATAATAAGCTTCTGCTTGGTACCAAAGAAACCTAGGAAAACAGGAATTAAAGAGTTAAATTATTTTGTCCCTTTTGCCTTTTAGATGCCAGAATTCCAGAGAAGTTCAGTTCATATCAAGAACCCTGGGAAAGTAGAAGAAATTATCTGTGGTCTCATCAAAGGCGGAGCTGCCAAACTTCAGGTGATGCAGTCCTGAGCTCACTTTGTAGCCATAGCCCGGGCTCATCTTGAACTCTTTAGTAGTCCTCCTGTCTCAGGCCACTCAGTACTGGGATTACAGGCCTTGCCACCATACCCTGTTTATGTGTTGCTGGGGAATTGAACCCAGAGCCCAGTGCTTGCTAGTCAAGAGCTTTAACCTCTGTACTGTTCCTCTAGCCCCTCCTTGCCTGTTCCTTAGGAATGAAAATATAAGTAAAAAATAGCCTGGAGATAAGCTTTGGTTCTTCTCACTGTTGGTTTTAGTGCTGAAGGTTGAACCCATGACCTTATTCTTACCGTGAGAGAACTTCTACATTGAGGTACATCCCGCTCCCTGACTTTTCTATCCCTTTTTCTTTTTAAATTTATTTCAGTACTGGTGATTGAACCAAGGCCTTCCCACTAAGCTACATTTCTAGACCCCCACTCCCCCTGTTTGATTTTGAGACAGGATTTTGCTAAGGTGTGTATGCTGGGCTTGATCTTCCTACCCTGCTTCACAAGAGTGCTGGGATTACAGGCCTACACCACTGGTCCAGCTTCCATTACAGTTTTGTAAAGTAACTAAATTGGCTCAAATTATTTCTGTGTTTTATCTCCAGAGAGAAAAATAACCGTATCACCTACAATTGAAAATTCCTATGCTGACTAATCATAATTTATTTGGTGAAAAAGATACGACACTTAGAGTATCATTAAGGTCATTCCCAGGATTGTAAACATGAGTAACACTAGGAAATTTCATGTGAGATGCTGTCCTAAGGAGGACCAGGGACCAGCCCCAGCTATAGACCTCTGGGATTTTTCTGGGTCACAGGTCACACATGAGAATCCTACCTGGTAGCTGTGTTCACTTCATGCCCTCTTCCTTCTCTTCCAGATAATAACAGACTTTGATATGACATTGAGTAGATTTTCCTACAAAGGGAATAGATGTCCAACGAGTCACAGTAAGTATGGAATTCTTGAACACCGTGTTCAGTGTAGTCATGGATTCTTTTAAGATGCCTTGTTCCTGGATTACCTGTGGGATAGCTGGGGTTTTAATTCTCTTCTGTGGCACTGGGATTGAACCAAGGGCCTTCTCTCTGAGCTACATCTCAGCCCCTTTTTACTGCTTGAGATGGGGTCTCACCAGGTTGCCTAGGCTAGGCTTAAACTTAGAATTTTTCTTCCTCGGCCTTCAATGTGTCAGGGTTGTAGGCCTGTACCACCAGGACCAGCTTTTAATTCTCCTTGGATACTGGAAAGGAAGAGAATCTTCTTTTCCTTATATTATGAGGATTGTCTTCCTCTTGTTATATAAGTGGCCATTTTCATGTTTAGTTTTGATAGCAAAGGGAATGGAGACTTCAAATTATTTTGCATCAGGGCAAGAGGGTAGCTCAGCAGTTAAAGCACTTTCCTGCTAGTGCAAGGCCCTGAGTTTGATTCCACACCACCACATAAACCAGGTATGGTGGAGGATTACCATGAGTTGGAGGTCGGCCTGTGCTACACAGTAAGTTCAGGGCCAGCCTGGACCAAAAAAGCAAGAGAGAGAGAGAGAGAGAGAGAGAGAGAGAGAGAGAGAGCGCAGCACCAAACGTGTAGTCTCTTCATTACTCAAGAAATATTTAAATGGTTTTTGCACTTCAGGATGACTTAATGAAATAGCATCATTTATCAAATACTCGTGGTTGAGGATGTAGTTCAGCAGCAGAGTGCATGCATGTTTGGCCTGTAATTAGTCCCCCGGAAACATACTGTCACCCTCCTCCGAAAATGAAGTTTTTAGGAGTTTTACTTATAATTTAATAACAAGTAGCCCTTATGTAGTCACAAGTTAAATTATATTGCTCGAGCTTCTTACCATCCTGGGGCTGACACCCGGGAGTACTATAACACCAAGCTGCATCCCCAGGTATTTTTGAAAAATTTTTCTTTTTGAGACAGTGTTCCTAAATTGCCCATTCTAGCCTCAAAATTGCAGTCCTGCCCTAGGCTCATGAGTAGTTGAGATTATAAATGTGCACAACTGACTATGTTACTAAATTAATTCCCTTTTTTGTGTTGTTTTCTAACTTTTTTCTAGAATAAATACTCTTCACTCTTAACAAGAAAACTATGGAATAAGTCCTCTTGCGTACTTCTAGTACATATATAAATTGAGAGATTATTCTGCTTTTTTTGTTTGATGGTTTGTTTTTTGCTGCTGGGGATGGAACCCAAGGTCTTTGTACTGTGTTACATCCGCAGGCCGTTTTTGGTTTTAATTTTGAGACAAGATTCCACTGAGTGATTAAGTTGACTGAGCTGGTCTCAAACTTGTGATCCTCCTGTTTCAGAGTACCAGAATGCTGGGATTAAAAGGCTTGCATCACCAGGCCCAGCTGATAATTTGTATTTTTAAAAAATCTGTTATAGTTAGGGGTGCAACTGAGTGGTAAAACACTTGCCTAGCATGCTTGAGGTTCTGGGTTTGATCTCCGGCAGTGCAAAAAAAAAGAAAAGAAATCCAACAAACATACAAGATCTCCAAAACCTAGCAGGGAGGGCTCTGTGGCTCAGGCCTATAATCCTAGCATTTTGGGAAGTAGGCAGGAGGATTGCAAGTTCAAGGCCAGCCTAAGCGAATTACTGACTTAGCAAGACCTTGTCTCAAATTCAAGAACAAATAATTGGCTGGGGTTGTAATTCATTGTGAAGACTCTGCTCAATCGCCAGTACCACAAAAAAACAAACAAAAAAAAACCCAAACTGCTGAAAAAACATCTCCTTTCCCTAGTAATCTCAGGAGAATGGAAAATATCTTTCAAAAGAAAAAAAAGTTTTATTTATAAAATATGGTATCTATAATACAACATAATTTTTAAAATAATAAATGCTTGGGCCGGGAACATAGCTACTGGTTACAGCCCTTGCCTAACAAATACAAGGCCCTGAGCACTACATCCTAGCTGGGTATGGTGGCACATACTTGTAATCCCAGCACTTAGGAGGCTGACACAAGAGGATTGCCATATATTTCAGCCCAGCCTGGACTACAGAGAAAGACCCTGTCTCCAAAGGTGGGGCCAGGGGTTAGGGGACCTTGGAAGCAACCTGAAACATTTTAGACTGGAAAAGAGATGTAAATTCTTTCCTGCCCACACGCCAAAGTGCCAGAAACTGTAAAAGCTGTAACCTTTATGAATTGTTACAAGTGAATAATACTTAGAGAGAGATCCGTGGTTGGACCAGTGGTGTAGTTGTGTTTTTTTAGTTCTAGGACCAACTCTTGGTTCGTTACATGCCAGACAAGTGCTCCGTTATTAAGCCCAGTACATGGAGAGTTTGTAGTATGTGGGAGATACAAACCACATGTGAAATGAGGAAGAAACAACTCAAAATTACAGATTTAGTTTGATCACTTATTTGATTGATAGTACATAAAAGTTTAAAGGAAATCTACAATATTAGTAATTTGTATTTAAAGGCGAAATTGTGATTTTTTTTCTTTGTAAGTCTACGTTGTCTGTATTTTGCGGTGTTATTGTCTACTAAGAAAAGGTATAGATGGGGCTGGGGAAAGGCCCTCAGTTGCATTCCCCAGCACCACATAAACCAGGCATGGTAGCATAGGCCTGTAATCCCAGTACTTGGGAGGCTGAGGCAGGAGAATCGCCATGAGTTCCATAGCTAGCCTGGGCTACATAGTAAATTCAGGATCAGCCTGGGTTATAGAGCCAGACCCTGTCTCTGGAAAAAAATAAATAAGTAAAGAAAGTGGAAGAGGAAAAAAGGTATAGTGTCCCAGGTTGGTAAGCTTGGCAATCTGAAAGGCTGAGGCAGGAAGATCACAGGTTTGAGCCTGGGCAACTTAGTGATGTAGTGAGACCCTGTCTTAAAATACAGAAGCTGGCACGGTGACACATGTCTGTAATCACAGTGCTCTGGGAGGCTGAGGTAGAAGCAAGTAAAAGCTGAGCCTGGGCAGTTTAGCAACTTTCTCAAAAGAAAAAATAAAAGACACTGAACATAGAGCTCAATGTGAAGGCCTTGGATTAAATTTCTAGTACCATATTGTGCAAGCGAGCATGCGCACACACCCACAAACACACAGAGGTATGTTTCAAAGATACATTTCTTGCTTCAGTTTTTTTTAAAAAAAGGACAATAATAATGGAAACGCTCAGAGTTTGTAGACCCTGAGCTATCTGGCGCTGTGCTGTATGTGAGGAATCACAAGTCTCAGATTTGGAAACCATTGCCTTCTCTGCTGAGGCAATGGAATTACAGCATTGAGACCACGTGTTTTAATAAATGTGGCAACTGACTTGACTTTTAAGATTGAAAGAAAAGTAACAAGTTGCTCCTGGTAGTGGCAACACCAGTCAGAGTATTTTCTTTTAATGCCTGTTTCGCTTTCTTGCTAGATGTCATTGATAACTGTAAGCTGGTCACAGATGAGTGTCGCAGACAGGTAAGTGCCACCAGGAGCCCAGAGTTCCATTTCTCCACTGCCTAGAAATAGTATAATATCCTTCACATAAACAAGGTTTCTTTTGATAGCACTGAAATTGAACCCAGGGCCTCATGCATGCTAGGCTAGTGCCCTCCCACTCAGCTGCATCCCCAGTCCTATTTTATTTTCATTTGAGACAGGGTGTCATTAAGTTCCCTAGGCTGGCCTGGAACTGGGGATCCTTCTGCCTCGGCCTCATGGGTAGCTGGGATTACAGGTGTGCTCCACCGTGCCTGGATTACATCCTCACTGTATTTTAAGGAAAAACTAACGGTAACTTTTTATTATTATTATTTATGTACTTATGTATTTATTTTTGGTGCTGGGAATCAAGCCCAGGGCCTTCACACTGAGCTACATCCATAGCCCACTTTTTAGTTTTGATTTTGAGACAGGATTTTACTAAGCCACTCAATTTTCCAGGCTGCGCTTGGACTTGGAATCTTCTTGCCTCAGCCTCCTAGAGTGCTGAGATCACAGGCTTATACTGCTGGGCTCTGCTAACAGTAACTTTTAAACCACAAACCTTAGATTTAAAACTTGTAAGTGAATTACTCAAATGTTCTAATGTTATTGGTTAAGTAGACAGCACAAGGGTACCTTGGTTTTATGTAATGTTTGCTCCCTTCAATTGATTGGGAAATTTCTTCAGTACTTTGCTTGAATATCTACCTTTGGATATTTTAACAGGATAAGACTCAAATTGTCAGTCAGTTTGGGACTGAAATGATAGTACATGGGAAATAAAGTCATTTGGTAAGGATGAGCTGATTAGCAGTGGTTTTTTCAAATTGCTGACCCAGAAGTACTTCACACAGGACGGATGAACTTTTGTAGGTGTATTTATGTCAGCAAAGATCTCCCCAACCCATAGATGCAGCAGCCACTTTTATTCTTTTCCTGTAGCACAGCCTGTGGAGAACATGTGTTCATATCATTTTGCTTTCTGTAAAAGAGAAGCATATTAGTGACAAGACTACACCCCTCATAACACAGTCCGTGTTCTGTGCAGTTGCTGCAGCTGAGGGAGCAATACTATGCCATTGAAATCGACCCAGAGCTCTCCATGGAGGAGAAGTACCCTTACATGGTGGAATGGTATGTGCGGTCGGGGAGGGTGGGTAGGGACGACACAGGAACCTAGTCAGGTGGTAACAGTGAAAACTGCTAGTGTATTTCCACCCCATCTCCCCATAATGCATAATGTACACAGATTTCATAAACTTTCAGGTAAAGCCATAAATTATATGTAACAAAATGAACTCTGATTACTCTGTCTAGGATTTAAGTTCAAATTCAATAGGAATAAATTTAAATTTTTACACTTAAAAATAAGAATTTAAATTGTTATTAAAAAGGATATATAGGCCAGACCCCGTGATGCACGCCTGTAATCGCAGCACTCTGGGAGGCTGAGGCAGGACAATTGCAAATTTGAGGCTAGTCTGGGCAACTTGTCAAGACCCTGTCTCAAAATCAGAAATCAATAAAGGGCTGAGGATATAGCTTAGCCTGCTTTACAATTGTGTAAAAAACATCCACGATCCCAGCACCTTTTGTGAAGGCCATGTCTCAGTACCTTGTACCACCGAAAGAAAAAAACGTATACAGGAGCTTTGTGGTGAGCTGCAGGAGATGCTGCTCAATGAAAGTGCTAGACTGGGAGGAGTGGGAGGTGCCCATCAGACCCATGAGAAGAACCAAAGCCAGCCTGTTTGGAGTGGGTCAAGGATAGCGAAAGGGCTCTGACTTGGGTTCAGAGTATTGTGGGGGAAGAGCACTTGCTCATCACACTCTAGGCTTTGGCCCAGTCCCCAGTGGTGAGGGGAAGCAAGAATGTGTTGATTTGAGAGGAAATCATCTTAGGAGACCAGAAGTATTTATCCTTAATCATCCCATTTCCTGACAGGGTACATAGTTTGCCTATGTTGATGATAGTAGATGGGGAAGAGACTTTCTCCTTTCAGCATCGCGGGAACTAGACGTGGAAGGATTAGAAATGGTTTCCGCATAATGAAAGGAAGGTCTGTGGAGCAGTTAGAACTGTGCAGTGGACAGTGAGGCAGAGAGGAGGATGCCACAGGAGGCCTGAGGTGGACTTCTAGGAATTGGGTGAAGGTTCAGGCTCTTCATGGTAGGTAGGATTCCAGAGGCCTGCAACAAAAAGGTGCTGGGATTGTAGATGTTTTTACACGATTGTAAAGCAGGCTAATCTGTGCAGTGCATTCCATACCAAGGATTTGGTAGGATCTTCAGTACTTTTCATGAAAATTTAAACTATAAACATTAAAAAAACACCTCAACTCATGCAATCAGAGATAGGGTTGGATGATTTCATGATTGAGTTATTTGTAGACTGAGCAGAGGCTTGGCCTGTTCCTGTCTTACCATAGGAACACATTTAAGCCAAGACTGAGTGTGGGAGAACTGGGAATCAAGTAAGGATATGTATGCACTTGAAGCTGAGTATGGCGGCATGTGTCTGCAATCCCAGTACACTGGAGGCTGAGGCATAAGAATTGTAGGTTCCAGTCTAGCCAGGGCAGCTCAGCGAGATCTCGTCTCAGAAAAAGAGCTGGAGGTGCTGTTCAGTACAGAGTCCCTGGACTTAACCCACAGTATTTAAAAAAAAATTTTTGAGATACAGTGACATGAATTTAAGTCTCTAGGATTTAAATCCAAATGTGATAACATGTTATTTTCTCATACTGAAGAATGTAATACAAATCATTGTTTTAATTGAAGTTTTTTTTTTCTTTGCCACTAACTACAGGTATACTAAATCCCATGGTTTGCTTGTTGAACAAGGTATACCAAAAGCTAAACTTAAAGAAATAGTAGCAGAATCTGACATTATGCTCAAGTAAGTGTCTTGGGGTTTTCCTGTTGTCAGCAGATTTGAACTATTGGTATCAATGTATTCAAGTATATTTTTGTAAAAATAAAGTGTAGCTCATTACATACAAAATACCTATTCTAAAATATGTCACCTCTCACGAGATGGATAGTGACAAGCCTTTTGAGATTTAAATAGTAATTTGTACTTTCTCCAGGTTAAGAAATCAAGACTAACTTTATAAATGTATGCAACCAAGACCATTTTGAAATTTTTAGTAAAATACTTCTGAAAAACTTAATATGTAAAAGGCCCAAACGTGTACGGCAGAGTAGAAAGAGAGGCAAAGGTCAGATAAGAAAGGAGTGAACCCCTGAATTTCCCAAGCCCCGTAGTTCTAATGTGTTACAGAATTTGGAATTCATGTGTTTATCCAAAAAAATGTTAAATATTATGTCATGTGAATTTTTTATCAAAATAATATATAAAAGGAATATTTACAAATCATGCTGGGAAGGATGTAGCTAGGTTACATGTTTATAAATTTATTTGAGTCTATTTTCTGTGAAAACTATTTCTAGGAAAGGCAAATGGTTGTAGTACAGCTGGGCCCATAATCCTACCACTTTGAAAAGATGAGGCAGGAGGATCACAAGTTCAAGACCAGCTGAGGAAGTTAGTGATTTAGTGAGACCTTGCCTCAAAACCAAAAATAAACTTGGGCAGGGTATACAGGTCAGTGTGAAGGCCCTGGGCTCAATCCCTAGTACCAAAAAAGAGAAAAAAATAAATGTATATGTAATTAAAATATTCACAGTCCATGAATTATAATATATCAAAGCTTTAAAAGCTTATATTCAATACCGTTTACCACATTTACAATTGTCAACGCAGTGGGCAAATGACAGACAGGATGACACTCCTCTTTTCTGCAGTACCAGGGTGGAGCCCAGGTCTACTTTGTGAGGTAAGCACTCTGCCTCCAGTTGCGCACAGTTGTGCTCTGGTGCCTTCACCTTCAGCACTGCTGTATGTTAAGGTGAATGTTCCTAGGAAGGGAAGGGTAAGCAGTCAGCCTAGGAGAGCCGCCTGGTGGTGCAGGCTTAGGAGCCCAGCTCTTCGAGGACTGAGGCAGGAGAATGTGAGTTTGAGTTCAGCATCGACAATTTTGCAACTTAGTGAGATCCTGTCTCAAATAAAACAATAAAAAGGAGCTGGGGTTGTAGCTCAGAGCAAAGGCCCTGTGTCTATTCTCCAGTTACCACATAATGAAAAACATCAGGGGACCACTAAAGAAGTATTTCATTCATAGGCAGCAGCAGTGTAATCTAACTCATAGTTGAAGAAGGGAAAAACAGGTTCTAAAACCTTGGGGAGGAGAGAGGCCGGAAATGAAAAGCTTACTGCTACTCTCCACTGCTCTGTCTTGTGACACTACAGAGGGGCAGTATGTGGCAGGCCATCACTAGCCCATGAGGACTTTCCCAGGGGAGATCCAGTCACTGCCCGCTTTTGAATGGTGCAAATTGGGAATGGTCAGCTTCTGTCCTTCGGTGGGACTGGCCAGCTAAGTGAAAGGAAAATGAGGATAACTGTTCCTGCAAGCAGTGTTTTGCATTGAGAATATAAATGAGCCACAGAATTAAGGGGAAGAATTGCTTTTTAAGGCGAGTGAACAGGAGACACCCCTGCTGTTTAACGAATAGTTCACCCCTCCTCTTCCAGGGAAGGCTATGAGAATTTCTTCGACAAGCTCCAGGAGCACAGTATCCCTCTGTTCATATTTTCAGCCGGTATTGGGGATGTCCTGGAGGAGGTTATCCGGCAGGCTGGAGTTTACCATTCCAATGTCAAGGTCGTGTCCAACTTCATGGATTTTGATGAAAATGTAAGAGCGTAAAATCATTTCTCACGCGGAGCTACCCTAGACTTACGTCTTTACCTGTACTGAGGATCGAACCTGAGGGCTTCTTACTGAGCTTCTTTTCCAGCCCTTTTTTTTAAATTTTATTTTTGATTTTGAGATGGTGTCTTGCTAAGTTGCCCGTGCTGAGCTTAAACTCACAATCCTCCTGTCTCAGACTCACCCACTGCTGGCTGTTACAGGTGTGTGCCAATGAGCCTGGCTTTATGTTTATTTTGAGACAGGGCTTTACTAAGTTGCCCAGGCTAGAACTTGCAATCCTTTTGCCTCAGCCTCTCACCTCGTTAGGATTACAAGCGTATGCCACCGTGCCCAGGTCTCAGTTATTTTTAAGTTAGAAAGTATTTTAGTCATGCAAATCCATTTGTTATTTATCATTTGACTTTTGGGGTATCTGCTGGGAATAAAGCCCAGGCCCTTCACACTGAGCTACGTCCCTCACCTGTTTTTATGATTTCAAGATAGATTGCCTGTGCTGAGCTCAGACTTGCAGTTTTCTTGCCTCACCCTCTCAATATTGTTGGGCGTATGGTCCTGTCACTTGGCCTGGGTTATTTGATACATATTAGGGCCAACTTGATAGGCCTTTTATGGTTCTCATGTCTTCCCCAATGCTGTATGTATATTTAAAAAATAATATACCCTTTGTAAACTGTAGTTCATAAGTTACAGACTAACATTAAAGTTTGTAAAACTTAAAAGTAATTTAATACAGCAGTTTTGAAGACTTAACATTCATAGGTGGGGAAAAAAGGAGTTAGGGCTAACAGTATTTGAACAGGTTTTTTCTTTTTCTCATTTTCTTTTTCTTTCTTGTTTTTTTTTACATATCATCTCCCTTTCCCCTTCCCACCCTCTTACCCCCTTTTTCCCTTTCTCTTTCCACAATGTCCATCTTCTTTCCTCTTCAGTATCTTTTACAGTTTTTATGGTTTGGTTTTCTCATGAGAGAGACCATAAAATATTTAAGTTTCTGGGTCTGATTCATTTCACTGAGCATAATGATCTCAAATGACCCAAATTTGTTATTCTCAATGCCAGAGTAATACTCTATTGTGTATATATACCACATCTTCTTTATCTAGTCATCTGTACTCGGGCATATCGGCTTCTGCCGAGATTTGGATATTATAAATTGCACTGCTGCAAACATGGGCATGCATGTATTTCTATAATATGGATGACTTTAACTCTTGGAAAAATACCCAGGAGAGAATAAAGCTGGGTCAAATGGGATGTTGATTGAACAAGTTTTCTTAATGAAGACAATATATTAGCCAAGTTCATGGCACAGCCCTATAATCCTAGCACTGAGGAGGCTGAGGCAGAAGGATTACAAGTTTGAGTCTAGCCTGGGCTACAGAGTGAGACTTTTATTTCCAAAAAAAAAAAAAAAAGAAAAAAAGAAAAGAAAAGATAATAAATTATAAAAAGGAATCTTTTGACTAAAAAGAAAATGAAAAGTATACGTCGGATGCCCAATTCATTGTCACTTTACCATTTGAAGTAGTCTCTTGAAAGCAGGGTACTTCTGGGGTCTTACCTGTCATGAATGTCATCTTCTGAAGTATTTTAGTAGCTCTAGTGAATTGACAGATGAATTGACAGATATGATAAAGCAATAGTGACACCTGCTAAAACTATAAAATAGGAAACTCAAACAAAAAGAATTCTCAAGGCCTATTTATTGAAAGCCATTTCTGACCTCCTAGGGGATACTGAAAGGTTTCAAAGGAGAGCTCATCCATGTATTTAATAAACATGACGGAGCCCTGAAGAACACGGACTATTTCAAACAAGTGAAAGACAACAGCAACATCATCCTGCTGGGGGACTCTCAGGGGGATCTGCGCATGGCAGATGGGGTGGCCAACGTGGAGCACATCCTGAAGATTGGATATCTAAATGATAGAGTGAGTGTCAGCTCTTTGGTTTTATTTTCCTTTAATTAAAGAGGTTGGGGGGCGGGGGAGAATTGGGCCTGTAGCACTCTGGGAAGCTGAGGTAGAAGGATCACAAGTTCAAGCCCAACTGTGGCAACTTAATGCCTTAGCAAGACCCTGTGTCAAAAGTCAAAAGTGAAAAGGGACTGGGGATATAGTTAAGTGTGAAAGCCCTGGGCCCAATCCTCATTTCCACACCAATAAATAAATAATCAAAAGAAAAAGTGAGGGTGAACCTTGATAGGTAATTACTCCTCAGCATGTGAGCAGGCTATCCTTTCCCGATTCGCAGTGACAGTGATTAAAGAGCACTCATCCAGATGGGTGCCTTCCAGAGTAGGGACCAGGGGCCAGATGTGCAGAACATGGCACTAGGCATTGGGTGGCACTCCCTATTTATGATAATCAAAAATGTCTCCAGGCATGAGATTCAGTGAACAGGAGAGAAAAGCTCCTATGTGGAAAAATTCCTGTCAGTGAGTCTTAACAAGCCTTTAGTTCGATCGGTATAGGTCAGTAGTTAATGTGCTTGCAAGGGCCTGGCTTTGATTTCCCCATTGCCACGTATGAGTTAGCTGTGTGTGGTATGCACACTTGGAATCCCAACTCTGAGGATGTTGAGGTAGTAACCTGAGTTTCTTGGGCTCCATAATGAGTTCAGGACTTCAGGACTAGCCTGGACTACACAGCAAGCCTGTGTCAAAAAAAAAAAAAAGAAAGAAAGAAAGAAAGAAAGAAAGAAAGAAAGAAAGAAAGAAAGAGAAAAAAAAACCCTGAAAGTCCTAGCTACTAAGAGACTGAGCTAGCTCGGCATGCTGGTGCAGTCCTGTCATCACAGTACTGTACAGGGCTGAAACAGTAGGGTTATAAACTTGAGCCCAGCCTGGGCATCTTACTGACATACGGGGATACCCTTTCTCAAAACAAAAAAAATTAACAATGGACTGGGGATGGTGCTCAGAGTGAAGGCACACGCACACACGCATGTACACAGCCTGAAAGCATCTCTTCATTTTATACGTTTTGTGAAACTGAATTTAGTTACTTTTTACCCAGTAGACCTACCGTAACAGTGAGATCAGTATTAAAACGATTTGCTGCTTCTTCCCGCATGTTAACTTTTTGCTCTTTTGTTTACCAGGTAGATGAGCATTTAGAAAAGTACATGAACTCTTATGATATTGTTTTAGTAAAAGATGAGTCATTGGAGGTCGCCAACTCAATTTTGCAGAAGATTCTGTAGCTCACACTTTTCTGGAAGACCTTCCTACCTCAGTGCTCACAAGACAAAACTGCTCACCTGTGCACTGTGCTGAAAGACCTTTGCTTGCGACAGATTGTTGGTGTTGAAATTTTCCCCTCCTATGACTGAGATGTTTTTAGACCAGCTGAATATAGCTGAAAACTCCTTTTTTCCTTTTTTGCTTCCTCTCTCAGTACACTCCTCACCATGTTTTTTTAACCAACATTAAAAAAAAAAAAAACTTTCACAGCCTGATTAGAAAAGTAACTTGTTACTTTTGCAAAGTGAATTTTGTAGCTTGATGTTATCATGCAGTTTTGGGGGAGTCTTTTTACAACAGGAAAGTTTGTAGAAATGTAAAATGTTCTGTGAAATTGTGAAATAATGTGCATGATTTTAAGTATTGAGATTTTTATAATTGGGGGCATTATGCTAACATTGTCACCATCTCCCACATTATGTTCCATTTGGTTATTTGTCTGAGCAAAATCAACATTTACCAGGAAAGACTGGCACTTGAGATTTGAAGAAAACTGCTGGTGGCCATATATCATTCACCAAATGCTCTCTGTGCAGCACTGATAATAAAACATAAATGAAAAGCCTTTCTAATTTTGCTGTCGGGATTCTTATTTATTTAAGCCAGGCCTGCTGATACAAGTCTGTAATCCCAGAGCTTTGGGAGGCTGAGCCAGGAGGGCCTCAAGTTCGCGCCAGCTTGGACATTTTAGCCACTTACTGAGAGTTAGGCCCTGTCTCAAAATCAATAAATAGAAATTTTTAAAAATTCTATATGTGAGATCCTTTGTTTTGTCCCACTGAGATCAAGCCCAGCCTCCCACTGCTCCTGCTAACATTGCCCTCAGGACACCTTAACACCCTCCACCGCATGCCTCACCCACACTGAACTCGGCAGTGGGCCTGTGTCTGGGGTTCTCGTGGGATGCTCTTCACTCCAAATCAGACATCACTGAGCAGATGCTCTCATTCAGTATCTTACCACAAAGAAGACAAGGTTTCCAGCTTTATTCCTTTCCACACACACGGCATTTATGTGAACGGTCTGGGCTACAGATACTGCCATTAGAGCAGTTTCAGAAGGAGGAGCCACTGGCCGCTCTGGGGTCAGTGCAACACTATGGGGACAGGATGTGGCCAGAAATGCAGCCACCACATGGTGAACAGCAGACAGCAGGTGGGTTTTTACCTCTGTCCTCCAGCAGGAAGATGCCCCAGCTGTCCCCTACCACACTAGCAGCAAGAATATGCCACCCACCTCACTCAGCTGGTCATCAGTGTCATGAGTCCATCTCTGTCACGTGAAAGTCTCTGGTCACCATCCTTCTGTGTGTCTAGAGAGCCAGCCTGGGACAGAGGGACAGGGACGGGAAGGAGCTAAGCTGGTGGTGCTCCACAGCAAACACTGCTCTGGATCCTTGTTCCTGCTTGAGCCGCCTTTCCTTTGGCCCGCTGGGTACCCTTGTGACGTCCCAGTGATATCACCCGTGGGACGAGACTTGTTTGGTGAGTGTGATGGGCTGAGATATAGCTGGCGTTTGTGTCAGGCACGGTAGGGACAGTGTCCCTAGTGCTTGTGCAGGCCATTTGGGGACCCAGGGAACATTCACAACCCTTTCTCTCCTCCCCAGGTACAGATCATGTTTGAGACATCAGCAAGTAAAAAAATGTTAATCTCTTTAGGAGACTTATGATCTAGATGGCGGCTGAGTAACAGCCCTGCACAATGTCTCCTCAACAACTCAAAAAGTCAAGACTTTAATTAGAAAAAGCGTGTTTGGAGTAGCTAGGAAAAAGAGGAGCGTCCCCAAAAATTGAATGGCAGCCAGCGGGAGGCCAGGAATTCCGAAGGATCATCGAAAGGAGAGGGAAAAAAATCCCCGCTGCCCTGGAAGCCGCTGCAGCTGGTTGCAAATGGCTGGAGGCCACAGGCAGCTGAGGACGGAGGAGAGCTTGCGGGGACCTGAACATCTGACAGAGCTGGGAGAGGACAGAGCACCCCAACAACAGGAGAGGAGGCTGCGGGCGGGTCAGAAATCCTGAAGTCACATCAGAAGAGGAGGAAAAAAGCAGCTGACTCGGTGCGGCCCCGAGCTGCCGGCACCCACAGACCACAGACAGAGGAAGGTCCAGAGACCAGAATCTCAGCCTGAGGTAAGCGTGGACCCGGATAAGTGGTAATAGTAGGCAGCTGGCAGCCCCAGCCTCCGAAACACCAACCTGTGGGGGTGTGTACTACAAACGAAGCATGCGCTCCCCCTAGAAAAGGCCCGGGGATCCCACATCAGAATCAGGGCTCAGCAGCCATTACAGGCTGTGACATCAGCAGGAGACATTTTCTTTCCTGCGCACCAGAGACAGCCAGAGGTAGCAGAACCATGGGGAAACAACGTAATAAATCTCATACAAGAAGACCTGACACCCCAGGAATACCAGGGATACTGAAATGGCAGAACCCGAAGAAGAAACGGGCAAAAATGATGGTAACTTCTGGGCCCAGTTAGTCAGTGAATTAAAGCAGGAAATAAAACAGAAAATGCAAGAGCTACACCAACACACAGCTAAGCATAAAGCAAGCCTTGAAAAGCCATTACAGGAGACCAAAGAAGAAATGGGGAAACGTGGTTACAAGTCTCCTACAAAAAGACCTGACACCCCAGAAAATGATACCAGGAATTCTGAAATCGCAGAATCCAAAGAAGAAAAGGGCAAAAAGGATGGTAACTGCTGGGCCCGGAAAATCAGTGAATTAAAGCGGGAAATAAAACAGCACAAGAGCTACGCCAACACATAGCTAAGCAAAAAGCAAGCCTTGAAAAGCAACTAAAGGAGACCAGAGAAGAAATATACCAGAAGATAATGAAGGCAATACAAGAAATGAGAGAAGAACAGAACAGAGATATAGAAAAATTGAATGCAGATATTCAGGAAATGAAAAACACGCAGGAAATAATGAGCAACCACGTTAAACAACTTCAGAATAGAATATCAGACCGAGAAAATACAGTGACTGAACTGCAACATACAGGCCATGAAGAACACAAAGTAAATAAAGAAAGTGAGTCATTACAACGACTGATAGATGATTCAAGGAGAAACAACCTCAGAATTATGGGAATCCAGGAGAAGACTGAGGACAAAACAAAAGGCTTAAAGGACATGTTTAATGAAATAATGGAAGAAAATTTCCCAAATCTAATAATAGAAATGAACGTGGAACTATTGCAGGCATATAGAACACCTAACAACTTTGATCAGAAGAGATCCTCATCACGACACACCATAATTAAAATACTAGAAACCCAACACAAAGAGAAAATACTAAAAGCGGTAAGAGAAAAACAGAAGGTGACCTACAAAGATAAGCCCATCAGGATAACTGCAGACTTCTCAATCCAAACTTCATGGAACAATGTCATCCAATCACTAAAAAGAACATAAATGCCAATGAAGACTGCTATATCCAGAAAAATTATCTTTTAATTTAAAGGGAGAACTTCTTTCCATAACAGAGACAGCTTAAAGGAATTTGCAGCCACGGAGCCAATATTGCAGATAATACTTAAAGGAACCTTAGAAAGTGAAAGGGAGGCCAGCGACACCAATGACCCCAGAGGAAAAGCGACAAGAGCTAAAGGAGAATGAGCTGAGAAAAAACTATGTTAGTAATCAGTGAAATGAGAAATAAATAAGTTATGAAAGTTAAAATTCTGAAACAACTAAATTTGCCTTCATATCTGACACTTTTAAGTATATTTAAGTGGTATAGATTTAAGTTCATTTAATGAAGCAATGTGATATAATTTTAACTTTGTTTTATTGTAGCAATTCACTTATTAGGTCACTGATGAAAATTTATCCTAAGGAAACTGACTGATGTAAAGATAACCCTGTAAAGGTACAAGTATGCACCTTCCAATATTCAGCTAAGGCATTTGCAATTTAATTTTTTTTCTTCTTCTTTCCTGAACTTACTAGTCTTTTGAACTACATGCTTGTAGTTATTTTCTAATGTGAACTGGCAGGTAAGGGCAGGTTTAACAATAACAACAAAGAGATAACAAAAATATAGAAAAAAAAACTTTTGGTAAATATTCCAATAAAGGAAGGGATTGGTTGGATTCAGAGAAGAGGCATCAAGATTTAACTACTGCGACCCATTCGAGGAAGAGGAAGCTGAGGTAGAGTGGTGACTTAAGTGAAATGCCTTAGCTGCAGAAGATTAATATGTTAAACACTGTATGGTTTCTCTGACTTGGAAAACCCAGAACACAGACATTCTTTGGAACCACATGAAGTGACAGCCAGAGTCGGGGGAAGGGATAGGGAGAGGGTGGGAAGGTAGAAAATGGGAAGGGATTGTAAAGTCGATGATACTTAGGTGTATGAAACACCCAAATTCTTACAATGAATTTGGGTGTTTCATACACCTATGTATTACATTTGTATATTAATAAGAATAGTGGGGGGAAAAAAGAAATGTTAATCTCTTTAGGCAGACACCCAAGCACATTTTCTCTAGGTCCCTCCAAGATGGCCTAATTTCTCTGTGCTAACAGGAGGCTGTGAATAACTGCAGGCAGAGTGGCCTTTCCCATTCTGTCCACATCCTGTGCAGAGGACCCCCTCCCCCAGTTAGCTTCCTGTCCCTGGCAGTGTCTGCCCAGAGTACCTGTTCCATGTGCAAGCCCAGCCTGATGGAGCACGCCCTGCCGTCTGCTGCACAGCTCCAGGACACCGTCCCACCCATTACGACGGCCGGTCACCCCTAGGCGCCAGCCATCTCGGGTTGCTTGGAGTTCTTTGGCATGTCCTCTCAGTCTTTGGATGTGATACTTCCACTGTGACTTCCCTTCTCCATCCTGCTCCTACCTGGCTACTTGGCAAGCATGTTCTTCACAACTCTCATCAAAGCCAGGGCGTGGCCCTCTGCCAGTGGCCACCTAGGTGTGGATGGACTTGAGAAACTACCAAGAGGGAAGACAGGATAGAGGTGAGCAGCAGCCACCTAGGCATGGACAGACTCCTCGCCGTGCTACACAAGCATACCCACAGGCAGGCCAGTCACAAGCTCCAGCAGCCGCATGTCGAACCACAGGACAGGACTGCTGGGCACCTCAGCTGCTCGGGTGACGGGGTGACATTAGCTCACGGACCACAGTGGAACCCTGCCCACCTCACTGCCTCCCCTGAACATGGGGGTCCTCTCTGGAGAGAGACATACAGAGGTACAAAGGCCTACAGAGGGGTCAATGGTGACCCCTTAATGAGTTATGACATACTGTTAGAGATAGTGACCAGCATTTTATAAAATGAAGGCAGTCAGATGTTGCCTGTGTCATCCCAGCACTCTGGGAGGCTAAGCCAGGAGAATCACAACTTTAAGCCTACGTTGGGCAATTTATTGATTTAGTGAGACCTTGTCTCAAAATTTTTTAAAAAGGGACTATCAACAGAGCTCGAGGAGGCCTTGAGGTCCTCAGTGCCACAGAAAAAAACATGCCTGGAAATGACAATCCAAGACAGGAATATAAACATACTAGAGAGTAGTATATGTAGTATGGACCCAAAAAAGGATGTCGTTTAAGTCTATATTACTCAAGATTGTTATATATATTTTTGAATGATGTCTTTATTTGCTGACTTTAGGTGCTGAGGATAGAACCCAAACTTCATGCAAGCTAAGTACACACTACCACTGAGCTATGCGCTTGCCTTTCCTATCACATGGTACCTAGATTGTATATTATCATTACATATGTATCATAGGAAAAGTTTTTTTTTTAAGCATAACTTTTTTTTTCAGTCCTGGATATTGAATCCAGGGACTTTGAGCCCATCTCCAGTCCTTTTTTTGCTTTTTGTTTTGAGACAGTCTGCCTGTCACCAAGTTTCCTGGACTATGCTCACACTTGTGCTCCTTCTGCCTCTGCCTCCCAGAGTGCTGGGACCCCTGGGATCCTTTGTTGATGCTTTGTTTTCTTAGACAGGGATCCTGCTGTGTTGCAAAGGTTGGCTTCAACCTCCTGGGCTCAAATGTGTTCCTGCGTCTGTCTGCAAATAGCTGAGATTTCAGCTGCATGACACTGCATGGCTTCAAAGTGGTCTTTTAATTGGGACTATAGGTCCAAGGATTAAGGGATAAAACCAAGCTGAAGCCAGGTCTGGTGGCATGTGGTGCAGGCCGATGACAGGCCAGTAACCGGGGTGGGGTGGGGGAGGGAGGCAGGAAGATCCCAAATCTGAGTGCAGCCTAAGCACCTTAGCAACTTCATGAGACTGTCTGAAAATAATAAAAAGGGGAGGGGCCTGTGGATGTAGCTCAATGTGAGGCCCTGGGTTCAACCCCAACACTAAGGAAAAAAAATAAAAATCTTAGGAGTAGGAAAAATGAATTATTCAAGTAAAATAGTAAGTACAGGTACAAATGTTCTGGGATGTTTTTGGATGACTAAGTCATCCGCAGACTGCTGCTGCCTCAACTCACAGGAAGCTAGGAAGTAGCTTCCACGCACACAAACACACCATGCCACTCAAGTGAGCAAGACACTCAGAACACCCGTCCATGCTCCTGGCACTTGGGGCATCCGCAAAACAAATGACAAGAAAGGGCAGTAACAAGAAGCCCGGGACTTCCCAGTTCCTGCAGCAGCCAGGAAGCGCCGAACACCTTCACCTGGCCCCTCCTCTGGGCAGCCGGTCCCACTTCATTAACCACCTCTGCAAAGACCTGGGACAGGGAGTTGGGGAAATGGTAAGAGCTAAAAGGTGGGAGGGAAACAGACTGTAATGTGGACATGATATATACATGCACAAAATACTCAAGTTCAGTGTGATCACTGTGTATCACATACATATACTAATAAAATGGGAAAAATATTACGAAACAAGCTGTTTGTAAAATACATTAGAAATTATTTTTTAAAAATTACTTAAAAGATCTTTCTCAAAGGTTAAGAAAGAAAAAACACCACTGGAATAAACATGTAATTAGTTTCCCCTTGCAGGCAGAGAAGCTCTATCAGGACCAGGATTTAAGGCCTTGCCTAATGATTCAGGGAGTCTGAGCTGATGCACCTGCTACTAAAGAAAACCTGAAACAATCTGCCCATCTGGGTAACAAAGAACTTACCTACGATTTGTTAAGATTTTCACTTTTGCATGTGCTTTTCAAATTCTGAGATGAATATTTATAAACAATGTGAAGTGATTATGTGAGAAGACTAATAAGGCTTACATCATCATAAAAACTCTATCATTTTATGACTTTATTTCTAAGTGTCTCTCATTAGAACTTTTGATTTTGGTGAGCATGTTTCTGTGCCAAAGGTGACAGGCAGCCTTGCTCTCAGCTGACCTTCAGCACCCGGTACAGGGAGTTCTGAAACACCTTGATGAAGTAGGGTGCAGGGTCCTTCAGCAGGAAGCTGCACAGGGGAGGGCGGGCAGCATTGGATGGGTCCTCCACATCCCAGATTTCAAGCAAACTGCACCCAGGCCTGGGGAGAAAGGACAGAAAAACACCTGTATGAAAGAACACATGACTCATGCCCCCTAGATTTTCAGGGACTCAATTTTTTATCAAGTAAAAGGTTTTAAATTAAATAATCAGTTCAAAATATAGGTTCAACATTTAAAAATAACAAAGAATATATTCTGTTATCTTTTCATGTGCCATTTAACCAAATCTTGGGAGATCTCCTAACAACAGAAGTTCAGTATCAGAAATACATAATAAAGCTGGGTGCAGAGACACAAAGTGCAGCTCCAGCACTCTGGGAAACTGAGACAAAAGACTGCAAATTCAAGCCCCACCCAGGCAACTAGTGTGACTCTGTCTCAAAATCAAAAATAAAATCAGAGACTTCAGGCAAGATGGCGGCTGAACAGGTGTCTTGCTCAGTGGCTCCTTGGCTCATCCAAAAAGTTGAGACAGAGATAAAAACTACCTGCTCAACTTAGCTTGGAGAGGAAGGAGGAGCTCCAGGAATTGTGAGATGGCCATAGGAAGATTGGAAACCCCACAGACACATCAGAGGCTGAAGAGCAAGTCAGCCTTGGAAGCCAACCTAGACCACCCACCAAAGGCTCAGAGCCCCAGCAACCTCAGCTGAGGTAAGCCCTGCTGGAGTCCAGAGCTGTGCAAACAGTAGCCCCTGCCTCAAGAAACCAGTCTGTGGGAAGTTCAAACTACAAATGCACAAGGAGCCTTCCCCTGAAACGGCCTCCCTGATCTTAGCAGAAGAGTCTGGGAGCAGCAGCACGCAGCAGCCATACCACAAAGGGACACAGGCAGGAGCCACTGTGAAAAGAGCCCCAAGTCCAAACTGCCTAGGATAAAAGAAGCCACAGATGGGCCACACACCAGAGGTTTCAGAGGCACTTTCATTAAGTGCTTAGGAAGGAACTGGCACAAGAGACAGGTGCAGCAAGAGGAGAAAGGCCACCAAGCTCCTGAATGGTTCAGGTGGGAATAAAAGCACCTCAGATGGTGGAAAGCCCAACCCTCGAGGGAGGGAAGCCAGGACAGACAACAGAGCTTCGCTGAGGGGCTCGGTGTGAACAAGACACCTTAGAGGCCATCAGACTGTCAGGTTGAGGAAACTAATGCCATAATCAGGCATAACACCAAAAACAGAAGTGTGCAAAGGAGGTGGCTACAACAGCTGACAGATGACTCAAAGAGAACCAACCTCAAGATTATGGGCATGGAAGAAAGAGCAGAAAGAATTTACTCTCAGAAACTATTGCATAAAATTTCCTAAATATAGGAAAAAACCTAATATTCAGCAGGTATCTCCAGTCTGTTTTCCATAATGGTTGTACCAGATTGCATTCTCACCATCACTGCAGTAGAATTCCTTTTTCTCGTGCAAATCCTGGAAACAACCTATCTACCCATCAATAAAGGAATGGTTAAAGATGTGGTACCTATACACAATGGAATACTATGCAGCCATGCAGAAAGGCAGATATGAAGCTGTGAACGAAAATGGGGCCACCTTGACTCAATAATTCTCAGTGAAATGGACCAAACACAAAGGACAGACTATAGATAGGTGTCCCACTTATGAAATGTATAAAAAGAATGACATAAAATATCCCCAACATGAGTAACAGGGTAGAAAGAGAGGCAACAATCAGCTAGGAAAGGGGTGACTCTCTGAAAAAGGGGTGGACATAGACACTGATTCCCCAAACCCCATGTCTCTAATGCATTATAGAATGTGGAATTCATATAAATACAAATTTTCAAAAATAACTTTAAAAATAGGAAAAAAAACTATACAACTACATGGAGATTAAGTTATGCATTACTGGGGCTTCAGGAATTGTACAGAGATTAAAGCATTTGCCTAGCAAGCACAAGGCCCTAAGTCTGATTCCTCAGCACCATGTGAAGTCGGGAGTGATGTTGCATGCAAATATCGCCAGCACTGGGGAGGATGAGGCAAGATTGCCACTAGTGCGAGGCCAGCCTGGGCCACATGTTGAATTTAGGATCAGCCTGGATACAGAGCAAGACTCTAAATACTGGCATGCATACATTACTGAACAAATAATTAATTATTGAACAAATAAATACATTATTGAATGAAGTAGCCTAATTTGCATGGCTGGTCTTTGTGAAACTTGACCACGTGATTTCTGGTAAAGGTCTGGAAGCAGGGGAGGAAGCCAGGAAACAAATCACCTTCTGAAGTCAAATGACAATAGAAGCTCATCTATGGGACAAAATGAAAGCAGTACTATGAGGGAACTTTATGGCTATGAGTGCACAGATGATAAAAACAGAGCAATCTCAAACAAACAATGTGAGGACACAGTTCAAAGTCCTAGAGAAACAAGCACAATCCAAACCCAAAAGCAATGCAACGGAAGACATTACAAGAATCAGAGCAGTGATACACAAACTCACCACGGACACAAGCCATTCCGATGCCAACTCTGCTCCTTCGAGTCCTCCTACAACAGCCGGCTGAAAACTCACAGACTTAAAGCTCATGCTGGCGAACACGCCTACAAGTGTTCTTGGCGCTTGTTCTCCTCCGTGACAATCAGCCAGATGAGGGAACACTCCCTCAAGGTTCACGGAACAGCGCTAACCCTCCCCGAGCCCCAGACCATCAGTCTGCCTCCTCACACGCCCACCACTCTGCCCGAAAGGCCACCCCCACTGAAGTGGAAGAATCCAGTGGTTTGTTTACATCTTCCAAAGGGGCTTTCTCCATTGTGAGGAATACGCATTGAGGAGAGGGGGCAGAAGAACAAGAAAAGAAGACTCATCATACTCAGAGCTCCCAGATGTTCAGCAGCAGCTGAACCCCTATCAGTCAGCTGCTCTGGTAAGGACCGATAGCCTTGGGCGCCCCGTGCCTCTTCCTGGGGCTGCTGCGGGCAATGAGCAGACAGCCCAAGCTGCTCTTCGTTGCGAATTCTGTCAGTTCTCCTCTGGCTACATCCAGACGATCAGGCACCATTACCGGGACAAGCACAGAGGGAAGAAGCTCTTCCAGTGCAAAGATGGCTCCTTTTACACCGGCTTCAAATCTGCTTTTCCTATGCGTGTGGAAGCCGGGCATTCTGCAGTTCCTGAGGAGGGTCCCAATGACCTCTGCTGTCCTCTGCCTCTATCACACCAGACACAAGTACACAGTGCTGTGCTGAGAAGAACGAGGTGTCCCCACTGAAGTGTGCCGCTCCAAACTGTCAAAATGCTTGCAGGGAGTAGGTTTGGTTTTGTTTTGTTTTGTTTTGTTTTTTGTTTTTGCTGTGGCAAGTGTACCTTCACCTGTTCCAGTGACAAAAGCCTTCAGTGACACACAGAAAAGCACCACAAACTGAAACCTTACAAATGCTACCTCTGCTACCATGAGACCAAGCACACAGGGGAACTGGACAGTCACCTTCGGGATGAGCGTAAGGTGAGCCATAATTTTGAGCTGATTGGACAGGTTAACTTGGACCAGCTGGACCAGCAGTGATGATGAGGACGTGGAGGCGGCAATGAACAGCAAGGAGGAAGAGAGCGAGCTGAGGAGGTATTCTAACCATGGAATATTCTACTGTTCCGTGCAAATCTGTGGAAGGGCATTTTCATAGGGCTCTGAGTGGGAATGACACATGATGAGACATGGCATGGCCCTGAATGACACCGAGCAAGTAAGCAGAGAGGCTCCCCACCCAAAAGACATGGTAGAGGACAGCGTCCAGACACCCTCAATAGAAAATGGAACTCCAGAGAGAATGGCCTATGTCAACAGATCAAAAATCAATCAGTGCTGGCGAGGCTGTGGGGAGAAAGGAACCCTTCTGCACTGACACTGTGAATGTAAATCCGTATAACCACTCTGGAAAGCAGTATGGAGAGCTCTCAAAAGACTAGAAATAAATATCCCCTTTGATCCAGCAACACCCCTCCTGGGAATATATCCAAAAGAGGCCAAAACAACACATAACAGATACAGATATACCCATGTTCATAGCAGCACAACTAACAATAGCTAAAATATGGAAGTCACCAAAATACCCATCAACAGACCAGTGGATACACAAACTGTGGTATTTATACACAATGGAATACTATGCATCTATAAAGTCCAACAGCATGGAGGCCTTTGCGGGCAAATGGAAGAAGCTTGAGAACATCATGCTTAGTGAAGTGAGTCAGAAGCAGAAGGTACAACATCAAATTGTCTGTCTGATATGGGAAACCCAGATCACAACTATTATGGAACTTAAAGCAAAAAACAAAGTGAATCAGGGGGGTAGGGTGGGGAGGTATGGAGGGAGTGGTGGGTAGAGGGAGGGACAAAAGGACAGTGGGAAAGTCCTTGTCACCTTGACAAGATACATATGTGCACAAAATGCTCAACTCCATTGTAAACCTTAGATTTGGTGCTTATACATATCAATAAAATGGGGTTAAAAAAAAAAGACAATGGAAGACGATGAGCCACTTGAGATAGACATTTCCTTAGAAAGTGAAACAGCAGCCATCTGTGTGGTCATGGCCTACAATCTCTCCCAAGGAGTGCACAGGCCAAAAAAGGGTAAGAGTTTGATGAAATTCTCAATCTAACCATACCTGAATGGTGATGAAAAAGAGGGAGGGCTGGTGTGGGCTGAGAAAGGAGGGGTAGTCAAGAGAAAAGAGAACTAACCTGCTTTTTAGGACCGAACACTCAATTTTCAAAGCACTAGTAACCTGTGTGACTGAGTATGTAAATTAAAGTTACTTAAATGGTTGGAATATGCTCCTGTTCCATCACTACACTTTTCCCTCTGGGCCTTCACCATGGAAGTTGCATTCACGGCAGAATCAGAAGAGCCTTCCACAGTACAGTGTGCTCTATAGAAGTCTGGGACAGTGTGTAGAAATGGAAGATCCGCACAGGAGAAGACTTCTTGTAGGGGAACAAGTTTTTGGTTCACAAATTTCAGTGCATTTTTCTAGTGTTAATATCTTAGGCTTTTTCAAGACCTAACTGTAGCTGTTGCGGGGAAAAAAAATAAATAAAAAACAAAAAACAAAAAACAACTGCTTTGCATAAAACAGTCACCTGTTTCCTAGTACCTCAAACTTAACAAGGGGGACTTCCGGTCAAGATGGCACTGAGTAACAGCCCTGCACAATGTCTCCTTACCGACTCACTTAAAAAGTCAATTTAGTTAGAAAAAGTGTGTTTGGTATAGCTAGGAAAGAGAGGAGCATCCCCCAAAACTGAAAGGCGGCCAGTGGGAGGCCAGAAATTCTGAAGGATCATCGAAAGCAAAGAAAAAAAAAATCCCCACAGCCCAGGAAGCCGCCATAGTTCACTGCAAAAGGCTGGAGCCACAGGCAGCTGAGGACAGAAGAAAGCTAGCGGGGACCTGGACATCTGATGGAACTGGGAGAGGACGGAGCACACAACAACAGAGAGGAGGCTGCGGGCGGGTCAGAAATCCTGAAGTCACATCAGAAGAGGAGGAAAGAAGCAGCCGACTTGGCACGGCCCCGAGCTGCCGGCACCCACAGACCACAGATAGAAGAAGGTCCAGAGGCCAGAACCTCAGCCCGAGGTAAGAGCAGACCCGGATAAGTGGTAATAGTCAGCAGCGGGCAGCCCTAGCCTCAGAAACACCAATCCGTGGGGGTGTGAAATACAAATGCAGCGTACGCTCCCCTAGAAAAGACCCGGGGATCCCATATCAGAAACAGGGCTCAGCAACCGCCTCAGGCAGTGACATCAGCAGCAGCCATTTTCTTTCCTGCACACCAGAGACAGCCAGAGGTAGCGGAACCATGGGGAAACGTGGTAACAAATCTCACACAAAAAGACCTGATGCCCCAAAAGATGATACCAGGGATACTGAAACTGCAGAATCCAAAGAAAAGGGCAAAAATGATGGTAACTTCTGGGCCCAGTTAGTCAGTGAATTAAAGCAGGAAGCAAAGCAGGAAATAAAACAGACAGCACAAGAGCTACACCAACACATAGCTAAGCAAAAAGCAAGCCTTGAAAAGCAACTAGAGGAGACCAAAGAAGAAATATACCAGAAGGTAATGAAGATAATACAAGAAATTAGAGAGGAACACAACCGAGATATAGAAAAATTGAATGCAGGTATTCAGGAAATGAAAAACACGCAGGTAATAATAAGCAACCACTATAAAAAAACTTCAGAATAGTATGTCAGACCTAGAAAATAAAGTGACAAAGCTGCAACATACAGGCCATGAAGAATACAAAGTAAGAAAGAAAGCGAATCATTACAACGGCTGATAGATAATTCAAGGAGAAATAGCCTCATAATTATGGGAATCCAGGAGAAGACTGAGGACAAAACAAAAGGCTTAAAGGACATGTTTAATGAAATAATGGAAGAAAATTTCCCAAATCTAAGAAAAGAAATGAACATGAAAGTGTTGCATGCATCTAGAACACCAAATAACTTTGATCAGAAGAGACCCTCACCACGACACATCATAATTAAAATTCTAGAAACCCAACACAAAGAGAAAATACTAAAAGCTGTAAGAGAAAAACAGAAGGTGACCTACAAAGATAAGCCCATCAGGATAACTGCAGCTTCTCAATCCAAACTCTAAAAGCAAGGACATCATGGAACAATGTCATCCAATCACTAAAAGAATATAAATGCCAACCAAAACTGCTATATCCAGCAAAATTATCTTTTAATTTAAAGGGAGAATTTAAAACTTTCCATGACAGAGAAAGCTTAAAGGAATTTGCAGCTACTGAGTCAGTACTGCAGAGAATAACTTAAAGGAAACTTGGAAAGTGAAAGGGAGGCCAGCGACACCAATGACTCCAGAGGAAAAGCGACAACTGCTAGGGAAGAATGAGCTGAAAAAGCAAGTAGGTTAGTAATAAGTGAAATATGAGTAAATAATTTATGAAAGTTAAAAAATTTTGAAATAACTAAATTTGCCTTCATATCTGTCACTTTATATTTATGTGATATCGATTTAAGTTCATTTAATGTAGCAATGTCATACAGTTTTAACTTTGTTTTATTATACCAATTCACTTATTAGGTCACTAATGAAAATTTATCCTAAGGAAACTGATTGATGTAAAGATAACCCTGTGAATGTACAAATATGTACCTTCCTGTATTCAGCTACAGCATTTGCAATTTATTTTTTTCTTCTTCTTTCCCAAATTTACTAGTCTCTTGAACTACATGCTTATAGTTATTTTCTAATGTGAACTGGTGGGTAAGGCCAGGTTTAATAATAAAAACAAAGATATAGCAAAATATAGAAAAAAAACTTTTGGTAAATATCCCAATAAAGGGACTGGTTGGATTCAGAGAAGAGGCATCAAGATTTAACTACTGTGACTCATTCGAGGAATAGGAAGCTGAGGTAGAGTGGTGACTTAAGTGAAATGACTTAGGTGCAGAAGATTCATATGTTAAACACTGTATGGTTTCTCTGACTTGGAAAACCCAGAACACAGACATTCTTTGGAACCATATGAAGTGATAGCTGGAGCCGAGGGAAGGGATAGGGAGGGGGTGGGAGGGTAGAAAATGGGAAGGGATTGTAAACTCGATATGATACAGAGGTGTACGAAACACCCAAATTTATCATAAATAGTATGTATTACATTTGTATATTAATAAAAATAGTGGGGGAAAATTTCTTTAAAAAATCTTAACCAAGGGAATGCTCTGCATTTTTCAGTACTACCTGTCATCCTTGTGGTTAAATGTAGAGAGAACTGCTGGGCAAGATGGTAAATGGAGGAAAAAAGAGAGTTTTAAAGAAAGGAACACAAATTGTGCTTAAAATCCCCACATGGGTTTTATTTCTTCAAATACTGTGATTTTTAAAATTATTTCAAAATAACAAATAAAAACAAATAAAGAAACAGACTTTATTAGACAAAAATGTAATCAGAGCAGTGAACAATGAAATTGAAACTAAAAAAGGACAGAAGATCAATGAATCAAAGAGATGGTTCTTTGAAAGGATAAGATTGCCAAACTCACTAACAAAAGGAAAGGAAAAAAATCAAGCAATTAGAAATGAAAAAGGAGAAATAAAAATAGACATTGTTGGATTCTACAGAATTGTAAGAAACTATTTTGAAAACCTGTATGCCAATAAATTCAGAAGAAATGGGTAAATTCCTAGACACATATGAAATATCAAATTTGAACCAAGAAGTCATAAAAACCCTGAATAGACCGATAACCAGGGATGAAACTGAGGGGATAGTAAGGGTCTACCAGCAAGGAAAAGCCTAGGACTCAATGGATTCACTACAGAATTCTCGGAACTTCGAGGAAGAATTCGTGCTGATGTTTTTCAAACTCACTCACAAAATCAAAAAAGAAACACTGCCAAACACCCTCCTGGAAACTAGCATCATCTTGATTACCATACCAGATAAAGACACAACAAAGAAAACCACTGGCCAATTTCTCAATAAATACTGATGTAAAAATCCTTAGTAGGATATTTGCAAACAGAATGTAACAAATTATTAAAAAGATCATACACTATGACCAAGCTGGCTTCATCCTAGGGAGGAAGCAAGTATGGTTTAACACATGTAAATCAATTAATGTAATACACCACATTAACAAAAAAAGGATAAAAATCACATGATTGTTTCACTAGATACAGAAAAGGCATTGACAAAATATAATACTACTTCCTGATCAACACCTGATGAAAAAAGATACAGAAGGATCCTACCTTAAGCTGATAAAAGCAATTTATGACAATCTTAATGCCAACATCACCCAAATGGGGAAAATCAGAAAATATTTCCCCTCGAATTAGAAACAAGACACTGGTTTCCACTCTTACTACTTCTATTCAACATAGTGCTGGAAACCTTAGCTGGAGCAATCAGGCAAGAGAATGAACCAAAGAAAATAGGCATAGGAAAGAAAGAAGTCAAACTATCCTTATTTGCAGGTGACTTGATCCTTTATATAGAGGATCCACAAACTCCACCAGAAGACTTCTAGAACTAATAAATTCAGCCAAGTTTCAATGTATAAAATCAATAGCAGTACTAAACAGCAACAATGAAAACACAGTGATAGAGATCAGAAAAATGAAAGCAATTTGCAGCAACCTCAAAGAAAATTAAATACCTAGGACTCAACCTCCTATGAAAGTGAATAACCTCTACAGTGAAAACCAAAGTGCTCTGAAAAAAAAAAAAACTGAAGAGAATATTAGAAAATGGAGACATGTCCTGTTCTTGGAGAGTTAGAACCAACATTGTCAAAACGGCTATACTTCCAAAACTGACACAAGGATTCAGTGCAATCCCAATCAAGATACCAAAAGCATTTTTCACAGAACTAGAAAAAAATTCAAAAATTTATATGGAACCAGAAGAGATCTGAATACCCAAATTAACCCTAAGCAACAAGAACAACAAAACAGGAGGCATCATCACAACAGCAGGTATCAAGTTATATTACAAAGCAATAGTGATAAAAAAAAAAAAACATATGGCATTGGCACAAAGACAGTGGATCAGTGAACAGAATTAAAGATGCAGAGACAATCCCAAGCACCTTCTGCCACTTGATATTCAACAAATGGGCCAAAAACATACACTGGAGTAAAGGTAGCACCTTTAACAAATGGTGCTAGGAAACTGGTTAGCCCCACACAGAATGAAACTAGACCACATCTTTCACCATCTACCTGAATCAAAGTAGGTCAAAGACTCAGATATTGAAAAGGAAACACTGAACTTGTTGAAAGATGAAGGTAGCTGAAATCCTCGAAGACAGAGTCACAAGCAAATACTTTTTCAATAAAACATCCAAAGCATCTGAGATAACACTTCAGAATCAACACATGGGATTACATCAAATTATAAAGCTTCTACACAGCTAAGGGAACAATCAACAGAGTGAAGAGAGCACCCATGGAATGGGGAAAAAATACTTGCCAGTTATTCCACAGACAGAATATACAAAATCTTAGAATATACAAAAAAACTAAAAAAAAAAAAAATAGATTTCCCCAAAATAAAAGACCCAATCAAAAAAATAAGCAACCAAAATAGATAGATAGTTCTCATAAGTCCAAATGGCCAATAAGTACCTCAAAAAAAGGTCAGCATTATTAGTCATCAGAGAAATGCAATCGAAGCAACACTGAGGTTCCATCTAACTCCATTGAGTATGGCTGCTATCAAGAATTCAAAAAAATAATAAATGCTAGGGGAGAAGAACCCCCCTAAATTGCTGGTTGGACAATAAACTGGTACAACTACTATGAAAAGCATATGGAGATTCCTCCAAAAACTGAAACAGGTATCACATTTGTCTCAGCTATACCTCTTCTGGGTATCTTATCGAGAGTTAAAAAGTCATTATATAAGAGTGATACGTGCCCCACGTTCATAGCAGCACAATGTACAACAGCCAAATCTTGGAAGAAGCCAACATGTCCATCAACAGACGAATGGATAAAGACGTGGTATAATTTACTCAATGGAGTACTACTCTGCCATTAAGAAAGATAAATTTGGGTAAATAGAAAAATGGATGCATCATGAGACCAGTATGATTAGTGAAATGAATCAGACACACAAGGTTAAATATCATATGGTTTCTCTAATATGATAAAAACCACATCATAAAAAAAGTATAAGAGAAAGAAGACAGACTCTTTTGAAAGGAAAGGAGGATGTAGGGGAAGGGCTGAGGGTTAGAAAGGTAAAAGGGAAGTAAAAATGATCAAGATGTAAAATGTAAATAAAAATAAATAAAAAGTGAACAGGGCTGGGGAAGTTGCATAATATGAGGGCCCTGGATTCTATCCCAGTACTGCACAAAGAGAGGAGAATTACTTAGAAGGTGATTTTCAAAATGAAACATAAGTCATATTTTCCAAGTACCATCACCAAATTTAGGGTATATCTGTAGTAGAATGGGACAGAGAAAACCTAGCTGAATTTCTGAAACATTCCACAATTTTGAGCATAGACTGTCTTTGATTACTGGGAAAACATACAACCTAAGGCAGGGAAAGGAGGATCTATACCCAGCTCACTTACTTTGCCTTCCAACTCCTTGGGTCGCTCTGTGAGCAGGCTGAGAGAGACAATATTCCTTACTAGATAGTAACTGCCTCCTCATGGGAGTCATTAAAGAGAAGTTAGAGCTGGGTATGGTGTTGCACATCTGTAATTCTAGCACTCTGGGATGCTGAGGCAGGAGGATCACCAGTTCCAGCACAGTCTGGCCAATGTAGTGAGACTCTCCCACATAATAAAAAGTGACTGGGCTGCAGAATGCAATCCATCAAGCTGTAGATGTTGGTCTATACTGACCCCAGCAAACTCAGCCTCCCAACGTTTCCCATGGACCCCTGGATCAACCACCTGACAGAGAGCAAAGAATGTGACCTGAGTCAATCTCTGACTCAGTTCCTGTTTAGCAGTAAGTAGTCCAGAATGGTCATTTGCCTTCTTCCCCTGACTGTTCAGGGTCACAATTCTTTGAGGGGAGATTGAGAGGCCCTTAGGTAGACATGAGTGGAGGTCCAGGAAGAAGGAGGCCAGAAAGGCAAGAAGCAATCTTTTCCCACCTACTCTACAAACTCTCCGTACATTCCCAGCATTCCATACCTTCCACACCCTGCAGGGAGGGTCCAAGCTTATCAGGGGCTCATACACATGGAAACCCACAAGACCATGGGAAAGTCACTAATTTTTATTAGTGATATTTTTGCTATTATATCATCTAGAGTTATAGGAAACATTTAAGTGTCATAAAGTTAATATCTGACTATAGTAGCAGAATGTTAACAGTGTTGTAAATTCCATAATACTTCAGACATCTAATAAAAATTGTCATAAAAAATTTAAAACATATTTTAAAAGCTTAGCATATGTATAACCAGATTTAAACAATACACAATGTTTCAAAAAAAATCACATCCTATCAAAATGTACAATTTTTATGCACCAGTGAAAAATCACTGCATAAACAGATGTTAATTAAGCAAAAACATCAAGACACTAAATATAACTTTTGGAAATTTGACTTAAATAATGGCAGAATTTTACTTTTCTAGATGAAACAATTTTAAGTAAAATAACAGAGAAATATTTTATGGTATTTATTTAGCATTATTTTAATACTCACTTAGTCCTCACAACACACCAGGCTTCTTCTAAGATATAATAATTCACGTGTAACTCCAACAATTTATCTTTCACTTCTTTCACAGATTTTCGACTATACATAGAATAAACTATTTTTGTTCGGGCCCTTAAAATATAAAAAGTAACAATTACAAACAATATTTCAATTTTAATTTTATTTATCATAAGCCAGGCAATTCCTGAACTCACTATGTAGCCCAGGCTAGCCTTGGACTCACAGCAAACTTCACAGCCTCCTGAGCGCTGGGATTACAGGCGTGCACCACCACTCCCAGTTTATGTGGTGCTGGGGAATCGAACTCAGGGATATGTGCTCTCTAGGCAAGCACTCTAACTGCTGTGCCAATCCTCCAGCCCCTACAAAAAGTATGTTCAAAAACATCATAACTGCTTACAGGAAATCTGGTACCAACTTGATAATGTGAACCCTCAGAGGAAGAAGTACTGAGGTATGTGTCCCAAAATAACAAATTATTTTTGAAATAGCTGTTTCCACTTTCCTGCTTATACTCTGATGCAGTAAGCCTTCGGAGCAGTTTGAATTTTGCAACTTCTGCTTTGGTGGTGAATCACCTGATCTACAGTCATACTGAGCATCAGGACAATAGCTTAGGATAGAAAATCTGCTTCATGTAATATACAAAACAATATGAACTGCTGACGGAAGCCATACTGACAGAGGCTGAATACAAGACAACACAGAGTTCAGTACATGCTTTCATCTACAGAAGCTCAGAAAAAATAGATGAGTTGAAGCTGAAAGCAGCAAATGAGTATTCAGACAGTGGGCAGTGAGGGTGCTGGGGCAGGGGGAGAAACACCTATCGGGGCTGGGGCAGGGCTCAGCAACAGAGTCCTTGCTAGCATGTGCAAGGCCCTGACCTCCACCCCCCAATGCTGAAAAAACAAATAAATAAATAAAATAGGCATGTAAACAGAAAGAAAATTACCCTACAGAATCTTGAGAAAGAGGGATGATCACTAAGACATGGTACCATCCATGATTAGATCACCTTAAGTAGGAATTCTTATAAAATCCTCAACAAACTTATCATTTCCACAGTAAACATTACTTGGGATTTTCAGAATATAGAATGCCCAGTCACCATAACCAGACATAAACCTTGAAACATTTACCTCTCATGATATGTTAAAAATTTATTCTGAGGAAAATGTTACTGTAACAATGAACAGAAGAGTCAAAACACTTTTTAAAAACCATTCATGCAAGGAAAATAAGACTTTTAAACTTATGACAGTAGTTTTCACATTTAGCTAGCATATTACCCTAGATTTCCAGAGATGCATGTAATATGGCAAGTTTCAATGTTCTTTCTCTACCTGTTTAAAAACCCAAACTAGTCATGAGCCACCGATAAGATCTTTAATGTTTACTAGCTCAAGCAGAAGCAGACCTGCCTCCTCAGCATCCCGCCCCCTGCTCTCCCTATGGATGTGGCACATTTCTCCTGAGAAACGCACGTTTAACCTTTTTCACTCTTGAGTGATTTCTTAAGCAGAGGAAATAGGTACTCACTTTCATTTCTGCGTAAATTATTTTAAACTTCCAGCATGAATATGAGGATGAGACACCACGGACAGAGACAAGAGGTGGGGGGAGAGAAAGAGAGAAAGAACGTGTATAATGTAAAAGCAGGCGTCCTGAGGATCTGGGGGACACCCAGGTTCACATGGCTGCTGACCTCAGGTCTGCATCCTCATAAAGCGGGTGGTTTGTAATGGGATGCAATGTGGACAGCTTGATGCTTGGCATGGTAGGCATGGCACCTGCGAAGACGGCATCTGGAAAACAAGATGGCATTTCCTCCTAAAATGCTCTGAGGAAAACCAAGGGTTAAACTTACCCATTGCAGCCTACTTCAATAATCACCATGGGGGTTGGGAGTATGGTTTGGGGGTGGGTGTTTGCCTTTCATGTGGTAAGGCCCTGAGTTCCACCCAGAGCATCACCAAAACATGTAAATAAATGAATAAATAAACCACTCTGGGAAGCTGAGGTTGGAGGATCGGAAGTCCACGACCAGTTTGGGCAACTTAGTGACTTAGCAAGACCAGTCTCAAAAGAGTCTGGGAATGTAGGTCAGTAAGAAGGCCCTGGGTTCAATTCCCAGGGCTGCAAGAAACATAAATAAACAGTAAGCATCAACATTCTTCTCTTCCTGGGCTGCAAGAAACCAACAAGCACATAAATAGCAACCACCAGTATCATTCTCTTTACTCTCCGTATTTACTCACTGTCCACTATTACAATAGCTACCTTTTGGCGTTTGGTGCTTACAAACTATACTCAGTGTTTTCCCAAGGATTAAATAATTCAATGTGCGCAACTTTACGAGGTGAGTTCTATGTTTTTCTTCTTTTGTATACGATGAAGCAGAGGGACAGAGAAGCTAAGCCACATGCCACGGCTGCCACATCCCCACAGATGCCAGGCCAACATGAGCACGTGCTAGGGGCCCATGCGACAGAGACTCACAGGAACAGGGGAGCATTTCGTATTTTGTTATTTAAAGTGAACCCACTGAAAATATAAGAAACTGGGAAACCATTAAAAAACGTTAAGTATCATACTGTATCTTTCCTACTGATCTTGCATGTTGTGAAGCCATCAGTCTGTGACACGCTGGAGGAGGACAGTGCTGTCCTTCCCTGCATGATCAGTGACGTCATAATTACGCTTTTAGTTACCACGTGAATCTAGACGACTTACACAATTCACTGGTTAGCAGTACTTTTTGGAGTGAAGGTATGTATAAATCTGGCCATAGCTAGAAATATATCAAAATCTTATATCTGACTCCAGTTTCAGTTTTGTTTATTGGAAATAAAAGACCAAATGCTTACTTCCAGGCATTTCTGATTTATAAATGCTTACCAAATAATGAAGACTATTATTGTATTTGCAGGGCTAAGTATTAAAATCTGGACCTTTGCACTGAACTACATTCATGACCCATTTTTACATTTTAAGACAGGGTCTCCCCAGGTTGACGGAGTTGCCCAAGCTGGGTTCAAATTTGTGATTCTCTTGCCTCAGCCTCCCACCAATACTAGGATTATAAGCATTTGCCCCTATGCCCAGCAGTTATTATGATTTTTAATCAGTAAGGTAAAATCAGCAAATGGAAGGTTTGTTATTCAGATATTCTGAAATAGCAGACTGTTTACTTTCAAGTATAACTGAGTATTCTAAATGCAACTTTGAGTGAAAACACAAAAACACAATGTCTACAAAATATGCTCAACACAGTATTTTGCAGAGAGCAGTTTTCTTTTGTTCTTTATTTTTGAGAAATTGGTGTATTTATATATCACATCTTGACCATCTTTTCTTCCTTTCCCTTGCCATTCCCTCACTGCCCCTCACATCCCACATCCATAAAAATCCACCGTCTTTTTCCATCTCTCTTACTTTTTATGGTTTGTTTTTCTCATATTAAAGAGACCATGCAATATTTCACCTTCTGTATCTGATTCATTTTGCTAGGCATAATGGCTTATATGAATTCATTTTCCTTCAAACAACTGAAATCTATCGTTCTTTATGGCAGAGTAGTACTCCATTGTGTACGTATTAAAATTTCTCTTTTATTCATTCACCTGTTGATAGACATATTGGCTGTTTCCCAGATTTGGCTATTCTAAGTTGTGCTGCAGTCAACACGGTATGCATGTTCGCTTTTATCTAATGAGATGGAATATATGCTGGAAGATCCCTGAAGAGGTACAACTGGATCAAATGGAGTATATATTTTCAGTTATTTGAATGATCTCCATATTTCTTCCCATAATAGTTCTGTCAGTTCACAGTCTCACCAACTATGCAGAAGGTTACCAGTCATTCTTACTGGAATTAGACAGAACTTCAGTGTTTTGACTTGCACTTCTCTGATGACTAAAGATGCTCAACTTTTTTTTCAGGTATTTATTGGCCATTCAGGCTTAATATTTTGAGAACTGTCTACTATTTCAGCTATCCATTTCATGACTGGGTCTTCTATTTTGGGGGGATCTAATTTTTTTCAGTTCTTTGCATATTCTAGATGACAGTCTTCTGTCTGCGGAGTAACTAACTGCCAAATATTTTTCCCCATTCCATGGGTGCTCTCTTTACTTCATCGATCGTTCCCTTAGCTGTGCAGAAGCTTTTTAATTTGATGTAATCCCATCTGTTGGCTCTGAAATGTTATCTCATTTGCTCTGGATGTTTTACTGAAAAAGTCCCTGCTTGCGACTGTGTCTCTCTGAGGATTTCAGCTACCTTCTTCTTTCAACAGGTTCAGTATTTTCTTGGGATTGTCTCTGCATCTTTAATTCTGTTCTGCTCCAGTGATCCACTGTCTGTTTTTGTGTCAACACCGCATCGTTTCTTTACTTTTTTTTCTTTTTTCCTACCATTTTTATTAATATATATATGCAGTACATATTGTTTACAATAAACTTGAGTATTTTGTGCACATATATATCATATTAACTTTACAATCTCTTCCCATTCTGGGCCATCCAACACCTTCTCCATACCTCCTAACTCCTACTATCACACCACGTTCTACAGAATGCCTGTGTTCTGGGTTTCCAAAATCAGAGAAACCATACAATACTTAACATACTTAATCTTTTACACTGGACTCATTTCACTCAAATCGCCATTCTTTAGCTTAGCTTCCCACCCCTATAATGGGCTGCAGTGGTCAAATCTTGAGGACTCTCCTCTGAGTCCAGCAGATCCCTTTATTGGGATATTTGCCAAAAGTTTTTTTTCTATATTTTGCTACATTTTTGTTGAGACTCTTTAACATAGCTTCACTCACCAGTCCACATAAGAAAAGAAGCATAACAATGCAATTCATAAGGCTAGTAAATGTGAAAAATAAGAGAGAAGTTAAATATCAAATGCCTTAGCTGAGTACTTAAAGGTAAATGTTTGTACATTCAAAAGGTTATCATTACATCAATCAGTTTTCTTAGGATAAACTTACATCAAAGAACAAATAAGTGAATGGTTACCATAAATGAACTTTCTATATCTAACTGCGACATTAAATGAACTTATGTCTATATCACGTAAGTATACTTAAAGCAATATATATGATGGCATACTTAGATATTTCAGAATTTTTTAACTTTCATAACTTACTCACATTTTGCTAACTGCTAACATTCTGCCAGATTTATCATTTTACCTACCTACCCATCCATAAATTCATACATACATATTTTTAGAGATTTTATTCCAATTCACTATGTTGAATATAATTATTTTGTTTTGTAAATTTATACACTATTGAAAATAATAATGTGGGGAAATTTCATAGATTTTATAAAACAGCTGGCTCTGTTTCAGAAGGATACCAATCAAATGATTTAAATACCAATCTACTTTTTTTCCCTTTCTCTTTAGAGGTTTCCTTTCTTCCATGTTTTTTGCTTTTGTTTTTTTGTTTTGTTTTGTTTTTGTTTTGTTTGTTTGTTTGTTTGTTTGGTGCTGCTTGTCTCTCTGTTCATCTCAAAGATTCCTCCAAGTATTTTCTGCAATGCTGGGCTAGTGGTCTCAAATTTCTTAAGGGATTCTTGGTCATGAAAAATATTCACTTCTTCAATTTTCAGGGATAATTTTGCTGGATATAACAACCTGGGTTGACACGTGCTGTCTTTTAAAGCTTGAAAGATCTTGCTCCATGCTCTCTGAGCCTTTAAAGTTTGCCATGAGAAATCTGCAATAATTGGAAAGGGTTTGGCTTGGTAGAATAATGTCTGTTTTTCTCTTGCAGCTTTTACTATTCTTTTTTTCTGCTGTATTTCTGAAGTTTTGATTATGATATGTCATGACAGGTCTCACTGCTGGGGGAGGTTATTTGGTGTTCTACAAGCTTCTTGTATCTGGAAGTTAATTTCTTTTCCTAGATTAGGGAAATTTTCATACATTTTTGCAGTGAATAAATTCTTAATACCTTTAGTGCCGTCTTCTGCTCTTTCTCCCACACCCATAAATCTGAGATTGGTTCTCTTTGCGTCATCAATCAGGTATTGTATCTAGCTACTTTGCTCATTTCTAACTTTGGAGTCAGGCCTAATTATATCATTTGTTTCCTCAACATTGTCTGCTAGGTCTGAAATCTGTCCTCACAATACCTGAGTCATCTTCCCCTGCTGTCACATATATTTTTCATGTCCTCAGTTTCGTCTACATTTCTCTTTAGATTTTCCATTTCTCTATTAAAATATTTTCTCGTATCTTGCATTTTTTTATCTCAGTTAACTTTTTATTTATGGCTTCAATATGCTCAGTCTCCACTAGGACCATTATTTGCTTAGTAAGATCCTCTTTAAGCTTGCTGATCATTGCTTGCATTTCTTTAAGAATACCTTGTCTGAACTGGTGGTTTGACTCCTTTATTTGCTTTCTGACTTCCTTCCCTATGAATTCCACTACTACAGGGCCTGTGACATTAGTATCTGGGGTCTCCGTCATCTCTGTGTATGTTCTGTTGCCCTGTTTTCTTCCCCTGTTTCTGGTGTTGAGGGACTTCACTTTAGAGGCCTAGCCAAGAGGTTTCTTTGAACAGTTAGGATGGTGTGTGGTAGAGAACCAATACAGTTTTTATCCCTGTTGCTTTGTAAAATAACTTGACATCTGCTATTGTGATGATGCCTTCTGTTGGTTGTTACTGTTGCTTAGTATTATCTTGAGTATTCTACAACCTCCTGGTGTCATATGAATTTTTGAATCTTTTTTTCTAGTTCTGTGCAAAATGCGGTTGGTATTTTGATTGGGAATGCATTGCGTCTGTGTATCGGTTTTGGTAGTATGGCCATTTTGACAATGTTGGTTCTAACTTTCCAGGAACAGGGCACGTCTCCATTTTCTAATACTCTCTTTAATTCCTTTTTTCAGAGCACTATAGTTATCACTGTAGAGGCTCTTCACTTCCTTAGTTGGGTTGATTCCTAGGTATTTAATTTTCTTTGAGGCTACTGTCATTAAGTTTGTTTTCCTGATCTCTTTCTCTGTTTTCGTTTTTGCTGTTGAGAAAGAGCAGGTTGTTTCTTCTCGTGACAGTTTGACTCTCCTGGGAGGTGAGGGTGCCACTGGAGCCTAGCACCACAGAAGTATCAAGCCTAGCCAGAAAGGATCATGGTTCAAAATATGAAGCATGGTCTCTAATGAGTGTGTACTGCTTCCACACCCTTGTAAAGGGAAAATTATAAAGTGAGTCACTGTAAGTCGAGGGTCATCTGTACACACTTGTCTGTACATCCACCCTTACATAATTCTATCTTTATAACTACATCATATAAAGATATGTGAGTATAAAACTAATGATAAACACAACCAAAAAATGACCTACCTGGTCTAGTGTTGTGTTTGATCCAATGTATAAGTTCCTCCTGAGGCATGTTGGTAAATTCTCCCTTGATGCTCCACTGCTTTTGTAGATTTGTACAACCTTGCACTGACATCAGTACTATAAGGCCGAAGATAACTGTTTCAAATTTAACTCTGTGAAAAAGCCAGCCAAAGAGCTGAAATGAAAAAAGAACTACATTTATTCACAAATCTTATATGAAAAATAACAGAGTCAAAAATGAATTCTCAACTTCTTTCTTTAACCAAGGTACATTACCCTCTGGCACCAGTACACAAACACACACAATCATTACCACTTGATGCTTAACAACAACAAAGATGCTGGAATTATTGGGCCGAGGTAAAAACAGAGCTTGCTCTCTCCTCTCAGAAGAATTAAGGAAAGAAGACCTGATCCTTCTACAATGATTTGCAACCAGAGGTTAAGATCAGCAGATCACAATTTGAGAGTATAACAGAACTCAATCTCTTAACATCTGGCTGCATTTTATGAACATCTTGAGTAAGCTAGAAAATCCCTATTAGCATTGACATGTATGTCCCTCTCAGAAAAACAGGTGTCATAACATTTTCAGCCAAAATACTCATAATTAAAATTAAATAAGGTATTTATAGAGGTATGAAAATTCTAGCTCATTTATCTAGTTATTGTGTATATTGGACATACTAAGGGAACACAGAATTGACAGCTGTTATGGTTTGGATCTGGAATATCCCGCTATACCCTCATGTATTTGGATACTGTAGAGCATCTGTAGAACCATGTACTGTTAATAGCTGTGGCCTGGTCAAAAGGTGTAGAATACTGGGTCTTGAACCTAGAAGGGGCAGATAACGGGGACACGATCTGGAAAGACAGATGCTAACTCTGCCCTTGCTTGTTCACTTGGCCTTCTGTCTGCCATGCCAGGAGCAGCTCTTCCTCCAGCCATGCCTCTGCCATGTGCTTTCACCATTTCTAGCTGCCTATGCATGTACTGAGACCTTTTGGTATTATGAGCTAAAAGCAATCTTTCCTTTCTTAAGTTTCGGATGTCAGGTATTCTGTTACAGGAACAAAAAAGTAGCTAAGACAGAAACTGGCACTACAGAATTGCGGTCACTGCTGTGACTGTCTGACAATGTTGTTTCAGAAGCCTTTGGAAATGGCTTTTGGGAAGAGTTTGGAAAGGTTGGAGGATGCCAGTTAGAGGAGACTTAAAAAGCTGTGAGCCAAGCTTGACAGGAGATTCCGATTACAGTTCAGAAGATCAGAATGATGAGCAAACAACACATAGGAAAGGCTGGGTTCACAAAGTTTCAAACAGGAAGGAGGACTTTATTGACAACTGCATGCTATGCTATGGCAAAAAGTGTGTCAGTGTTTTGCCCGTCCTAAGGTTTTGCCTGAAACTAAGATTAAGGGTGGTGGACTACTAAATCTGGTGGAAGAAATTTCGAGAGAAGCCCAATGTTCAGGCTGGGTTATACAAGGTACTATTTGCAGCATTTACCCAGCTGTACAGCGAAAAGCAGGAAAAAAAAAAAAGAAGGATGTAAAAGGTTCACAATTTTCCAAGACTGAAAGGGGTTTCAAAGGTGGGGCAGAAGAGCACATGGATATTAAAGAGGTTAAGATCAAAAGGAATCAGGATTACAAAAAAAGATGTGCTATGAGTGTCTCAGGAATCAGCAAGACCCCACCCTTTACCAACTAAAGTGTGGAAAGGCAAAAGATTTTCCCTTAAAAAGACTATCTGAAGGAAGCCTGTAAGGCCAAAGAAGGAAGTACTGGCCAGAGTTCACCTGCCTGAAGTCTGGGCACACAGCCACTTGGAGGCCACTGCACCCCTTGTCTAGGGGAGACAGACTGTGGCTTGAGCTAGTGGCAGAGCCTAGCATCATTTATGTGGTGCTGGCGTGACAGGTACACAGAACCCAAGGGTTGTGGGGTCATGGAGACTTCCACCAGATTTTCGAAGAAGGCTGAGGAGGCCAGGCAGTGTGCCGCTGGCAGCATAATGCATAAAGTTGTGAAGCAGAAGCCTAAGGTGCAATGGAAACCCCAGAAACTTGGAGATGACAGGTACATAAACCATCTACTGAGGAAGGCTTTAAACTGTGCGTAGAGCCAGCGCATGGGAGAAGCTATGAAGGCTGCAGCCGGAGGCTACGCTGCAGGGGTCGAGCCACCCAAGCTCTTGGGGGCTCAAATCTCACCACAGTTTATCCCACATGCTGAACCTAGAACTACAGGATTTTCTTTTTAATGTTTTAAATGTACCCATCCTATTTCTTTATCCTTCCCTCTTCCTAAACTCTCCCTATATCCCCTTTCCCTCCACAAAAAGTCTATTTTCTTGCTTTTCTCCATTTCTCTTGTACTTTAAGTTTGGTTTTCTTGTATTAGAGAAGCCAAAAAAAAAATTTAGCCTTTCTTGTCTGATTCATTTTTCCAAACATAATGGCCTCACAATGCACACATTTTTTTTCTAGAAATGACTCAAATTTATCTTTTTTTATAGCAGAATAGTACTCCATTGTGTAGGCATACAACATCTTCTTTATACATTTTGCTGTTGTTGGACATATGGGCTTCTTCCAAGATTTAGCTATTACAAATTGTGCTGCTCTAAACATGGGCATACACATATAAACTCTTGTATGATGAATTTTGGAGGAGCTCATGGAGCCCACTCCATTCCTGGGAACAGTATCTAGAGGCACAGGCAGCGGCTTCATTTGCAAAGCAGTTGTGGCCAGAACTTGCTGAAGCAAAGCTCTGTGAATCTGTTTGCCTGCAGAATGTCTAAAACCCTGCCCTTTGGTGGTGATGCTACTGCTGTCACTAGGTAATTTTTTGCTATTTGCTTGGAATATCTTGTGTAGGCTTGGATTCTACTCACGAGGGCTATACACTCACTCATGTTTCTGTGCTAATTCCTCAATCTCAAAAGTCCTCCAATATTCTCAGCCTTCACTTGACATGACCTCTCATGACTCCTCTAAATCTGTGTTTTCCCTTATCACATCACGTGATTTGTGTACATTTCCTTCTTTGCCATACACTGGAGCCTACACAGAGGGAGTTGGAAGGGTCTGGGGAGATGGACATCAATGACCTCCCCTTTACAATAAAACTAGGCAGAGCACGCCCTCCTTGCTGCCTCATGATCCAGCAGGCAAAAGATGCCATTAAGAAACAATGGATGCTGAACAGAGCCGTACAGGTGAGAACCACACAGGGGAATCTGGGGACGGACAACCAGAGACAACCAAAGACAACAGAACCATGAGGAAATATGGAAATAAATATCCTTCAGGAAGTCTTGACATACCAGAAGCGCATACCAGGAATCCTGAAAATGCAGATGCTAAAGATGAAAATGGCACAAATGATGGTAACTTCCGGGCCCAGAAATACATCAAATTAAAGCAAGAATTAAAGCAGGAATTAAAGCAGGAAATCATGCAGGAAATGAAAATCATAGATCAAAAGCTACACCAAGACCTAGCTAAGCTAAAAGCAAGCTTTGAGAAGTAAGTAGAGGAAATCAAAGAAGCAATGAACCAGAAGATAATGAAGGCCATACAAGAAATGAGATAAGAACACAACAGAGAAATAAAAAAAAAATAAGTGCAGATATACAGAGAGTGAGAAACACACAGGTCACAATAAGCAATGATATTGAATAATTTCAAAATAGATTATCAGACCTAGAAGACAAAATGATGGAGCAGGAACAGAAAGACCATAAAGTACACAAAGTAAAAAAAGAAGAAAGTGAATCATTACAACGACTGATGGACAATTCAAAAAGAAACAACCTGAGAATTATGGGAATCCAAGAGAAGACTGAGGATGAAACAAAAGGATTAAAGGCATATTCAAGGAAATTATGGAAGAAAACTTCCCAAACTTAGGAAGAGAAATGAATATTGAACTACTTCAGGCATTTAGAACACCAACCAATATTGATCAGAAAAGAACCTCATCCTGACACTCATAATCAAAGTACTAGAAACCCAACACATAGAGAGAATACTGAAAGCAGTAAGAGAAAAGCAGGTGACCTACAATGTAAAGCCCATCAGGATAACTGCAGACTTCTCAACCAAGACTCTAAAAGCCAAGAGATCATGGACCAATGTCATTCAAACAATAAAGAACACAAATTCCAACCAAGATTACTATATCCAGCAAAACTATCTTTTAAACTAGAGGGACAAATTAAAATCCTCCATGATATAGAAAGCTTAAAGAAACTTGCAGCCATTAAGCCATCACTGCAGAGAATTCTCAAAGGAAACATGGATAGTGAAAGAAAGGCCAATGACACAAGTGACCCCAGAGAAAAAAGACAAAAGTTAGAGGAGAAAGAGCTGAGTAAAAAGCAAAGCCAGTAAACAACCTGGAAAAACTACAAAGATGACTGGACACACCAAACATCCCTCAATAATTACCCTGAACACGAATGGCCTCAACTCACCTGTCAAAAGACACAGACTAGCTGACTGGATCAAAAAACAGAAACCCACAATTTGCTGCCTACAAGAGACACACTTCACCCACAAGGAAACTCATACACTGAAAATAAAAAGCTAGAATTCAATATTTCATGCAACAGGTCCCAGGAAACAAGCAGGGGTAGCTATATTAATCTCAGACTCATCAGATTTTAAAAGAAAACAGGTGAAGAGAGATAAAGATGGACACTACAAACTGGTTAAAGGAACATTACAACAGGAAGAAATCACAATTATCAATATATATGGCCCCAACTTGAGAGCACCCAATTATGTAAACCAAAAATTACTAGATCTGAGAGGACACATAGGCCCCAATACAATTATAGTAGGGGACTTTAATATTCCACCATCACAGATAGATAGATCAACCAGACAAAAAATCCACAAAGATATACAACTGCTGAAAGATACTATAGAAAACTTGGACATAACAGACATTTACAGAGACTTCCAACCATCATCAACTGACTAAACGTTCTTCTCATAAGCACACGGATCATTTTCTAAAATAGACCACGTCCTAGGACATAAGTCATGCTTAAACAAGTACAAAAGGATAGAAATACTTCCCTGTATACTCTCAAACCATAGTGGAATAAGACTGGAACTTAACAGCAGCAGGAACAGAAGAAAATACACAAACACATGGAGACTTAACAACATAGTATTGATGAAACAATGGATCACAGAAAAAAATCGGAGAAGAAATCAAAAACTTCAGAGTTAAATGACGATGGAAATACATCATATCAAAATCTGTGGGACACAATGAAAGCAGTCCTTCAAGCAAAATTCATAGCAATAAACGCACACATCAAAAGAATTGAACAGTCACTAATAAATTCGCTAATGATGCACCTAAAGGACCTGGAGAAACAAAAGCAACTTAATCCAAAATGTAGTAGAAGAGAAGAAATTATAAAGATCAGATATGAAATAAATGAGATTGAAATTAAAAAGACAATAAAAAAGATTAATAAGTCAAAGAGCTGGCTCTTCGAAAGGATTAAGAAAATCAATAACCTGATCAAGAAAAGGAAACAAAAAGAAGAGATTAGCACACTTAGAAACAAGGTGAAGTTACAACGGACTATGCAGAAATCCAGAATATTATGAGAAATTACTTCAAACACCTATATTCTAACAAATTTGAGAACTGGGAAGAAATGTATGACTTCCTAGATACATATAAAATACCAAAATTAAATGAGGAAGATATAAAAACCTTGGACAACTGCATCACACACACAGAAACTGAAACAGTAATAAAAGCTCTACCCAAAAACAAAAGTCCAGGCCCAGTTGGATTCACAGCAGAATTTTTTCAGTACTTTAGGGAAGAACTTACTCCAATCCTCCTCAAACTATTTCATAAAGCAGAAAGTGAAGGACTCCTACAAAATCATTTCTTGAGGCTAGCATCACACTAGTCCCAAACCCAGACAAAGGGTTAATCAGGAAGGATAATTGCAGATCAATATCCTTAATGAATATAGATGCAAAAACCCTCAATAAGATCCTGGCAAACAGAATCCAACAAGTAATCAGAAAGAACATACACCATGATCAAGTGGGCTTCATCCCTGAGATGCAAGGCTGGTTCAAAATACGAAAATCAATCAATGTAATACACCATATCAACAACAGCAAAAACAAAAACCCACATGATCATCTATTAATGCAGAAAAAGCCTTTGACAAAATCTAGCACCCCTTCATGATAAAAACACTGGGAAAAATAGGTATAGAAGGGCCCTACCTAAAACTCACAGAAGCCATATATACTAAGCCTACTGTAAATATCATAGTCAATGAAGAAAAATTGAAATCATTCCCTCTCAAATCAGGAACAAGACAAGGCTGGCCATTCTCACCACTCTTATTCAACACAGTCCTTGAAACACTGGCCATGGCAATCAGACAAGAAAATGAAATAAAGAGAATCTGCATCGGAAAGGAGGAGGTCCAACTCTCCTTATTGGAAGATGATCTGATTATCTACATGGAAGACCCTAAAAACTCCACTATGAAACTCCCAGAAACAAAAAAAAAAAAAAAAAAACTCAGCCAACTCTCAGGTTACAAAATTAACACTAAAATATCAATAGCTTTTCTCTGTAGTAACAATGAAGTTATTGCGCAAGAACTCAGAAAAACAAATCCATTCTCAATAGCTCAGCAAAAAATTAAATACCTAGGAGTTTACCTAACCAAGGAAGTGAAGGACTTATATAAAGAGAACTACATTACATTGAAGAAAGAAGCTACAAGGAGACACTAGAAAATGGAAAGGCATCCCCTGCTCTTGGATTGACAAAATAAATATAGTCAGAATGACTATACTACCTAAACTGATATATAGATTCAATACAATTTCTATCAAAATACCTACAAGTTTCTCCAAAGAACTTGAAACAACAGTTCTTAAACTCATATGGAACCAAAAGAGACCAAGAATAGCCAAAGCAATCCTGAGCAACAAGACCCAGGCAGGAGGCATTACAGTTCCAGACATCAGGCTGTGCTATAAAGCCATAGCTGTAAAAACAATTTGGTACTAGCACAAAAATAGACAGACTCATGGAACAGAATTGAAGACGCAGAGACAAACCCAAATATCCTCAATTACTTAATCTTCGACAAAGGGGCCAAATGCATACAATGGAAAAATGACAGCATGTTCAACAAATGGTGCTGGGAAAACTGGACATCCACATGCAGAAGAACGAATCTAGCCACACACCTGTCACCATGCACCAAAATCAAATCAAAGTGGATCAAAGACCTAGACATTAAAAGTGAAACACTAAACCTCGTAGAAGACAAATTAGGAAAATTTCTAAAAGACACAGGGGTAGGCAAAGACTTCCTTGACAAGACACCAAGAGCAAAGGAAATTGTACCCATTATCAACAAATGGGATTTTGTCAAATTAAAAAGCTTCTGCACAGCAAAGGAAACTATCAACATTGTAAAAAGAGAACCAACAGACTGGGAAAAAATATTCACCACTAACATCTCAGATAAGAAGCTCATAACTAGAATATACAGGGAAATGAAGAAAAGTAAGCCGACCAAAATAAAGGATCCTATTGAAAAATGGGCAAATGAAATGAAGTGGCAGTTCACTCACGAAGAAGTACAAAGGGCCAATAGATACATGAAAAGATGTTCAACTTCTCTAGCCATAAGAGAGATGCAAATCAAAACAAGGCTAAGATACCATCTCACTCCAGAGAGAATGGCATATATCAACAAGTCAAATAGCAATCAGTGCTGGTGAGGCTGTGTGTAAAAAGGAACCCTCCTACGCTGGTGGAAATGTAAATTCGTACAACTACTCTGGAAAGCAGTATGGAGATCTCTCAAAAGACTAGAAATAAATATACCTTTTGATCCAGCGACACCCCTCCTGGGAATATATCCAAAAGAGGCCAAAACAACACATAACAGAGATATGTGTATACCATGTTTATAGCACAACTAACAATAGCTAAAATATGGAAGTCATCAAAATACCCAACAGACCAGTGGATACACAAATTGTGGTATTTATACACAATGGAATTCTATGCATCTATAAAGTCTAACAGCGTGGAGGCTTTTTCAGGCAAATGGAAGAAACTTGAGAACATCATGCTTAGTGAAGTGAGTCAGAAGCAGAAGGTGAAACATCGAACGGTATCTCTGATATGAGAGTCCCAGATCACAACTCCTATGGAACTTAAAATGAAAAAAAAATGGAAATGGGGGATAGGGTAGGGGAGGAGAGAGAAAGGGGGAGGTCAAGGGGAGAGACAAAAAGAGTGGGAAAGCCCTTGTTACCTTGACAAGGCAAGTATATGAACAAAATGCTCAACTCCATTGTAAACCTTAAATTTTGCACATACGTGTATCAATAAAATGGGGGGAAAACACAAACAATGGAATGGTTACTAAGGTAGAATGCCCAACTGCAAACATTGTCTTAAAAAAAAATGCCTTGCTGAATGTTTAACATGTAGCTTTGCTTTAAGATTAAAAACATACTATGTTTTGAGAAAGCTTTCCTGACACCTTGATCTCTTTGTGACTTGCAATGATTGATGTATGCAACTGCAATTGCTGCCAGTCGGGGCATTGCCTGACCACAATGTCTGTGCCAGACTTGATATGATATGCTTGCTGTATGATTTCGTAGAAATAAGTTTAATGGTATGGATAGTTGATCTAATAGATGGGAATGGGATGCGAAACACGTATCAAGGTGATTACAAAGAATAGATTCATGTGTTCTGCTAAATATCTAAACATCCCCTGCTGTAACACCCTGTGAACAATGAAACTAAAAATTGCATAAGAAAGGTGTATAAATAAACTCAGCCACAGCTGACCAGTGGCCATCGGATTCACTGCAATCTGTGGTCCAGAGTCCTTCCTTTCGCCGACGCTGCACCTACTTCCAGTACACTGATTCTCCCCAGGGCTGGACCCCAGCAGAATTTAACTCTTTTAGGAAAATAGCCAAAAGAGGTATAGCTGGGTCAAATGTTATATCTAATTTCAGTTTTTGAGAAACTTCCATACTGCGTTCCACGGTAATTATACCAGTTGACTATCGTACCAGTAATGTAGAAGAGTTCCTTTTTCCCCATAAGCTTTCCAGCACTTGTTGTTTTTTAAAGAACTACAGAATTTAATGGAGCTACAAGATCAAACCCTCAGGGCTAGAGGAATAGCACAGTGGCTGGAGTGCTTGTCTAGAAAGCATAAGGCCCTGAGTTTGATTCTTCAGCGCCACATAAGCTGGAGATGGTGGCACACACCTCTAATCAATCAAGGACCAGCCTAGACTACAGAATGAGACCCTGTCTCAAAAAAAATAGTAATAAAAATAAAAAAGATTCAACACCTGCCCTGCTGGGTTTAGAAGTTGGTTTTGTTCAGTTACTTCCTGTACTCCTATCCCTCCTTTTGGAATGGAAATGTTTACCCTGTGCCATTGTATGTTGGAAGTCTTTAACTTTTCTTTGATTTTCAGTGGTTCATGACTAAAAGTTTGCCCTCCATCTCTCAGAAAAAGACTTTAGATTTGAACTTTTATTTTTAGCAATTCTGCAACTCTTTTGTTTTTTGAGACAGGGCCTCACTCTGTAGTCCAGGTCCTAAACTCACTATATAGCCCAGGCTGGCTTTGAAATTATGGCAAGCCTCCTGCACCACCCTCCTGAGTGCTGAGATTACAGGCTTGTGCCACCATACCTGAATTACATGGAGGTTGGGAATCAAACTCAGGGTTTGCATTTGCAAGGCAAATGTTCTATTCCTCTAGCTCCTGGAACTGTTAAAATTTTGGCAATTCTTAGAAAAGGACTAAGTGCATTTTGCATAAGAAGGTGGACATGAGTCATTTGGGGGCTTACAGGAGAATGTTATGGTTTGGTTCTGAAATGTTCCCCCAAAAACCTCATGGACTTGGATGCTGTGGTGTTATCTATGGAACCCCATGTGCTACTATGATGTGGGGCCTGGACTGAATGGTCAGAATACTAGGGCTTGACTCAGAAGGGGTGGATCACCGGGACTGGGCCTGAAAGGATGTATGCTAGCTCCACCCTTGACTGCTCACTTGGCTTCCTGTTTGCCCTACCATGAGTAGTTCTTCCTTCACTACACCTGTGCCAAGTGCTTCCATCACTGTCGTCCTACGAATGCACTGAGACTTCTGATACTGAGCTAAAATAAAGCCCTTATATTGTGGGTGCCAGGTATTCTGTCACAGCAACGAGCAAGGAACTACGACAACAGCTTTTCTGAGCTTGTCTAGGCTAAACAGGACTACTCTAGAGAAATGACTGTGTATCCACCAGTTTCTGGGTGAGTACTACCGCGACTGTGGTAGACTGAGAAGCTGTGGGAAGCATACCGACAGAGGGGAGAGGGTGTTTCTCTTGTCATGGAATCATCAGTCATACTGAGAATAATTTTCAAAATCACTTTTTTAACAGTAAATCATGCATATCATTTAAAATTAGTTAACTCACTTCAAAATATAATTTTTTTTGCTGAGAGTAGTGGCATATGCCTGTAATCCCAGAACTTGAGAGGCTGAAGCAGGAGGATAGCCTGTGCTTTATAGTGAGTTCAGGACCAGTGTAGGCTACACAGGGAGACGCTGTTTCAAAAAATAAAATTAAATAAGATAATAAAATAAAATAAAATAGAACACACCAAGTGTTTTTGCATTTTGGATTGCCCCGCAAAGCCCTGGTGACTATGCTGTAGTTGCTGTGGTTACTACCATGTTGCTTTCTTAGTGCAGTATAGTTATACAAGGGCAGACACCTCACCTGCCGGGAGCAGATCAGGGAGGCCATCAAACACATGTGCGGGGTCAGAAATAGCTTTAGCCTCAAGATCAGTATGGCCAGGGCTGCAAATGCCAGCAGCTGCAGTGTGCAGAAAACCAGCTGTGGAAACACAAAACAAAATGGCACTTTCACCTCATATTATTTTACATTTGCGTGGGTGCTGACTGAGACAGGATCACACTATGTGGTCTAAGCTGGCCTCAAACTCATGGCAATACTCACACCTGTAATCCACCAATCAGCTTTCTTTGTGCTGGGATAATAAGACATGCACAAACATGCCTGGCATTTACAATTAATAAATATAAAATGAGGTGTATTACTACTACTATTATTCATTAGGCAAAAGATTTAACACAGTAAGTCTATTACTATTCAGCAAAGGTTCACTGACTGCCGTCTACTTGGCAGGTGCTGTAGTAGGACTTCAGCAAGAGGCTGAGATGCTAGAGTATTCAGGAGGGCCTAATAACAAATGGACACAGAGACTGCATCAGTGCCGCACAGCAATGACATGCGCACTGGATGGGAGACAGGCGCAGGCTGCAGTGAGGCCACAGGCAAGCGGAATGGGATCGGACGTAGGGTCATCACAAGTGGCTTCACAGAAAGGTGACATTTGAGCAAGAATTTGCACAAAATGGGACGTGACTCATGGCAACGAAAATCGGCAACGCTTAGCACACGGAGGTGTCATTCAGTGGTGGAGCAGAGGAGTGGTACACAGAGTTTACTCTAAAAGCAGTAGGAATATAGGGCTGGTGGAATGGCACAGTGATTAAAGCACTTGGCTCCAGGCCCTGAGTTCCATTCCCCAGCACCACGTAAAGCCAGGTATAGTGGCGCACACCTGTAATCCCAGCACCTGGGAGGCAGGAGGAGGATGACTGCAGTGAATCAAAGGCCAGCCTGGGCTCCACAGTGAGTTCAGGACAAGCCTGGACTTACACAGCGAGACCCTGCCTCAAAAAAAAAAAATGTAGCAGGAGTACATAAGTATCTATATTAATTAACAGGGAACCCTATTTTAGTCAAGGTGTAGGGTTATATTGAGGAAAGGTTTCAAAGAAAACTTTTCCCTCACACGTATAAATATCAAGTTCTCACTAGAATAATGAATATGGGCAAAGAATAAATATAACAAAAAACAAATGGCAACTAATTATTAATTCCTAATTGACTAATATTCAAATAAATGTTAAAGATAGTAAGGTATTTTATAAAACATCAAATATTAAATTAATACTACCAGAACAGAAGTCAAACAGAAATAATAAATCAATATGTTCTATAATTTCAGAACGTTTATTAGGGTCTAGAGAAGAGCCAGCTCCTTTGACTTAAATGGCTACCTCAGGAATTAACTTAAGGGACGAATCAAGAATACAAAGATGTGCTATGAAAGTCATCACAGAAATATATTTTCAACAGCACAGAATATGAAAAATCACCTAAGAGACCAATATAGAGGAAGAGGGAATAAATTACTATATTTTCATAGGTAGATAGCCATTAAAACTTGCATATTAAGATATTATCCAATGATATGAAAAGCTTCCAAGATATAAAACTGTATACATACAGAATTTTATTTCTATAAAAAACAAAAAATCTGTGTTTATATATGCTGAGGACAGTATGGGGAAGATCCTGAAAGAAAATATATTAAAAGAATAAGGAATTATTTTTGAATGGTGGTATTTCTGCATTTTTCAAATTGGTTTTGAAATCTTTACCACTATTTTTTTCCTGAGACAGGGTCTTTTTCCCCCCATTTTATTGATATGTATAAGCGCAATATTTAAGGTTTACAATGAAGTTGAGCATTTTGTGCACGTATGTATCTTATCAAGCGGACAAGGTCTTTCCCACTCTCTGCTCTGCAGTCCAGGCTGGTCCTGAACTTACTATGGAGCTCAGGATGGCCTCAAACTCTGCCTCAGTCTCCTCCTGAGTGCTGGAAATCCAGGCATGCACCACCACGCCCAGCTTATGTGGCACTTGAGATTGCTAGGCAAGCTTCAAACACTGAGCTATTTTAAAGGTGAATGCACACTAAAGAGAGATGTGTTAGCACCGTCCAATAACTCAGGCAAAGTTACACTTGGAATTATCCTCCAAGTAGACTCTAATACACATAGGAAAACAAAAGCTACCAGAAAACAAAAGCTTTACCTCACCATGTTCAAGGAGTTGTTTTCTGCAATGAAACAAAAACATTATCTACTTACTGAAAGCCCAATATAATGCAATTATGTAAGAACAGGTTCATTTATTCTTGGATTTTTTACAATTTGATTGTCTAAACCATGTAAAAGTGTAAGTAAGTAACAAAAAGGTTAGATTATACTACTAAATTTATATTAATTTAGAAGACATAATTTTTAACCATCTCATGTAAAGTATACTCAAAAGTTATTGTTTGGTTAATATGAAATAGGCTTTACAGACTCCTGGAAGTCTAAATACAAAATTTTTCTACTAAATATTCAAGGTATGTACAATAAATACAACACACTGCTGTTAGACTCTTAATTTTTCACAGTCACAAAAAACATGGACATTCCTGTACACAAATCTTAGTAAGAATCTATTTCCTTAAGATAAAGTTATATAAAAAAGCATTCAGTAGGACATACTTACTTTTAACTCTGGAAAAATTATCCCAATTTACCAAATATACAACAACCACTCTCTTCCAGGCACTGTTCGGTTGAATACAGCAGGAATACGCTCGATATAATTTTCCCCAACCCCTTACTTTTTTTTTTTTTTTTTTTTTTTGAGCCAGGGTTTACTCTGTGGTCCAGGCTGATCCTGAGCTCATTATGTAGCCTAAGCTGGTTTCAAACTTATGGCAATCCTTCTGCCTCAGCCTCCTGAGCGCTGGGCAGCATGCGCCACCACGTCCAGTTTATATGGTGCTGGGGAACGGAACTCAGGGCTGTGAGCTTTCTAGGCAACCATTCTAATCTCTGTGCTATTCTCCAGCCTCTATCTTAAGAGTTCTGATGAATTAAATTGCATTGTCTAGATATAATTCTTATACTTAGACATCTTACATTAAATTCACAAAAAAGGTAACAGAAACTCTATATTACTCCACTGGAAAACCTAGGCATTTCTTAAAAGGCACTGCAAGATACAGGGGCCTTCTAGTATGGGTTTGGGGAGAAGATGATGTCCAGACAAAAGTCAGGCAGAAAGATTTATAAATTTTTCTTGAGACAAGATCTCAGGTTTAGGAATTATTTTGGTCCAATTACCATTTATTGTCCTATTCCTCCCTTCTGGAATGAGAATGCTTACCCTGTGTCACTGTATGTTGGAAGTGCTTAACTCTCTGGATTTAACAGGAGCTCACAGCTGAGTCTTGCCTTGCATCTCAGAGTGGACTTTGGACTTGGACTATTTAAATAGTGCTGGAACTGTTAAGACTTTGTCAACTCTTGGAAAAGAACTAAATTCCTTTTGCTTAAGAGAGTAAATATGAATCTTTTGGGGGCCGGGGTGGGATGTCATGGTTTGGATCTGGAGTGTCCCCCAAAAGCCTCATGTTCCCATGAATACTGTATACTGTTGGGAGAGGTGGAGCCTGGCTGGAAGGGGCAGATGTTTAGGGTGTGACCTGGAGGGGAATGTTCTGGTTCTGGCCTTCCTCCCAGGCTGGTCTCAGTTCTGCCATGCTGCTGTGAGGATCTCTGTTTGTCTCCACAGCACCAGCTCTGATTCCAACTCTGGCTCTAGCTGGGACCCCTTCATGCAATTCCACCATTTTCCAGTCACCCACCTGTGAATGGACTGTGACTTTCTGAAACTGCAAGCTAAAATGAATTTTTCCTTCTCTAATTTGAACATGTCAAGTACTGTGTCGCAGTGATGAAAAAGTAACTAAATCAACCACCAAAACTCAAATCACATGCATCAACCATTAATGATAACTCTAGACACCTATGAAAGATGGCTTAAGTGGTCTTCAGCCACTTCAGAGGAAGAGTTATACTTTTAAAGTATTTTCTAGAAACCAGCAAAGACTGACACTAAAGTGAATATTAAACATAAAAAAGGAAAACAAAAAATAAAAATAAATGTAAGAGGGGATTAAGAAAATGAAGGCTAACCCACATAGATACGCTAAATGCTATCAAAAGACGGTTTTCTGAGAATCCAGAAAAGACAGACCACTGGTGATTCTAAGTAAGATTTTAAAAAACATACAATATTCATATATAAAGGAATATTACTGGTGTAAATAAAATTCCTTTAACTGATTTTTACACAATTTATGATGTACATAAAATGTCTCATTTTCACTAAAAATATACATTACCAAAGGTGACCCAATAGAACACCTGTACATACTGTAAGATTCTGAAAAAAAAATTCAAGAGCTAAGCTCAAACACTCACAAAAGGCCTAGATTATGTTACAGGTAAATTCTGTAAAAACAGAAAGTGTCCATGTTCACATAAACAATCGTGAGATGAGAACAGAGAAGGATACGACTATGAGATGAAGACACCTGGTTCCAAAACCAGAGAGAGACTGCGAAAGTGGGTGGGTCTGCTTCCTGTGAGTCAAGTCATATTTTGTTGGCATCCATTTATGCCTCAATTCTGGTACCTTTACTGAGATCAGTGAAAAGTGTGATATAACCAATATTATAAATATTATTTTAAAAATTTAACAACACAGAAAAATCATTTCATAAATATTCAGGAAAAAAAAAACACTTTTGTCTAAAAGTTTAAAAGCATGCCCTCAAAAACCCTTTAACTTATTTCTGTGTACTGGCTTTAAATTCTAGTGATACATTAAAATTAAATGTGGGTCATTTCAAAAATATAAATATATCTAACTTCAAAAATATAAGAGAATTCCATAAGAATAAGTCTTTTTATGAGGCCAGGGTCTTTCTCTATAGTCCAGACTGGTCTAGAACTTACTATGTGGCCCAGGCTGGTCTTGAACTCAAGCAGTCCTCCTGTCTCAGTCTCCCCAGTGCTGGGATTACAGGTGTGCACTGCTAAGACCGGCTTATGTGGTACTGAGAACAGAACTCAAGCCCTTGTGCCTGTTAGGCAAGCACTCTCCTGTGCTATTCCTACAGTTGCAAAATAAGTATTTTTAAAGAAAAAAATCTATAAATTTAGTTTCTGTCTTCTTAATCACACTGCTAATAAAGTTTAATATACGTTTATTTGAAACATTAATATTTCAGTTCATTATTTAACAATGAATCTGATATTTTTTAAAAGCTATGCTAGGCTGAAACAGGAAGAATGTCATGTATTCAAGGAGAACCTGGACTACATACTGAGTTCAGTACCAGCCTGGGCTAGAGTGAGACTGTCCCAAAATCCCAAAACAAACCAAAAAAAGGCTATGATATACTTACCTTCGGTAAGTGTTTGTAGACAAGACACAAAAAATATCAAGAACAGTCTGTGAACAGAATCAAGCCAGTAAGATTTTTCTAAGGAAGGTTGCAACACTTTAAACCCTCTGATTCATTAGATACCCCATACTGAACAAGGTATTATTAAAGTGAGTTATCAAAAGCAGTTTAGTCCCAGCTCTGCCTTAGCAAATCACCGTCTGTCTGTCTTTCTTTCTTTCTTTTTCTTTCTTTTCATATCTCTACCTTACATACAGGGCTTGCTCTGCATCCAGGCTGGCCCACAGTTCTCCTGCTTCAGCTTCCCAAATGCTGGAATTACAAGTGTGTACCACTATGCCCAGTTTATGCAGTGCTGAGGAACTGAATCCAGGATGTTTCCTAGGGAAGCAACTTAACCACTGAGCTATGCCTCCAACCCCAAATTGCTTCTTTGTTCTTGTTTCTGAGACAGAGTCTGGCTCTGTAGTCCAGGCTGGTCCTGAATTTACTATATAGCCCAAGGCTGGCCTTGAGCTCACAGCAATCCTTTTGCTCAGCTTCCTGAGTGCTGAGATTACAGGCTTGGCTTATGTGGTGCTGAGGGATAAACGCTTTCCTACCAAGCTCAAGGCCCTGGGTTTGACTCCTCAGGCATGGTGGTGCACACCTGTAATCCCAGCTCTCAGGAAGCTGAGGCAGGAGGACTGCTGTGAGCTCAAGGCTAGCCTGAGCTACATAGTGAGTTCAAGACCAGCCTGGACTACAGAGTCAGACGCTCTTAAAAACAAAAACTTGGTGTAATATAAAGTAAAAGTCTCTAGAGTACATTTTAAAGTCTGTTGCAGCTCCAAAATTCTGAGCAATCAGTAGTAATCTATTAGTATAGTCCTTATCTTGAAACTAAAATCCAGTGATAACTTTTAAAAATACCTTCTTAAAGATACAAAAAGTGATCACCACAACAAGTGGAAGTAACAACGTCTTGGTGTATTCCAATGGAGTCTGAAATACAGCAAATTATTAAAAATAGTTAATTACTGAATTTTGCTAAGTTATTTAAATTAACTTAGTAGAAACTTATGTCAAGTTGAGTACCACTATGAAATTTCTTAAAGGTAAAATGTCTTGGTCATATTTGCCAACTTCCGTACTCTAATGCAAGAGTCAAAATGACAAAACTAATTATACAAAATATTCAAAAAAGTAATGATAAAAACATTTAAACCTACAACTAGCTATCCATTACCCTTTCATTTGGTTTGGTTTGTTCATTATGTAATCTCTAACAGTGCGGTGCTGATCCCTCCCACTGCACTCTCTCATTTCCTTTACTACAAAGTTCTATTGTGTTATCTGTGAAACTAGCACTAATGAGAAAGTTGCCTAGAGTAACTGCTGTAAGTGTGATAAGAACAGCAACGCTATTCGCTAAATCACTCTCATGAGCTGTCATGGTGAAAGAACTCTCTACTAAGGCTGTGGGTATAGCTCAGAGATTAAAGTGCTTACCTAGCAAGTGCATAGCCCTGGGTTCAATTCCCCAGAACTACATAAACTGGTCATGGTGACACATGCCTGTAATCTCAGCATTTGAGAGATTGAGGGAGGAGAATTATTGTGTGTTCTAGGCCAACCCGAGCTCCATTCTGAGTTCAGAACCAGCCTTCACTGCACAGTGAGACCTTACCTCAAAAAAGAAAAAAAGGACTGGTCCAGTGATAACTTCATGTTCTATGAAGAAAAATTAAGTCTCAAATACAGGCAACAGCCCAAGATTAGAAGGTCTAGGACCCATCAGAATCCATATGCTGATTTGAGCTCTAGTGTGAACTTTAGGCAAATCTGGTTTGTTTTTTTTTTTATTTTTTGTGGTACTGGAGATCAAGCCTCATTCTAAGTTACAACCTCAGCTCGTATTTTTTGCTGTTATTATTTTAGCAACTAAAATACCCTTTATTCCCCACTATAAAATGAAATTCCATTAACATTGTAAGAAGCTTCAGTTCTACTTTAAAATGTACCTGGAACCTATATTCTACAATATGCCTATCATCTCCCACACACCTATAATCCACCACATGCCCATAATCCACCCTCCCCCAGGCCAGGTTCCACTCTCCTGCAGCACCTGGTTCCACAGATAATCCACAATATTCAAATACATGAGACTTTGAGGGGGGGGGGCATTCCAGAACCAAATTGCAATATTCTGCCCCAGGTCCCCAAAGAACTCATGTCTATCTCCTCATGCAAAACTCATTTCGTCTTTCTCTAACAGCCAAAGTCCTAATAGTTCCAGCAATGCTACTTTTTTATTTTGAGACAAAGTCTCACTGAAGAACTAAATTTCCCAGGCTGGATTCAGACCTGCAACCTCTTGCCTCAGGTTCTCTGAGTGCTAGGATTATAGGCCTGTGCCCTAAGGCCTGAGACAGGCATATCCTTTAAATTTTGTCCTCTTCATCTGCAAATGAGAAAATTATCTTACTGTCCACTGATATTCCTATTTGTGTAGTCCACGATCCTATTAGGAGATAAGCATTTTAAAGCTTAACAACATGAGTGTTTTTAAAAGAATAATATTATGTATTTATATTACTTGAGATTTCCCCCATCATTTTCTACTAATATTACATATGCAATACATAATGTTTACAATGAACTTAAGTATTTTTTGCACATATATATCACATCAACTTTACAATCTCCTTCCATTTTTGGCCCTCCCATCCATTCCCCATCCCCCCTAACTACCGCTATCATACCTATTTGGTTCTATAGAATGCCTGTATTCTGGGTTTCCCAAATCAGAGAAACCATGTAATATTTAACATATTTAATCTGATTTCATTCAAATCATCACTCTTTAGCTCAGCTTCCCACTCCTAGAATGGGTTGTGGTGGCCAAATCTTGATGCCTCTTCTGAGTCCAGCAGAACCCTTTACGGGGATATTTGCCAAAAGTTCCTTTTTTCTATATCTTACTCTATCTTTATTGAGATTCTTTAATATGGCTTCACCCACCAGTCCACATAAGAGAAGAACCATAACAATGTAATTTACAAGGCTAGGAAATGTGAGAAAGAAAAAGGGAGAGGTTAAATTTCAAATGCCTTAGCTGAGTACTGAAAGGTAAATGTCTGTTCAAAAGATGTTCAGGTTATCATTACCTCAATCAGTTTTCCTAGAATAAACTTACATCAAAGACTGAGTAAGTGAACCGCTACAATGAACTTAAGTCTATATTGAATTGCTACATTAAATGAACTTAAGTATGTATCACAAAAGAATATTACAGATAAAGCAAGATACAACAGATATAAACATACTTAGGTATTTCAAAATTTTAACTTTCATGAATTATTTACTCACATTTCACTAATTACTAACATTTTGCCAGATTTGGTTTATCATTTTATATACCTATCCATCCATGCACACATATTTTTTAAAGATTTAATACCAATTCCCCATGTTGAATACAATTATTATATTTTTTAAGCTAATGTACTATTACAAATAATAATTATGTGGGGAAATTTCACAGATTTTATTAAACAAGTACTGTTTTAGAATGATTTAAATACCAATCAATTTTTCTGTTAAACTTTCTCTTTAAATTTTTCCTTTCCTCCATATTTTTTGGTACCACTTGTCTCTCTGCCTTGGCCTCTCTCAGAGATTCCTTCAAGTATTTTCTGCAGTGCTGGGCTAGTGGTCACAAATTTCTTTAAGGATTCTTTAATTTTCAGGGATAATTTTGCTAGATACAGCAACCTGGGTTGATATCTGCTGTTTTAAAGCTTGAAAGATTTTGCTCCGGGTTCTCCTGGCCTTTAAATTTTGCATTGAGAAATCTGCAGTAATTCAAATGTGTTTTGCCTTGGTAGAATAACGCCTGTTTTTCTCTTCTGCTTTTAGTATTTTCACGCTGTATTCCTGAGGTTTTGATTATGATATATTGTGGTGAGCCTCATTGCCGGTTGAGATTATCTGGTGTTCTATAAGCTTTTTGAACCTGAAAATTAATCTTTTTCTAGATTTGGGAAATTTTCTTTGATGTCAGTAAATAAATTCTTTATACCTTTGGTGTTGTCTTCTGTTGCTCTTTCTCCCACAACCATAATTATGAGACTGGTTCTTTTTGAATCATCCATCAGCTGCTGTATCCAGTTACTTTGCTCGTTTCTAATTGTGGAGTCATGCCTAATTATACAGCATTTGTTTTCTCATACTCAAGGTCTGAAATTTTGTCTTCATAATGTTCAAGTAAACTACCCCTTCTTTCAAATGTATTTTTCATATCCTGGATTGCAGCTACTTTTCTTTTCACAACTTCCACTTCTCTATTAAAATGTTCCTTCATATCTTGCATTTCCTTGTTTATTTCAATCAACATTTTATTTGTCGAGTCTATATGCTCTGTAAGTTTTGTCTCCATGAGGACCACTATTTGGTAAGTTCCTTTTTAAGCCCACTGATCAAGGCTTGCATTTCTTTGAGAATATCTTCTTTGAATTGGATGTTCAACTCATTTATTTGCTTTCTGACTGTCTTCCTTATGAGTTCCACTATTTCAGGGCCTATGATATTAATTTCTGAGGTCTCAAGCTTGTCTGTGCATGTCCTGTTGCACCATCTTCTTCCCATGTTTCTGCTGTTGAGGAACTTCACTTGAAGGGCCTAGCTTAGAGGTTTCTTTGAATGAGTATGAGGGTGTGGGGAGAGCCTAAATTTCTCCAAGCTCAGTGCTGGGAGTAGGCAGTGAGGGAGGACCTAACAGTGTGATGGCCTCTGAGGTGTCTTGATCACTCCCAGTCCCCTCAGCAAAGCTCTCTTGCCTGTCCTGGCTTCCCTCCCCTAAGGGCGGGGTCCTTCACCCTTGCAGGTGCTCCCATTACAACCAGCTGTTCAGCAGGTCAACAGCCTCTCTCTCCTCTCCACAACTGTCTCTTGTGCCAGCTTTCTCCTAGGCACTGTTTAAGAGTGACCCCAAAACTCTGATGTACTCTTCTGAGCTTTCTTTTACTCTAATCAGTTCAGTCTTGAGCTTTTTTTTTTTTTTTTTAATGACTTCTGCTTATATCACTACTTGTTATTGCAGCTGAGTGCTGCTTTCTGATCTAGGTTCCAGGAGGCCTTTTCCAGGGGAAGCTCGCAGTGCATTTCTAGAATGCACTACCCAGAGGCCTGTTTGGAGGCTGTGGCTACCAGCTGCTGTCACTTCCTACTACTTCTGGATCCATGCTTACCTTGGTCTGAGGTTCTGGTCTCCACACTTTCCTCTGTCTGTATATACCAGAAACTCAGGGCCACAGTCTGTCAGCTGTTGCTCTCCTCCACTTCCAGTATGTCTTCAGGATTTCTGACCTTCCTGTGGCTTTCTATGAGTTGTTGGGGCGCTCCTTCCTTTCCCAGCTTGGTCAGAGGTTCCGGACTCCGAGCAGCTTTCCTCTGTCTGTGGATGCTGGCAGTGCCCAGCTGTTCACAGTCGGCCTGGAGCAGCTTCCTGGGCTGCTCTTCCCACCCCCTACGACCTATGCTCCTCTGAGATTTCTGATCTTCTCCAGGCCTCCTTTCAGTTGTTGAGGTACCCCTAGCTACACTGAACAGGCAGTTTTTGACTATATTCTCAACTTTTTAAGTGGGTCCAGGAGGAGACATTGTGCAGCTCTGTTAATCGGCTGCCATCTTGACTGGAAGTCCTAACTTGAGTTTTATATAGTCACTAAAAGTCATTAGCAGTCCATCTTTCTTGGAAATACTCTGTTACACAATTTTTGCAAAATCTGGGATACTAATTGCAATAAAGCTGCATTTCATTAAAGTGAAAACAAGAATTGCATTTTATTTTCCTGCATGATCTTTCATCTCAATGTGACCTAGATTAGTAAAAGTAGTTGATTTGTAACAGTACTGACTATTCGGGGTCATAAAGTATGTTAAGCATTTTTTCTATATAATCTATTTAATTATACATATATATATATAATACATATTCATTATTATAATTATTTTGTGGTACTAGACATATATAGTGAACTACATCTCCAGCTCATTTTCCAGTTTTGATTTTGAGGCGGAGTTTTGCTAAGTTATGAAGTTGCCCAGAAAGGGCTTAAACCTGTGATCTTCCTCCCGTGGCCTCCCAGAATGATAGGATTCTGGGCCTGTGCCATTGATCCCAATTTTAGATAAGGCTAGCTACTAGTTATTGATTTTATAGATAACAAAGGAGAGGAAGCCTATAAAGTCAACAAATATTAGAGTAAATAAAAAGAAAGTAAAAAACTGGGTCTGAGTAAAAAATTTGAGTTTCACATTAAAAGAAAAACTAAAGAGGGAAAAAATTCACACACTTGTCAAGAGAGAAAAAAGTAAGAAATATTCATACCGCATATTCCATGAAGTCAAATTCAGGAGCACAGGTGTATATTAAGGAATTGAAATCTGTATACCTTAGGATTCTGGCTGTTATAAGGTCACTCAAGCGAATCTGTAAGAACAGAAAGTAAAATGGATCAAAATTACACAAACGATTACAGTTAGGAATAACTGATGTGTTCTAAGAGTGATAAAATCTATAGAACAGCTAAATCCAAGGTACACAGATTAACAAAAAAACAAATATAATGAACAAATTGTGCTATATACTACTTATCAAGGTAACCAAAAGTGAAAAATATAAAAAGTAGAAAGACATCAGAAAAACATTAAGCTAAAACCAACATTTGCTGAGAAAAAAAATACCATGCACCTAATTCTAAGATTTTATAACCAAATAATTTACCATGAGAAACCAATTTCACCACAAAATGTAAACTATAAATTTTCTAAACATTTTTGTTTTCACCAGGTTCACACACTGATTGCTACCTCTTGACATTTCTCAGATCTATATTCAAGTCATTAAATTATGAATCATTCTTCATAAGAATCACGGCAATTACATATACTACTTACATTTAGTTACTTGATTTCCAAGGCCTTAAAACTACCCACTTCCAACTAAACCCAAGATAGAACTCCCAGTTTCTAATGATGACTGATATCAATGAGGCAATTATTTTTCTACTTATCTTCTCAGACGGCCATGAAAAGAAATATTTAGCATATAAAATCTTAATTAAAGCTAGGCCAGTTACATAGACCTGTAATCAGCACTCTAGGAAGCACAGGCAGGAGGACTGAAAGTTCAAGCCCAGCCTGGGCAACTTGGTGACCTAGCGTGACCCTGTCTCAAAATTAACGATTAAAAAAAAAAAAAGTCTGGGAATGTAGCTCAATGTAAAAGCACTGGGTTGGATCTCCAGTACTGAAAAACAAAAACAAAACAAAACAAAACAAAACAAAAAAACTGAATTCAAATGACGTACAGGGAAGGAAATTATTTCACGCCACGTCTGGTAACTCTTGGTGGGTGTTTTTGGTACATTCGCTTCATTCATCTTATCTGGCAGCTCAAAGGATAATAATCATTTCAAATTGCTCACCACCTTCCAGCCAGAACGGGCTTGATGACTAACAAGAACTTAATCCAACCACCTATCTGAATTTCCAGTCTTTCTCATGGTCACTGCCTAGAGAACGTCACTCACACAACAACCAAGAGGGGATGTGTGAGCATCCTTTTAAGATTTATAAAAAAGTGACAATATGGAACAAAGCAAGAAAGAAATCAAAAAACTAACTTGATCAAGAAAAAACAGAAAGGCTGAGGGGCATAGCTCAGTGTTTAGAGCACTTGCCCAGGAAGTGACCGGCCCTGGATTCAATCCCTAAGTACCACATACCAGCTGGGCATGGTCACACACGCCTGTAATCCCAGCACATGAGAGGATGAGACAGAAAAACTGGCATGAGTCCAGGGCCATCCTGGGCTCCACAGTGAGGTCAGGACCAGCCTGGACTACAGAGTGAGACCCTATCTCAAAAACAAAGAACAGAAGGACCAGGTGAAGTTCCTCACAAAATATACACCCTACAAAACAAATCCAAACAATAAAATGGAAAAAAAAGGAAAATGTGCCAGACACCCCAGAGAATAACAACAACAAACAGGCCCAATAAACCACTACTAAAACCTTTTAGGGACAGAAGACTATAACCAGTCACTGAAGTTCACATAATTTCAGTACTAGGCAGGACCCTTGCTGGATAGGACCAGTATGAAATGGTGTGGTCATGTATGCTTATTTTGCAACCAAAAGTGCTAGAAATCAAATACACTGGTTTTTATTCTCTAAATTAGGTGGTTAAATAAGAACTCTGACCTTGAAAAGAGTCATTATTTAAGATACCAGCCTTGAAAACAATAGAAATTAGACGAGAGATAAGGGCTGTACATATCATTTCTAGGAAATAAAAACATAACATTTAACATTCTTTCTTTCTGTAACAAGAAAATCCTTAAAATACCAAATCGTATGTTAACTTCAGCCCATAATTGTAAATAAAATAAAAGCTTTTGTTTTGCAGTCCTGGGGACTGAACCCACAGACTCTGCACGCTCATTTCCATCCCCCAGTGCTACCTCTCTCGCTACACTCATCTACATAGAGATTTTTTTAAGTTTTTGCATTTACTGGGCTGGGCACTGACTATTCATATGTTAACATATGCAACAAACAAAAAAAAATTATTAAACAAATGACTATTTGTATTTTACCTGAAATACTACAAATAACTGCTAATCAAATTAGTTTTTCCCTAGAAGACTGAGTTGATACTCACTGGTATTTTTTTCCTAGCTGTTGTAAAGATTATTGAACTGCATGGTTTTATTACTGACTCTATCAATACCTATTGCTGGACCATGAAGATACAGGGACCTCTGTGACATCAATCAGTGAAAGCAGATTCTTTCAAAATATACATCCAGCCACACAGTTTTAGGAACTTTAATGTCTTTTTCTAGAAAGTACTTACATGGTCTGAAACACCTAAGGTTTTAGATGTCAGATGTTTCAAAATAACTGTTCCACACCACCATGCACAACCCTGAAGTAGCTAGAAGATAAAATAACAATCTAGTGTTATAAATTACAAAATGCCCAATTAAAATATTCAATCACACTTGGATATGACATACAAAGAATTTAGTCACGTGAGGTACATAGGGTAATAAATTCTCTTTTTGCCTTTTATGTATTTTTATTTACGTATCACATGTTGTTCACATTTATTTCCCTTCCCTTCCATCCTGTTGTTAATTCTTAAAAGATGCTTCTTTAGAAAAATTTAACAGCAAATATTTGAAATTGATAACACAGCTAGAAGGATTCACCAACATAAGTGCTCTATATATCCTAAGTCTCAAGGGAATGAATTTATTTCTTTTCAAGCTCTTGTCAAGAACAGATCAATGTTAGATGTTTATTTACAAATATTACTTATGAGCTGAAAACCCATTTTTCAAAACATTATGTTAAAAATTCACCTATCACTCTTAGAAATAAAATTATATAGGCCCTTCTTCCAGAAAGAAAATGTGAAAACATAGATTTTCTTTTTGAAAATTATGCAAAAATAACACTGACAAAGAGATTAGTATTTTTTGGTTTTGTTCTTTGTTTACTTTCTGGCTACCTTTGAAGAAAAATGGGACAAATGCAGACTTCTGAGTAGTTTGAGAACAATTCTAGCTACCTAAATCCAAATCTCTCCATGTAACACTTGACAAGTAGAACAACACAACCACAAATTCAGAAAACAGAAGACACTAAAAATTTCACATTACCTCTAAGTGGAAATAAAGCAAAACACACAGCAGAGCTATACCTCAAGTTCTGATCTAAGCATCTGCAGAGCATTAGGGGAGACCTGCACAGATACACAGAAAAGGGGGGGCTCCAGGGGCACAATCAGCTAGCATGCAGTACTTATACAGATACACATAAGAGGAAAGGCCCAAGATGAATTAAAGCACTCATTGAAAGAGAGTACAGAGAGAGCCTTGTAAGACTGAGGCTGCACTACAGACCAGGGGCTTAAAATGCAGAAGACAAGTAACAGCACAAAATTCAAATTAAAACAAAGATGTACAAAAAAAAAAAAAAAACCCCAACAACCAAAAATGACCAAAATATATGTTTTTACATTTCCCAAAACAAATGTAACTACTAAATGTATCACAAACATACACTAGTAGTATCTCAAGAAAGCACAAAACAATAATATCACTGTTCCAACTCCAAAAAAGAAAGACAGGAAAGCAAGGAAGTAATGATGCTCCAAGCAAAGACCCCAGGGCAGGTTCTAGATCTGGAGCAAGGGCAACCCAAGGTGAGCCTGGAGATCCTGTTTTGCCACAATGCATTCAAGGAATTATGAAACACATCAAAGAGACTTAAGACTCCACTGCGGTCATTTACGATCACTAAGCCTGGAGCCTGCATTTGTGAAGGTTGCGGATTTTTCTATGAGAAGTAATGTTTTATTCAGTACCCTTCTTTGAGAAGTGATCCACAAAACAACCCTGTTGGAACTCCCTTGAATCTGAACAACAACTGGGAGCACCAGCATCTGTGAGGCGTCCCTAGGCATGATGTGGTACATTCTTCCGTTTATGGAGATGTTCTTTATGGCTTTAGGATTTAGACTGTTTTTCTATGCTATTTTGTCAGATTTTCCCAGATACTACGTATTTTTTTTCTAATGTACAAGGTATATTTTCAGAAGTATGTGTTCTGAAATTGTTGCCAAATTTCCTTTGGATATTTTGTTGTTGTTTCTTGGATATCCTTGGATTTATACTCTTTCTAGCCAACTACTAAAAATGTAGCAGAAAATTTAGTTTAAGACAATAAATTTTCCTTGAGTACACCTTTGGTAGAATTCCCTGAATATTCACAGACTGTTTTATTTATCATTATTTTTCAAGAGTTTTTAAATGAATTTTTATTTCTCTTGCTTCATCTGTCTAATTTTTTGTATTAAAAATAAGTGCATATTAGAAGCGTCATTCACCCCACAACTGACTGAATAAGGCCTTCCACATGTCCACAGGGAGAGGCAGGAAAACATATCCAAAGGCAGAGCTGTCAACTCTTTCACTCTGTTCTTTCCTATGCTGAGGAGAAATCTACCTTCTCATTTCTACTTTCTGTCTCTGTCTGTCTCTGTTTCTCCTTCTCTGTGTCTCAACAAGGTCTTTCTATGTAGCCCAGGTAAATCCTGGACTCACAGACTCACTATGGAGTCCAGGCTTGTCTCAAACTCACGGCAATCTTCATGCCTCAGCCTCCCAAGTGCTGGGATTACAGGCACATACCAGAACTCTCAGTTTTTGCGGTGGTGGGAAATCAAACTCACTTGCACTTGGTAAGCAAACACTTTAATTACTGAGCTATTCTGCCAGCTACTTCTCTCTCAATACATACAAAACATACAGCCCTTCAACATGAAAGGTCTTATTTTTTTAATAGGCATCAAAAACACAGACAAAAAGAATGCTGGTTTAGGACTATTTCCTACCTCTGACAACAGCTACTTACAAGGTTAATTAAATAAAAATCATTACCGTTTCAAAGTATATATCATCCATATTCAATTTATAGAAATAAGTTGTTTTGAAAAAATAATTTTTGAATCTTACCCAAAAGCTGAGTTCAGACACTCCCAATCTTTGAATTTTATTTCTTTTTAGCATTATTGCCTGAAACATAGGTGACAGAAATTGAAATAAAAAAACATTTATACGTTATGTGAATAGTGTATTTCAAAAAACACACAACCACACTTTCTGTCTCAACTGTCACCAGTCATTTTTTTTTTTTTTTTCAGTCCTGGAGGTGCAACCCGAGGGCCTCACATGTGCTAGGCAAGTGCTCTACTCCTGAGCTACACCCTCACCCCACAATTCCTCCCTCACTACTGACGTTTCAGGTTGGGGACATGATAAATGTCTTTGAAGTGACAACAAAATGCTTTGGGAGCTAAAAAATTGCGTCTTAAATCGAGGTACTACCTTACTAAGTTACATGCATATCTTCTGCCAGCTAACTCTCTGGAAAGGTATGCGGGTACCACCATTTTGTAACTAGTTTGACACAACGTGAAGAAGGAGCATCAGTTTTGGGAGGAAAAAGGGAGGAAAAGAGACTCAGTATTCTGACACCAAAGAAAAAGGTACAGCGGAAGCAAAAATGTTAAACCCTAACGGCAATCTTGAAGGACATATAATAGGCACATCACAGAACTGAGTGCGGTGGCCCATCCTTATAATCTCAGAACTTAATAGAGTAAGGCAGGATGGCCACACAGCGAGGGCACCCTGCACCACATGGTGGCTTCGAGCCCAGTCCGATTCGCAAAAGGATCCCGCTTCACAACACAAACAAAAAATTGGTGCACCACAAATGATAAGTGCGACATATCACCATGTAAGTGTCACTCCATGAGAATAAGTTACAGGACACTATACACTTTAATTATTTTGACATGGCTCAGAACAGTATGGAGCTCCATTTTATAAACTGCCTTCAGAGATAATTCAGTTACGTGTTGAGCAAAACTGGTCCTATAACATTACACTCTGATCAATAGCTGGATTGTCACTCAATCATCTATGACACTCACAAAGATTTTGGTCAATTCCAAAATTCAAATTTAGCCCTGAAAGACAAAGTTTTGACACCTGGAGCTGGAGAAATGGCTCAGTGATTAAAGCGCTTGCCTAGCAAGTGCTAAGTATCAGAGTTCGATTCCCTAGCACCACATAAGGTAGGTATGGTGGCGCATGCCTGTAATCCCAGCACTCAGGAGGCTGACACAGGAGGATCGCAGTGAGTTCAAGGCCAGCCTAGGCTCCATAGTGAGTTGCTCAGGACCAGCCTGGGCTACCGAGTGAGACCCTGTTTCAAAAAATAAAAAAGCTTTGACACCACGGATGATATCCAAAAGAATGTGCATAAAGTCTGAGGAGGCAATTCGAGGAGTTCCAAAGTGTTCTCATTATCACTAAAGTAACTTCAAAGGAGCCATGTTTACCAAAAATTATGACATCATTTAAGTCTTTTTAAAAGAAATCATCACCTTTTGATCCTTTAAAAATATTTTCTTGGGTACTGCTTTAAAAAGCAAAGTTTTGTACTATACTACTTCTCAAGGATGAGACAGACAAACACTTTATTTGGGGAAAACACTTCACACGAATGATAATCAGGAACAGTCTTACTCTCACACACAGGTAAACCTCCTATTTGACAGGCAGAAAACTTTCATAAGCTCAACAAGTACTTACACATGTAATTAACAAAGATGAAAAATAATAAGAAGATAAGTACATTGGATTTCCAAACATCAGAATGAAGCAAAGGATAACTGACAGCTGAAAAATGAAAAACAAACAAACACTGGTTTCGCAGTTAATATGATGATAGTACAATGCATACTTTGGAGGGGTATATTCAATTCTAACACAAATTTTATCTGTTTAGACATTAATGGAGCCAAGCCCAGTAATGCTGGGTAAGGCTGAGTCAGGAAGACTGCAAGACCTAGCCCTACCTGGGAAATTTGTACCTTAGCAAGATCCTGTTTCAAAATTTAAAAATGGGCTGGGACAAAGCTCAGTGCAAAGGCCCTAACTTCAACTCTCAGTATCTTTAAAAATACTACTAATAAAAGACTCTTGACCAAATGATCACAGAGTTTCAAGTCATTGCTAGATTCAGGAATTAAAATTGAAGATCATAAACTCTATATAGCAGAACTGAATTTTTCTCCACCTGCTTTATGGACAAAGAAAAAAATTTAATTCCCTTATTTCTATTGCTTAAATAATAGAAGAATACAGTAAGAAAAATTTAGTTGTAAGGAGGAGTTTCTCTAATCTTATTTTTGTTGAATTACTTTATGATTTCTTCACTTTTCTAAAACATTATTTTATTGTCCTTTTATGTTTTTAAAGAAGACATATTTGGAAACTAAAATAAAAAATGTAACAATATAAAATTTTCATTGTGAAAATTGTTTAAAAAAATCTCAAGAGAAAAGGCAGTTTCAGAATTAAGGTCAATAATAAAACATAAATACAAAAAAAAAGTTTTGGGGAGTTTAACACACCTATAATCTAGATGACAGTATAATCTGCTATAATGCATATAATATTAACACATATCCAGTTTTCCTTCTACATGTCATCAGCATCATATGAACTAAATACTACCAAACTAAAAGAGAATTGGCAATGCTTTATAAACTCTGAGAACTTAATATTTGAATTATCAACATTAAAAATGTTACCATGTGCATATAAATGATCTTCTGAAATTTACTTGGCTCAATGTACCCCATGACATATACGGGAAATAATGAGGCTATCTGAAAAGAAAATACACACACACGTGAGAAAAAAACTATAAAAAAATTCATTGTTTCATAGGTAGAGTAAATATGACAGCCACATTTATGACAATGGTAGGGATGCTAACTTGAACTGCGCTTTCAACTCAGAAGAACAGCTAGGAAAAACATAAAAGCATACAAATAAACATGTAAAAAAAACCCACACTAACAGATATATGAAGACCACAGATTTTTATCACAGCAAAAGAGAGTTAGGATTTTTATATTCACAGGGACTTATAGCTAAGAGCCTGCCTTGAGTGTCAGAGGAAATTGACTTTTTAGCAGTGTTGGCACTATTAAGACTTTCGCAATTCTTGGAGATAGACTGAATGCGTTTTGCATAAAAAAATGGGCCTAAGTCTTTGGAGGCCAGGGGCAGAATGTCATACTTTGGATCTGGAATGTTCCTCAAAAGCCTTGTATTCAGGCAGGTGGTTCAATCACAGGGGTTAACCATTGATTTCCCATGATGCTAACAGGTGGGGCCTGCTTGGAAAGGGCAGATCTTTTCCTCACTCTCTCTACTTTCTGTCCTGTCATGCCAGGAACAGTTTTCGTCTGGCTAAATCTCTCCCAGGCCCTTCCACCACTGCAGGTCATCAATAAATGCACTGAGACATTCTGAAGCTGTGAGCTAAAATAAACCTTTCCTCCCTTAAGTCGTGAGTGTCAGATATCATGGCCCAGTAACAAAATAAGACAGTAGCTAAGTTGCCCAGGGACAGGATTTGCAATCCTCCTGCTTTAGCCTCCCAGTGTACTGGGATTACAAGTCTAAACCACAAGGCCCTGCTTGGAATCATTTTTTAAGCCACACATTAACATGTTCCTTATCTATGCTTAAATTTTTTTCAAGACATATATGCAATCACATTTTTTTTTTCTGAGATGCAGTCTTGCTCTGTAGCCGAGGCTAGCCCTGAACACATTATGCAGCTCAAGTTGGCCTTGAACTCAGGGCAATCCTTTTTCCTCAGTCTCTCATGTGCCATGCCTAGTTTGGTAGTCGTAATTTTTTAATTTGTGTTATGTATATTTTATCACATATATCAATAAAATCCTTTTACCAGCAAAAATAGAAAAATGAAAAATTTATGCTGATTTTCTTAATGTATTTTTATTTACATATCATATCTTCACAATTTTTACTTCTCTTTCCCCTTCCCTTACCTCTTCAATCCGTATATCCTCTTTCCCTCTCTGAAAACTCTATCTTCTTAATCTCTCTCTCTTTCTCTCTCTCTCTCTCTCTCTCTCTCTCTCTCTCTCTCTGCCCAACCCCCCACCCACAGGGTCTCGCTGTGTAGCCCAGGCTGGCCTTGGATGCAACTCACCTTAATCTTCTTGCCCCAGCCTCTTGCGTGCCAGGTTTACAGGCATGCGCCAGTCTCCATGTCCAGTTTCACATAGTTCTGGGGAACTGAACTCAGAGCCTTACACCTGCTAGGCAACCACTTTAACTGCTGTGCCATTCCTCCAGCCCTTCCTCCATCTCTCGTACTTTTTTATGGTTTTTCTCATATTAAAGAAACTGTAATATTTAACCTTCTGCATCTGATTCACTTTGCTAAGCATAATAGTCTCTAGGTGTATCTATTTTTCTACAAATGATTCAAATTTATCTTGTAATCACATTTTAAAATTTCTACAGAAACAACCAAATACATGTGGCATTCAACTTGGATTACTTCAAAATCCTCTTACCTGTGTAAAAAGTATAAACTGAGCAAACTGCCAGGGAAGCAGAAAAGCAACACTGGACAGACAGAGTGCAATGTAATACCGTTTAGAGTTCTTCGGGGTCCTTAATGGGAAGAAGTGACGCCAGTCAGTTTGCCATGAAGAAGATAACCAATCACTAAAACTGGACTACTTATCAAATGACAAGATCTAATGACTTACTTATAATACAATAAAAGTTAATTCTGGATATCCATTTACTAAAAAGAACTTTAAATACCTGGACCACAGAAATTTCTAACATTAAACAATAAAAATGAGTTCTGCAGAAAGAACAGTATATAATTCATCATTAAACAAAACGAAGCATAAAAGTCTATGTACGTCCTTCTGATACTCAAAAAATTTTAATACTTTAGCAAATGGTCAGAAAGTAGGACAGGACAGTGATTCTGAAGACGTCCAGTTATTTCACTTTGTGTGCAGAGCGAATGTTTTTTGTGTATCAATGCTTTTGTGTTTCAGGAAACAGTGAAGTGTAAGTGGTAGAGAAGAAGTTAACAACTATGGAAAAATTTTAAGGAGAAAAACTTTAAAATACAAATTAATAAAACATATTGGTAGCCAACACCTTTTAATCACAGAAGAGTTTAATACCTTTTAGAACATTTAAAAAACTGCAAATATTTTGTGTGGATAACAGAATAGCAACTGCTCTTTTTATAAAAAGTGTTGGATTTTAATAAATCCTTTGTACAACAGTAGCTAAGTTCCTATTGTTAAGCAACACTACCATAAGATATTATTACGTGCTAAATAAATTCAAGTAACATCGAATTTCATCAAACAAAATTACTTTTGACCCAGGTAAAGAGGATAATATATCCCCTCAAGGGTACAATGGTAAATATTCTAGAATCTAAGTACTGTGTTGCATTCTGTGAATCCCAGGCCTGGCCAGACTAATTACACCTCAATCAATCAACCAACCAACCCCACCTTCCTAGAAATTCAACTAGGAATGAAGGGGGAGAAATGAGGATGGGCAGTTTTCTTTGCCATACTCTATTAGAGGAGGCAATGGACACTGAGAAAACATACAGAAATCCGGACAAGGCACAGAGTTCCTGATCCACATTCAACTACAGTAAAACATACCAGGCAGGTAGCACTTCAGAAGCTAACGTCTCCTGTCTCAGGTTTGTGACTACCCCAGGTCCAGTCCTTGTCATCATCCAGTTATCCCATGTGTGCCTTAAATTCTTGGCATGGTGTGTGCTACGTACTCTGCAGCTAAAGATGATTGTGGCACAGTATGTTTCCAGTAGAACTTCTACTACATGTGAATACATTTGTGTATTTATGTGTAACTTGCAAGTTTATAGTTGAATGAAAAAAATGAATCGAAATGAATGAAAATGTTTTTCATATAAGATGGAATCTGTCAATTGCAACAGATAAAATGACAAGGTTCCCTCGGATTTTGAGGGACACATGCATCATTCACTCATGTTTACTCATCTCACTGACATTTGATTTAACTTAGTTGTACAATAAAGCTACTTAGGGTATTCTACTGCTTATTATATTGCTTCTCAGACCTCTTAAATTTCTGAAATGCTTATGAACTTAATATCAACAAAAATGTGTCTGAAACAAGCAGCTACAATGCAGCTGGCTGAAATACTGAAAGCATCACTCAGAAAGAATCACACACATTCTATCTGGTCTAGCATTTCTCACATCTTCTCCCCACTGCAAACATTTTTCAAAGCACAAACAGGAAGGCTCCAACAGTACCACTGCTTAGAAAACAATGAGGCCAAGTACATGAACTCTGAACAAAATTCTTCCAAAAATCTATGATTCCTTGCATAGCACACATAACATATAGTCTGACTTATTAAAACATAAGTCATCTAAAACCTGTACCTGTAAGCCTCAATTCTTCAATGGAGGTAACTTTTCACATATTTTCAGTACTTTACCTTACAGTTTATTTAGATTTGTTTTAAAAATCCAAGTTACCTAAGAATCACAGTTAAAATATACATCTGAAGCACCAGGAACGGGTACGAGAAGCTCTCACGAAGAGGTGGTGTCCACATGACACGGGTGGCCTGAAATCAGCGACATGCTCAATTCACATCATGTTCCAGGACTACAAGGATCAGCAGCCCAAGGATGAGGGGGAAACGTTAGGATCCTCAGTTCTAGAGCTCTCTCATCCAACCCATAAGCAGACAGCAACTAACTACCAAGCCCAGACACAAGTGAAAGGTCTGTCAAACCAAGTGCCAGGAAATCCCACTGACACACATGGAAGCGGGGATGGACTGTGAGGATTCCTGTGTCAGATCCACTGCCCAGCCCTACAGGTATGGCCCAGACATCCAGGACTTTGAGCTCTATACCTGTCCAGAAAAATCACCTAAACAGTGTTCACCTAGGTGAGGGCAACCAAAATGTGCTCTGTCCTATTTTCACCCTGTTTTTTCTTAAGGTTATAATGAAAATATTTAAAAATCAAAGAAAAAAATTAACCTAAATATACTGGCTATATCTTTATACGCAGCCCAAGACAAGGCCTGTCACTCAAAAAAAAAAAAAAAAGAGCAAACAAAAATACAGGCTGCAGGTTGGGCATACCTGAAGGGTTTGTGAAGACACCAAGAGACGGTATGTAGCGAACCGAGGAAGGTGCCAATACATGTTACAAGGAGTAAGTCTGCCCCTAAGTACATGACTACTCCTTTAAAAGAGTTAACGGTAAATCCTAAAGACAAAAAGGTACTCAGAATCACTAATGAGCAGATAACATGAATAGTTATAAATGTTCATGTATACTTATTTCTAAGACACAGAGATCAGAGCATGATATTTTAAAAAATAACTCAGGAGTCTGAGGCAGGAGAATTGCTGTGAGTTCAAGGGTGGTATGGGCTGCATAGTGAGTTCAGAACCAATCTAGAGTACAGAGCAAGACCTTATCTCAAAAAGAGAGAGGGAAGGAAGGAAGGAAGGAAGGAAGGAAGGAAGGAAGGAAGGAAGGAAAAGAAAGAAAGGAAGAAAGATAGACAGATGATAGATAGATAGATAGATAGATAGATAGATAGATAGATAGATAGATAGACAGACAGATGAGGTGTTGGGTAGCAAAGCCTCTGTACATATACATGCACAAATGTGCTCACTCTGGCGACAGGCCTGCTTCCAACCTAAGGGAAGTGCCAGGGGCAGGTAAACAGCTCTAGAGGTCTAGGTGAAGCATTTTGTTAGTTGGGACTGGTGATGAAGGCCCATCATGCCAAAACTCTGGGAGGTAGAGGTAGGAAGATCACAATTTTGAGCCCAGTGTGGGTCAGTTGGTGAACTTGGTGACTTAGTGAGACCCTATCTCAAAATAACTCACTCTCTCTCTCTCTTCCCCCCTCTCTCTCTATGTCTCTATGTGTATACATATAGTTATATAGTTACAGTTATAGTTATATTGTTATACTGTTTTATATATATAGGGTTGCAGTATACCTCAGTGCAAAGGTCCTGGGCTTAATACCCAATCAGAGAGATGGAGGTACAAAGAGTGACATTTTAGAAGTGGACACAGAACTCAGTTTCATCACACAGAGAATGGAGCTAATGGGTAAGTAACTTCTATAAAACTTCAATTTACAGAAGTGTACAGGGAGGATGGCAACCACTTTCAAGAGTTTGACAGGGGTAAATAAAATGTGTGATTCAACAAGGACACTATTTTTGTTGTACCAGATAAATGTGTATGTAAACACTAAGAATCAGCAAGATATTTCATTTATTTTTAATTCTAGAGATTTAAAGATATAGAAAAGTTTAAATTTCAACCTGCAAAATAAGATTCTTACAAAGCCACAAATACCATACAACTAAATACTGCTTTAATAATTATATTTTCTTATTCTTATATAGCCTCTCTACTTCTTAAGAACTATTTTTCAGAAAACAAACCTCTCCATGGTTGAAAAAGTAGTACAGTACTGTAACTAGACCTCCTAATTGAGACCCACTGTAAAAGAAAAAAGTACACAACCATAAGTCAAATAAAATTAAATTAAATGAGCTTTTCACAAAATTACCTCAAAACTAAAAATTAGTTTTATATATTTAAAACATAAAAGAGAACCTTTTTATTGTAAAAATGTTTTGGTCTTGAAAATAGAAGCATACAAATGTCTCCAAAAATTCTTTTTTTTTTATGTTTCTCATATAAGTTAGTGTCCAACCTCTTCAGTTTTGGTGGTATTTCCACAGCTAATATTGATTATAACTATATAGTCTTCTTAAAGACTACTGACAAATAATACGTCTGATATTCTAGAACTGAGTCACCAACATAGAGAGGATCTGATCACTGGGTAGCTCTCCCAATGGGAAACACTAATTTCAAAGTTTTAAGTCATTAGGGCGGGGTAAGGTATAGCTCAGTGACTAAGTGCTTGCCTAGCAAGCACAAGGCCCTGAGTTCAATTCCCTAGCACCACATAAGCCAGGCATGGTGGTGCACACATGCAATCTCAGCACCTGGAAGTCTGAAGCTAGCCTGCGCTACAAAATGAGCTCTGGACCAGGCTGGACTACAGAGAGAGAGACCTTGTCTTAAAAATAAATACAAAGATTTTGTCACTACTGTGTAAAGTTTTTCATACTAAAAAAATTAATTAAGCATACTATTTTCAAAAACAGAATATTTTGGCCAGAGAAAAGTATCTGAAAGCAATGCTTTCCAGTCTTCCTACATGGCACATAAAAGCTTGTTTTAGAACAGTTATAAAGTGAATATGCCAGTAGCCACCACAGAAGTAACTTTAATCAAAGAGTGGCTTGCCTTGAGTTCTCACTTGACACAAGATAGCCATGATCTTGATTTTTGAGATTACCAACATAACCATCAGTATACACACCTGGCACCATTTACTAAAAAAAACCTGTCCTCACCCACCAATCTGCAATGTTAGTTCTATCATACACCCTGTGTCTCTAGCTGTACAACTCTGCTTCTGGGATCTTCCTTATTCCTGTAAGCCATCTGTCTACCTCCATGCACATATCACACTGTGTTACTTACCTTAGCTTCATAATACAGCAATAACTGACAAAGCCAGTCCTCTGATCTTTCTCAAAAATGTCCTAACTATATCTGGCCTTTTGTATTTCTGAGATGAACAAAATTATGACAGAATGCTGACTAGTAAAGCATGAAATTTGTAAATCAATTTGGAGTCAAATTATTGAGTTTTGTAATGCCATGAAAAGAGTAAATATCTCCATTTATTTAGAGTTTTCCAAATGTCTTATTTTAACAGTTTTCCCATAAAGGTCATATATATCTTTTGTTAGATTCATTCTCAGGAATTTCACTCATTTAATGCTATTCTAAAGAGTATCTTTTATAAATTTCATTTTTAAGTCTAAAGAATTTAGAATGCTTCTGCATTAATTTTTGTTCAGATAACATAAATTTTATTATTTCAAGAGTTTTATTCATAATTTATTTCCTAATACATAACGCTATGAAACCTGCTTTTCAAAAAATATTTTTTTCAACTTTTCCAACACGTTACTTTTTCTTTTCTTTTTCTTTCTTTTCTTGAGTCAGGGTTTCACTCTGTAGGCCAGGTGAGTTCTGGACTCACTATGCCCAGGTTGATCTTGAACTCACAGCACTCCCCCTATCTTGGCCTCCCACGTGCTGGAATCACAGGTATGTGCCACCACAACCAGCTTTAGATTTTTAACTTTTAATGTTGTATAGTTCAAGGACATAAAGAAAACTGGTGATTTACTTAGGAATATGTTTCACTGAAAAAAACATTTTAAAAATCTGATAAAAGTGGCTTAACAATATATTATATAATCCAATTAAAAAAACCAAGTGTATGTTTGTACCATGTTGTGCTTTGAATGCAGAATGTCTCCCAAAAGCCTCGTGTACTTGAATGTTGTGGATTAACAGCCATGTGTTAGACTACAGTCATGTGGTACATTACTGGATGTATGGCCTGGAAGGATATAAACTTTGGTGGCTGGATACGGAATGTCCCCCAAAAGCCTCATGTTCTTATGGATACTATGTAGGGTTGGAGGTGGGGCCTAGCTGGAAGGGGTAGATACTTCGGACTTACCCTGGAGGGGGCATAGTGCTGGTTTCCACCCTTCCTCCCAGTCTCTCTGCTCCACCATGCTGTAAAGACCTATGTCTCCCAGGCAGCTATAGCTCTGGCCGTGGCCCCATCATGTGATTACATTTTCCAGCCACCCACTCATAAACAAACTGAGACCTTCTGAAATGGCAAGCTACAATAAATCTTTCCTCCTTAAGTTGTGGATTTCGGGTATTGAATCACAGTGATGAGAAAGTAACTAAGACAGAAATTCTTGCTCCAGCTTTTTTCTGGAACCTAGATCCTTTCTCTTGTGATGCCCTGACCAGCTGTTTTTCACCAGATCCTTCTTGCCATCTATGAATAGAGTAAGACTTTGTGAAACTGTGAGCTAAAATAAACCTTTCCTCCTGGAAAATGTGGGTGTTGGGTATTCTGTCCCAGCAACAAAGATGTAACTAAGACAAAATTGGTAAAAGGAATGGGGTCACTGTGGTGATTTTATCCAATGATGTGATTTAGAAGCCTTGGGAGATGATTCCTGGGAGGAGGTTTGAAAGGTTTGCCAATGGAAACTGAAGAAGCTTTAGAACTCCATAAACTTAGCTTGACGGAAGATTCTGGTCAGAGCTCAGATGATCAGAATGTTGAGAGAAATGTAGATTTTAAAGGCCAAGCTCAAGAACTTTTAGATGGGAAGGAGGACTCTACTGACAGTTAGTCTAGGAACTATACACAATATGCTCTGGCAAAACCTGTGTCAGCATTTTGCCCGTCCTGAGACTTTGCCCGAAACTGAGATTTAGGGCAGTGAACTGCTTAATCTGATGGGGGAAAATGCTAGGCAGCCCATTGTTTTGGCTATCACATGGATACTTCTTGCAGCTTTAGCGAGCTATACACTGAAAATCAGGGGGGAAATGGCAGAGGAAATGATGTGAAAAGTTTGCTGCTTTGCCAGAAACAAAGCGACTGCAAAGTCGGGGCAAAAGAGCACATGGTTGTTGAACAGATTAACATTAAAGTTACGTACTCTATAGCAGGACCATAGAAAAAATGCAGGCATCTCAGGGATCAGAAAGACTCCCTCCTTTACAAGATCAAGGCTACAAAAGCAAAAGACATTGCTCTGAGAAGAGTACCCCAGAGTACCCTGTAGAGCCAAAGAGGAAAGCATTGGCCTGAGTTCAGCCATCCAGGTATTTGAAAAATGTTGCGGTGATAATCTGAGGAGTCCAGACTACTGCTCAAGCCAGTGGCAGACTTGCATCATCCACAGGGTGCTGGTTTCATAAGCATGCAGAATGCAAAGTTTGTGGGGTCAGGCAGGCTTCCACTCAGATTTCGGAAGGCCCTGGAGACCAGGCGGTGTGCTCCTGGAAGTGCCTGAGTTGTGAAGGTAAACCCAAAAGTGCAGCGGAGTCTACAGAAACCTTTAGGTGCCAGGAACATGGACACTCTGTAGAGGGGGGCCACAGGCTACGAGCAGAGCTAGCCCAAAAGAACAGGCATGAAGGCTGCAGCCAAAGGCAAAGCCACGTAAGCAGAGCCACATAAGGCCTTTGGACCTCACATCTTGCCACAGCTTTCCCTGGTGCTGGACACTACGCTATAGGATTTAACACTTGCTCTGCGGACTTCTGAGTGTGCTTTCCTCTGATTGCTTTCTATCCTCTTATTCTTCATTTTTGAAAAGGGAATGTTTACCCTCTGCCATTCATTGAATGTTATAAGTATGTAACTTTATTTTTATAGGGGCTCACAGTTAAAAGTCTGCCTTGAGTCTCATGGGAGATTTTTGATTTGAACTTTTTAGCACTGCCAGAACTGTTAAGATTTTGGCAACTCTTAGAGATGGACTAAATGCATTTCTCATCAAGAGGTAGATATGAATCTCTAGGGGGCCATGGGTAAAATGCTGTGGTTTGGATCTACAATGTTCCCCAAAAGCCTCGTGGATCTGGATGTTTTGGATTACAGGCATGTGGTAAGTTATGGGCATGCAGCACTTCACTGGGCATGTGTCCCGAAGGGACATAAACTCTTGTGACACCCTCTTCTGGGTTCCAGATCCATCCTCTCATGACACCCTGAGCAGCTATTCTCCACCAGGCTCTTCCAGCTACGTATGAATGGACTGAAACCTAACCTTTCCTCTCTTCAGTTATGGGGGTTGGGTAGTCTGTCCTAGCAACAAAAAAAGTAGGACATATGGGTTCAGCATTGTAAGGGTTTTAGCCAGATACATCTGCTACTCTTATGTGTTTTCTCCATGTTCACAAGATGACTGCTGTGGTTTCAGGCATCCAATCTAAGGCGGTGTCTCAGTTACTTTTTCATTGCTGGGACACATTACCTGATACCTACAACTTAAAGGAAACAAACTTTATTTGAGCTCAGTTTTGCCAAAGACCTAACAATCCTACCCATGCTAAAAAAAGTTGAAGTCCCTAGTCTCCCCTGAGACTCAAAGGCAAAATCTTAGTTACAAGCTCCTATGAAAATCAAAGAAGGTTAAACACTTCCAGCATATGATGGCACAGGATAAACAGGAATAGAAGGACAGAAAGCTATCAGACCAAAGCAAGTATGAAACCCAGGGGTCAAGCACCAAATCCTGCAGCTCCATTAAATCCTGTAGCTCCATGACCAGCACCTGGGCCTCGCTGTGGTGTGAGCTCCAAAAGCCTTAGGCAGCCCTGTATCTATGGCACTGCCTTTCACTGTTAACCTCCACAGCTTCATATTTAGGCTGGTCCTGCTCACTGCCTGTGGCCTTCCTCAGTAGATGGTCCTGTCCTTGGCATATCCAAATTTCCGGGGTATCCACTGCTCTTTTGGTCTCACCTTCGCAGATTCATGTGCTGCTCTTTCAGGGGCACACTTCCCAGCCTCCAAGGCTTTCTTCTAAAATCTTGGTAAAAAGGCTTCATGATCCCACAATTCTTGCATTCTGCATGCCTATGAAACCTGCACCATGTGAGCAACGCCAAGGTTTGCTGCTGGTGCGCGCAGCACTCTAGGCTTCTTAGACAGTGGCTATACAGTCTACGGGCCCGACCTTGTTTCATCTTGGAAGCTAAGCAGGGTCAGACCTGGTTCGCACTTGGATGGAGACAATGGCTATAAAGAACTCTGAGTTCTTCCCTGGCTGAATTCTTTGAGGATTCACTTTTCGAGGTTGCCCTGCAAGATGCGCTGGGGCTTCTCCTTTAAAAGCAGTCTTTTCCCTTTGTACCTTTGATTAGAAAAGTCAGTCTGGCTGATTCCTCAGATGCCTTCAGGGCATTTTTCTTACAGTCCCAATTACAAGTTCTTGACTTCTTTTTAATACTGATTTCTTCATCAACCATGTGCTCTTTTGTTAGATTTATTTATTTACTTATTTTTGAGACAGTCCCACTCTGTAGTCCAGGCTAGTCCTGAACTTACCATGTAGCCCAGGCTGGCCTAGGACTCACTGCAGTCCTCCTGCCTCAGCCTCCTGACTGTTGGGATTATAAGTACACATCACCACATCCAACTCCATGTGCCCTTCTGTTCCAACTTTACAGTCATTTTCTTACTGGCAAGAATGAGAACTCTTTACATCTTTTACTCCGCTGTTTTTGTTTGTTTTTGTACTGTAGAGCTGACTAAAAGCCCCAAGCAATACCCACGTGACAACTTGAATACTCCGCTGCCTTGAAGTTTCCTCCCCCAGATTATCTAGTCCATTGCCCTTAATCTCACTTCCAGGCAGAGTCTCAGGATGGACATAATGCCAACGGACTTCGTGCCAGAGAACAGCATGCAAGGTTTGTAGAACTGTTGCCAACAGAGTCCTCCCCTCCTTCTGATCTGAAATTCTAGAGTTTGGTCTTCAAAACCCACACTTCTCTCAGCATTCTGGTCTTCTGAGCACTGACCAGAATCTTCCATCAAGCTCAGTTTACAGCACTCTAAGATTTCTTCAGATAGTATTTCCAAACCTTTCCATATTCCTCCCAGAAACCAATTCCAAAGGCTTCTAAACCACATTAATACGTGAAGTCACAGAAATGTCCCCAATTCTATGGTACCAACGTTTTTTTTCCTTTTCTTTTTCTTGTAAGAACCGGGACTTACTCTGTAATCTAGGCTGGTCCCACTATATAGCCCAGGCTGACCTGGCCTTGAACTCATGACAATCATCCTGCCTCAGCCTCCAGAGTGCTAAGATTGTAGGCGACCACCAGCACATGAGGCTTATGTGGTGCTGGGAGGTTGAACCCAGAGCCTTGGCCTTGCTAAGCAAGCACTCTAACTGCTGAGCTATGCTCCTAGCCCCTCTGGTACCAATTTATGTCTCAGTTACTTTTTGTTGCTTAAGGAGAAAAGTTTTATCTTAGATCACAGTTTCAGAAGATCCTACTTCATGTCTGGGAGGCTGGCAATGGTGGAAGAACACAGCAGAGGCCTGGCAAGAGAAAAGCTGTTTATGGTACGGTGGGCAGGAAGCCAAAAGAGGGAGGAAGGTAGAACTAGCATATGTCCTTTCAAGTCATGTCTTGGTGATCTGCCTCTTCTAGGTAAAGCCCCAGTGATCTGCTCCTTTCAACAAGGCTCCCCCTTCATACATGAGGCACTGGGGGTACAGTCTAGACCCAATCCACAAGTAAAAGTGGGCAAATGCCTAGGTGCTTTATTTTTCACTGTCAAAACCTAGCTTAAATGACTCAAAGAACAATGGAGAGGATTGTAGGAATAGCACCGTGGCTAGGGCGCTTGCCTACCAAGCACAAGGGCCTGAATTCAATTTTCCAGCAATACATAAGTCAGGCAAGGTGGGGCACACCTATAATCCCACACACTTGGGAGGCTGAGGCAGAAGGATTGTCTTGAACTTGGAAGCCAGCCTGTGCTACATAGTAAGTTCAAACAGGACCAATCTAAACCACAGAGCAAGATTCTGTTTCAAAAAAAAAAAAAAAAAAAAAGAAAGAACAAACTATGCAGAGTTAAGATAAGCCACATATCGGACATACACATAATGTGCTACAAATGTTCACCAGAATCACCTCTGACGCTATAACTTCACACATAAATACATGAGGTATTTTTACTAATACCGTTGTTGACAAATCTTACTTGGTTAAAAAATATTCCACAGAATAAAGGGGACCCTTTAAGGGATTTGGTTGATGACATTTCCAGTTTTTGGTTGCACAACATTGGTTAATCTTCTAAAAAATCAAATCTAATCAAAATCTAAATAAAACTTTCCTGCTATTAATCAATTAATCTCATTAGTTCCTCTTTTCACTAGCAATTCTCAGCTAGTCCTTGGGAGCTCACCACCAGAACTTTTACCTCAATAGTTTTACCTCAGGTATGTGCCGTAGATGAAGAACAACCCCAGCATCATGCCATTCAGGATAAATATCACACCAACATAAAAGTAAGAAGGGTCTCCCAATCCTTTGAAAAGAAAGACCATTCAGTATTTCATGAAAAAAAATTAGGCATAATTATCTCCACAGCTTTATAATTAAGAGCCCAAGAATTTGCTTTTGCAAAGGAAGTCCTAAAATTGTCCAAGTATCATCTACATCACGCTTGTTCAACCCACATCCAGTAAGCCATATGTGGCCTAGTATAGATTTGAATGTGGCCCGACAGAAATTTATAAACTTTCTTAAAATACTGAGGGGGGTTTTGGATTTTTTTTCAGTAATTCGATTGTGTTAATTACATATTTACTACACAGTCCAAGACAATTCCTCTTGTCTCAGTGCAACCCAGTCAAGCCATAAGTATGGACACCATGATCTATACAGAGTCCAAGTCCATATCCAGCGCAATGCATTCTTCGCATTTCTAAAGTTGTCTATCCAAGCAGTCATGTGTCATCTCTCTCACATGCTGCAAGCTAACCTGTCTACAGTGAGACACAGGGATTCACACCTGCTACTTGCCACAATTCTTACTGTTCAAGGGACACGATAATTCAAGCTCAGAGTTACAGGGCTATGCACTCTCCTCCCTCTCTCCCATCAGTTGCCATGTTTTGTTGACTCGACTTCCAAAGTGCCTCCCAAAATCAGGCATCTCACATTTTTTTTTTTTTTTTTTGCAATCACCTGTTGAAGGCAAAAAGTCTCCTCATCCTGTGAAGTAATAAACTTCCCGTACAACCACCAAAATACTACTCGAGGTAACAATCTGTTAAAGTTGTTCAGTGAATGAAGTACAAAAGTCTCGCCCACAGCTTGGCCGGCCACAATGGGACCCTTGCTTCCTCTTAGAGGGCTCTGCCAAATCCTTTCCCTTCCCTCTATCTCTGCTTCAGGAAGTTCATTCTTTTTCTCAGTTCCTTCCTCCTGTGAGTCTTTTAGTTATGCTAGTGCCTACTCTTAAAATACTTTTCTCTCTTATCCTCCATCACCCTATTTTCCTTTTTATAAGAACTGTCACAGTTATACCTGGCAAGAACCTTCTCACAGTGTACATTCAGAGATGATGAGGGGCATGTCTGCTGGGTTTTCACTGCAACTCAAGTGCCAAACTCTAATATGATACTTACTGGAAACTTGGGTCAATGCCATCGGTATCCCTGTAGAAGATAATACCTCAAGGACTAGTGGTACAGCTCAGGGGTTAGAGTGACTACCTAGCAAGTGAAAGGCCCTGGTTTCAATTCCCCAACACTACATAATCTGGTGCACACCTTAATCCTAGCACTCAGTCACTCATGTTGGGGCCTTTTTATGTCATTATTTCTGTGAATTTCATAAGAGGGATAGCTGTCTATAGTCAGTCTTTTGTATTTGGTCCACTTCACTAAGCATTACTGACTCAAGGTGGTTGCATTTTTGTTAAAAATTTTCATGCCTGTCTTTGTTTATGGCTGCAGTCATCACTGCCTTCTTTGTGTTCAACACTGTTCACATTACGACTTTCAAATAACAAGCCGGAATTTCAATTTAACAACAACAACAAAATAAAAAGTACTCAGGAGGCTGAGGCAGGACTGCCATGTGTTTTAGGCCAACTAGGCTACACAGTTGAGTTTAGGACCATCATAGACTACAGAGAACCTGTTCCAAAAAAATCAAACAAAGTAATATCTCAGAAAAGGCTCTACCTTTTATACTGACTGAGTCATTTTCTCCACTCCATTATTTTTAAAGAAACAAAAGTCTAATTGTCCCTCATTCTCTGTCAACATTATTTTAGATTTATAAAGACCTAAGTAGATCAGTAAAACCTATAAAGAAAGTACAAATCTATTTTACATTCCAAGAGTTGAATGTTGTTACAAAAGCATATAAAAACATATTCATAAAATATAGTACTCACATGGAGAAAATTAAAGAAATTAACAGTGCAGATGTTTTACAGGCAGATACATGTGGCTTTAAAATAGAGTCCCAAGGGATAACATTGTCTTGGGATGGTCAAAATGCAAACATCTTCAATAACAGTAATGTTTGCATATCCTGAGAAACTGTCACATAATTCCAAAAGCGGTCCTTTGACAAAGATAACAATATAGAAGACACAAAGAATTTGACTAAAGTCATTCAGAGACCACAAATATATAATAAAACTATGTTGCTGAGTTAACCTCTTATAATAAAATGGGTATTGAAATGTTTACATTATTACATTAACATATTACTAGCATGTATTTGATTAGTCTATCCCTAAATTTACACACACACACACACATATTTTTTTTTGAGACAAGGTCCCACTCTGTAGTTCAGGTTGGTCCTGAACTCACTATGGAGCCCAGGCTGGCCTCAAATTCCTGGCAATACTCCTGTGCTGGAATTACAGGCTTGTGCCACCACACCCTACTTAGGTGGTGCTGAGAAATCAAACTCAGGGCCTTGAGCTTGCTAGCAAATACTTTAACTGCTGAGCTATTCCTCCAGTCCTATCCCTAAATTTATATATTGAAGTCACCTGAAACACTTTCTGTATTCTCTCATTTTGACACGAAAAACTTTTTCTAAAGAATGCCTCACAAAGGGTATTATTAATACCCAAATTAAATTCCAAATTTACACTTAAATTAGTAACTACAGAGCCTGCTCAAAAACTGAAGTATAAAATAATCACACTGACAGATTCATTCGAGGTGCTTTGAAGAAAACACTAAACCACAGTAGTCTACAATACTTATGTTTACAGAGACTCTATTAGCAGCACAGTGGTGCTGGGGGAGTCACAGACCTTCACAGCTCTGTACTTCTTTCAGAGGCTCCAATCTGGAAACCGTCCAGCAGGTCTTTGCCTCTATCCCAAAAAAATTTGTTATCTCCTTGATGGTACAGTACCAGTATGCTATGATTACCTGCCAAAGATCAAAGCAAAATAGATTTTGGAAGAACATATACTGTCTTCATAATAATCTTCATTTTTTCCAATTATAATTTTATGATGGTTATCTTTGACATTCTAAACTTTGACAAATGTATTTAAATCACCTTTATTTAAATTTATTTAAATAATTATCTCCCATTTTTCATGGGAAAATAATCATTTTTGTACACTGAAAGGTATCATTACTTTCCCATTTTATTTATATGTATATACACGTTTTATGTTTACATTGTATGTATTCATATATTGTATGTATGTTTATACTGAACTTGATTATTTAGTGCACACATACATCATGTAAAGATTATAAACCCCTCCCCTCTCCCTTTAGAACCTTCCACCCTTCCATCTCCCCACCAGTTCCCGCTATCCCCCCATTTAGTTCTATGAAATGACTGTGATCTGGGTTTCTCATATTAGAGAAATCATTTAATATTTAACCATCTGCATCTGACTCACTTCACTGAGCACGATGGTCTCAAGTTGCATTCATTTACCTATAAAAGCCTAAAGCCTATCTGTCTTTATAGATGAATAATATTCCACTGTGTACATATATCCCAATTTTTTTATCCACTGGTCTGTTGATGGGTATTTTGGTGTCTTCCACATTTTAGCTGCTGTTAGTTGTACTGCCACAAACCTAGGTTTACATGTACCTCTTTTATATGCTTGTAACTCTTCTGGAAAGATGCCCAGAAGCAGTATCGCTGGATCAAGGGGAATATTTTTCAGTTTTTTAGGAATTTCCATGCTGCCCTCCACAGTGGTTGTAGTAGTTTACATTCCCATCAGCAGTGTAAGAGGGCTCCTTTTTCCTCACAGCCTCACCAGCACTGATTGCAGTTCAAGTTCACGATATATGCCATTCTCTCTGGGGTTAGAAGGTATCTTATTGATGTTTTTTATTTGTGTCTCTCTAATGGCTAGGATGCTGAACACCTTTTCATGTATCTACTGGCCATCTGAACTTCTTCATCTGAGAACTGCCTATTCATTTCTATTGCCCATTTTTTAATTGGGTCTTTGAATTTGAAGGTTCTGGTTTTCTTCAGTTCCTTGTATATTCTAATTATTAGCCTCCTATCTGAGGCATAAATCATGAACGTTTTTCCCATCTTGTTGGTCCTCTCTTTGCTCTGTTGATAATATTCTTTGCTGTGCAGAAACTTTTTAATTTGATATAATCCCATTTGTTAACTCTGAGCCTTTTTCTTTTCCACTGGGTGTTTGATTAAGAAAGCCCTTGCCTACACCTATCTCCTTTATATTATTGCCTAATTTGTCTTCCAGAAGGTTCAGTGCTTCAAGTTTTAATATTTGGGTCTTTTATCCACTCTGAATGATAAATAATTATTTTAAGAGTATATATGGGAGCAACCTATTCAGGAGACCCTCCCAGGTAGTGGGAGCTTTTATCCCTTGATCCTTTTATGCCTAAATAAAAACGTGTTATTGTACACCTTGCCTCCTTTGTCCACGATTTCATTCTCTAACATCATGGGACTGTACTAGTTTGGGTTGCTTCAAAAAGCGGAATTTACAGAAATTATAACAAACAGGACTTATTCAGAAGGCTTATATATCTGAGGACAGCAACAGTCCAAGATGTTGACCTGCACATGCAAGAGCTGGAGTGTCCAATGGCTGCTAGCTACAAAGTAGAACACCCATCCAGGACTACAGGACAGACTGTGAGAGTCTGCTGTGGACCTCGGCTGTTTGAAGAATAATGATGAAGACCAGAGACTGAAGATCTTTTAATGAGCAAAAGGTGCAAGTCTAGACTGGAGCAAATCTGTGATGAAGATCTGTGGCTTGTAGCAAGTCGGCAACCGTACATAACTGCGAAGGCCAGAGCTTTCCCAGAGGAAGAAGCTGTAACAATCTTTCTTTTTCCTTCTTTTTATACAGTTCCAGGTCCCAGCTGGGCCTCCTAAATCCAGGTAGGAGCTCTCCCTTCATTAGCTGGCCTACAAATCACTCACACTCTAAGCCAGGCTTGGCTTCTGATTGCCTCAAATTGACATAACCTCCCCAACGGTCACAATCCACCCCTTGTCAATTTGACAGCCAGAGACATCTCCTTGAATCATACTTAATTCCCAAGTACAATAGCCAAGTTAGTAATTATGCCTAACATAGCACAACTGCACTTAGTACAAATGGAAACAATAAATTTCTCCCCACAATAGAGAATAGAGTTCCTCTTTGGTAAATACCTATTCTTCTGAAACTCAAGTGCTTAACATTAGGGTATAACTTAACAAATTCCAATAATAAGGCAACGTGTGTGTGTGTGTGTGTGTGTGTGTGTGTGTGTGTGTGTGTGTGTGTGTGTGTGTGTGTGTGTGTGTGTTTATGTACAAGCATAATGAGAGAAAATCTAATTACAGTACTCGTTTCAGTAACTGGTCACATGGTTGTAGCTGGTATTTATAATACCTTCTTTACTAACCATTCTGTATTTCCTTGGCCCTCAGCAAGTACCTCAGCTGGTCTTGGTCCTTTCCCTGGCAGGGTGACCCATACCCTCACTCGTGAAGGTTCTAGGCCATTTGTCTTCTTGTCTGCATTGGGCTGTGTCAGTTTCCCACTGACTGTAATAACATGGTAACAGTAGGAGGCACTTTAAAGGATCTCCTATAGTCCAAACATACCACTACTTACCTCCATTACAGTATTAGTCCAACTTTCCCTTGGTAGTCTGGATCAATCACTCTTGCTAACACTGTAACTCCCTTTTTGTTAGCTGGTCCAGTGGTATAAGGAGGCTAAAATGACCAGGGGGAAGTGTCAACTGCCATTGTAGTGGCATTGTTGCTGTGCCTCCTAGTACAAGCCTTCAACCATCTGGACCTAAGACATCTAGACCAGCAGAGCATGAAGTTGCAGGGACAGGAAGCAGAAATTTCATTAATGGGTCATTGGGGGTGATGGTGAGTGGTACAATCCCTGTCTCCATCCCTGATTCTTGGACCTGTGAATCCTGGATATGCAAGAGACACTTCCATATATTGGTCACTGATTCAGAGCATACACAGCCTTCTGAAGAATGTTACTCCAACCTTGTAAGGTATTACCACCTAGCTGATGCTGTAATTGTGTCTTCAGAAGGCCATTCCACCATACTATCAGCCCAGCTGCTTCTGGATGATGGGGAACATGGTAAGACCAATGAATTCCATTGGCTTGAGCCCACTGCTGAACTTCTTTAGCTATAAAATGCGTTCCGTGGTCAGATGCAATGCTGTGAGGGATAACATGGCGATGGATGAGGCATTCTGTAAGTCCATGAATGGCAGTTTTGGCAAAAGCTTTACGTGCAGGAAAGGCAAATCCATAGCCTGAGTAAGTATCTATCTCAGTAAGGACAAAATGCTGTTCTTTCCATGGTGGAAGTAGCCCAGTATAATCAACCTGCCACCAGCTTGCAGGCTGGTCATCCCGAGGAATGGTGCCATATCGGGGACTCAGTGTTAGTTTCTGTAGTAGGCACAGTGGGCATTCAGCAGTGGCTGTAGCCAGGTCAGCCTTGGTAAGGGGAAGTCCACGTTGTTCGGCCTATGCCTAACCTCCATCCCTGCCCCCATGGCCACTCTGTCCATGGGCTCGCTGGGTAGTAACAGGGTTAGCTGAGGAAAGAGGTTGACTGCTTTTAACAGAATGAGTCATCCTGTCCATCTAATTATTAAAGTCATCTCAAGTCATCTTCTGCTGAGGTTACTTTTTGGTGAGCATTTACATGGGATACAAATATCTCACACTCTAATCCAGGTGTCACTTCTGACTGCCTCAAGTTGACATAATCTCATCAAAGGTCATAGTCATCATGGGACAGACACACACACAAAAGAGTATATGCATATATGTACATATGTAATATATAATAAGCATATAGATAGTAATCCACTTTGTGATATAAATAAATATAAAAACCAAACATAAACTGGGTGTGGAAGCATATACCTAGCTACAGCACTCTGGGAGTCTGAGATAGAAGGACTCCCAGTTCAAAAGCCCAGTCTGCACAATTTAGGTGACTGAGAAAAACCTTGTCTCAAATAAAATATATATTTTTTTAATTCTGGGGACATAGCTCAGCACAAACACCCTAGGTTTAATTCTCAGTACCAAAACAAATCAGCAAAAAAAAAAAAAAAAAAAAAAAAAAAAAAAAAAAAAAAAAAAAAAAAAAAAAAAAAAAAAAAAAAAAAAAAAAAAAGAAAGAAAGAAAAAAAAAAACAAACAACTGTCCCAAAAGCATAAAATATATAATCATGGGGGCTGGAGGTAAAATAACATAGTGATTAGACCATTTACTTGCCTAGAAAGCACAAGGACCTGAGTTAAACTCCCCAGAACCATGTAAGCCGGACATAGTAGTGCACACCTGTAATCCTAGCACTTGAGAGGGTACAGCAGGAGGATTGCTATGAGTTGGAAGGCCAGCATGGTTATACAATGAGGTCAAGATAAGCCTGGAGTATAGAGTGAGATCCTGTCTCAAAAATATATATATATGTACATATATGTGTGTGTATTAAAAAATTATAATGGTAACTAATATATTTTTTCTATTAATTTGACAACAATTCATATTATTTAAAATCTGGAATGAAAAGTAATAATATTTCTTGTGCTCATTAAAAGCTAAACCAAGCAGAAGATTTCATTAACCAATTTGTTCCTCTCTGCAATACATTTTTCTTTCTTGCCTGCAGTCCAGGCTGGTCCTGAACTCACTATGGAGTGACCTGGAACTCACAGGACAATCCTCCTGCCTCAGCTTCCGGAGTGCAGGGATTACAGGGGTGTACCACCATACCCAGCTTTACATGGTGCTGGGGAATCGAATTCAGGACCTTGACCTTGCTAGGCAAGTGCAACTGCTGAGCTATTACTCCAGCCCCCTGCAATGTATTTTTTAAAAGTTCAAAGACAAAGGGGTAGGGGAACATTAGAAAAATATACAGAAAATGTTAAAATATATATATATGAATTATTTGTAGCAAAATGAACATACTTTGAGACCATTATGCTTATCAAAATGAATCAGACACAGAAAGGTAACTGCATGGTTTCTCTAATATGAGAAAACCAAACCACAAAAATGTAAAAGAGAGTGGGAAGAAAGAAAGAAGATAGACTTCGGGCAGGGAAGATGAACATGGTAGGGAGCGAGGGGGCAGGAAGGGGAAACAGAAGTGAAAATCACCATGTGATATGTAAATATACCAACTTCTCAAGCTGAACATTATTACTATATATAGCGAAAACTAATTATGTATAGCTAATAAAAGAATAAAAAGACAAAAACAAAAATAAAATAAATAAAATGCTTCTATCTTGAAGGTTTTTAACTTTGCAGAAGTTGGAAAATGTGTCACCTTTTGCAAGAAAGTTTAAAAAATAAAGCATCACCATGGGTAAGTAAGAATTACTGAGATCTCACACCATTAATATTTGGGTGATCCTCCCTCCATTCACCTCCCTGAGCATCTGAAGCACGCAGGCAGTTACTCAGTACTGTATAATGGGATTAAACTTTCAGATATCAACAAAAACCAAACTAAACAACAACATATATATTTTTCCACATCTAGTAAGTGCAGATTCACTATTTTATCATTTTCCAAAACTAACACTATGCTAAAATTCATCATTCTTGTATTTGTGAATTTATCACATCCATATAAAAAATGCTGTGTGAAAGCTATTGCTAATCTGGAGTTTTCCTCTCCAGGATGCTCCTGAACACCACTGGAACAGCATTGTTTTCACAGCAAAAAAATCAACTGATGTCCTGACTCCGAGTGACTGCTCCTCTGGTCTCATGGGACATCATGGCCGCACAGCCTTTGACATCGTCACTCAAATGACTTTCTCAGTGACCACTGTTAAAGAGCAAAGGCAGAGGAGAGCTTGATTATAAAGTGGTTGCACATGCTATGCAATAAATATTTCTAACTTTCCTTTTTTGAGACAGGGTCTTACTCTGTTATCCAGGCTGATCTCAGACTCACAATGTAGCCCGGGCTAGCCTTAAACTCAGGCAATCCTCCTGCTTCAGCCTCCTGGGATTAGAGAGAGACTGTAAATGCAGATGCAGACACATTCATGGGCACTACTATGGCTTGACTGTATCCCCTGAAAATTTCAGGTATTGAAACTTAATGGCCAATACGATATCAAGATAAAGTGGCTACTTGAAGGTTCTCCTTATAAGTGAGGCATCACATGGTGTCCTGATCATTATGCTTCTTCCTCTGCCACAGGAAAACTCAGTATGGCTCCACACCAGCGGGTGCAACATTTGGGCACCATCTTGGAAGCAGACAGCAGCCCTCACCAGAACCAGAAGAGCCTTCAGGGCCTTCATTCTTAGTCTCTAGAATTTCCCTTTGCTTCTGCCAACCTCTGTTATGGAGGAGCTGTGCTTATCTAGTCAGGAGATGAGTTGGGTTTGAAGTTTGTTATTGCTACTGATACTAGAGCAAAGGTCTGCAGCTGGTACAGATGCCTGTGATTTCAAACTCCTTGTCTTTAGCTTGGTTTTGGGTTTTCCTTTGTGTTGCTCTCTCGGAAGAAAAAACTGTCCAAACAGTAAACCAATCGTGGGCTTAGTGGGAGAGCATCTTCCTGACATCCTAAAACAACTCTCTAGTCATAGTCTACTGCATACTCACATTAAGCCTTGGCTTAAGCAGATACTGTGAACTGGTTCTCACACATGTGACCTCACAAGTGGCCCCGCCCCTCCTCCAAGGATAAAATTATAAAATTATTCTTTTCCTATCTTTTCTCTTTTAGCAGCTGTAATGAAGATACCCCAATGTCCTCAAGCATTGGTTTTTGATAATTTCTCCCTGAAGACCATGACTTTCTATGTGTGGTACTAGAGACTGAACCTAGGACTAAAATGTCCACTCTGGGCTTGAACTTGCAATCCTCCTGCCTCTGCTCTTCACAGGACTAGAATTTCAGGGTGTGCTCCAGGCCTACTTCTATGGGTTTATTTAAGGGACACGGGGACATAGGTCTGAATGGAGTGTGGACCCTGTCCCTAGCACACAAAGCTTTCTCTAGATTTTCCAAACTTCCCAGAGAGGAAAACCTTGACCCTAAGGCCTTTGAATCTCATACCAACTCACACTGAGCCTTTAGCAGTTCATTAAAATTTCCTTGCTTAATCTTCCTGGTGGTTTTTGTGGCACCTGGCAGCACCTATTCTAGTCAAGCAAGGGCTAAGATCCAAGTTCTCTCTGTGGCTCCTGTTCCTCACTGGATGTTTCCTCTATGACTTCAGTTTACCAAGCAAAGGCAATAAACAACAGTCTGTCCAGTTCTTTCTCTTCTTGTAGAGATGAGTGTTGTTCTTTCCAGAAGCTTAATATATAAAGAACTACTACTTCTTTATACATTTGGTGCACTGGCCCTTTTTCTATAACATGTATTATAAATATTTTCAGCTTAAATAAATACAGAAGAATTGAAATTATTCCCAGATCATAGTGGAAGGAAACTAGAAACCAAGAGCAAAAGAAACTAAACAAATAGAAAGAGATTAAATAATACATTATTGAACAAGCAGCAGAAAAAAATGGGAAAAAATCAAAAGCTTCCTAAAGTCAAACGACAAAGGAAGCACACCATTTCAGAATCTATGGGACACAATAAAAGCCATACTAAGAGGGAAATTTATATCTAGTTATGAACGCACATAAGAAAGAAACAGAGCAATCTCAAATAAACAATCTAATGATGCAGCTCAAAGTCCTAGAGAAATAATAATAAGATAAATTCAAAAGCAGAAGAAACTGTAACAATAAGACAAGAAATAATTGAAAATGAAACTAAAAAATATGTAAAAGGTCAATGAATCAGAATTGGTTCTTCAAAAAGATAAATAAAACTGATAAATCTCTATCCAAACGCATCAAAAGAAGAAAAAAAACACATCAATACAATTATAAATTAAAAAGGTGAAATCACAACAGATACTGTTGAAATCAACAGGATAATAAGAAACATTTTAAAAACTTATATTGTAATATATTCAAGAACTCAGAAAAAACGAATAAATTCCTAGGTATATATGAGATACCAAAATTGAACCAAGAAGACACAAAACCCTGAATAGGGACTGGTTGAGCACTTTCCTAGCAATTCCCCAACACACATACGCAGGGTAGATTGGCACATATCTGTCATCTCAACACTTGGGAGGCTGAGACAGGAGAAGTGTCATGTGTTTGAGTCCAGCCTGGACTAGACTGTGAATTCAAAACTATTCTGGAATACTGAGCAAGACTCTGTCTCAAAAACAAACAAATAAAAAACCCTGAATAAACCAATAGCCAGGTTTGTAACTGAGGCAATAATAAAAGGTCTACCAACAAAAAACAAAAGCCCAGGACTAGATGGATTCACTACAAAATTCTATCAGAACTTCAGAAGAGTTAAAATCAGTATTTCTCACACTTTTCCATGAAACTGAAAGAGAGGAACATTGCCAAATTCCTTCCTTAAAACTAGCATCACCTTGATTCCAAAACCAGAGAAAGACTCAATAAGGAAAACTACAGACCATTCTGTGTTATTAATACAGATGCATAAATCCTTAGCAAGATAAGTTGCAGACAGAACGCAACCAATTGCTAAAGAGATCACATACCATGACCAAGTTGGCTTCATCCCAGGGATGCAAGAAAGGTTCAACATATGTAAATCAATTAATGTAATACATCATATAAACAAAAACAAGGACAAAAATCACATCTATCTCAATAGATGGAGAAAAAGCCTTTGACAACTGCAACATTCTTTATTGATAATACTCTGATGAATGTAGGTACAGACCCTACCTCAAGCTGCTAAAAGCAAAAAACAATTTATGTCAATCCTACTGCCAACATCATCCCAAATGCAGAAAAACTGAAACATGTGTTGTTTGGCTTGGCAACCAATATTAATTGAAAATGAAAAATGAAGACATCTCCCCTCAAATTAAGAGCAACACAAGAGAGTCGATTCTCACCTCTCCTGTTCAACACAGTGCTTGAAACCTTAGCCAGATATGCCAGGTATGGTGGCTCCATGCCTCTAATTCCAGCACTTGGGAGGCTGAGGCAGGATGATTACCACAACTTTGAATCTAACGTGACACCTACTGTGTTTTGGACCAGCCAGGACTACATAGTGAGACCCTGTTTAAAAACAAAACAAAACAAAACAAAACAAAACAAAAAAACCTTGCTAGAGCAATCAGGTAAGAGAATGGAATAAAGGGAATAGACATTGGAAGGTAAGAAGTCAGACTATCCTTATTTGCAGATGGCATGATCCTTTACATAGAGGACCCCAAACACTCACCAGAAGACTCTTAGAATAAACAAATTCAGCCAGCCAGCAGGACAAAAAATTCAATACACAAAGTCAACAGCACTCCTAAATTTCCCCAACAAAGTACTTCTACTGTGTGATACTGTCACTCACTTATAACAAAAATAAAAAATACACATACAGGTCCACACACATATATACATACACATACACAACAGACTAAAACATGGTAACTTGTCTTTTTTTGGGATGAGGGATGGAACCCAGGGTCTTATATACTACTACACTAGCATTTGTCCATTGAGTCAAATCCTCAGTCCCGAAGCAATAACCATTAATAAACATGATGGAGCCTGAAATACCTTTAAGCTCAAAGCAGTATTTACAATGACAAATTTGTATTAACCGTAGTCACTCATCTTTTGTTGTTTTTTCAAATTTCCAGAATTTGCAGATACCCATGAAAACCACACTTCTTAAGGCTAAGCACTAAAAGGTATATTCAGAGATTTCTGGCCATGTGATTACGTAAATCTATTCCTTTTTCCCAGTGCTAGGGTTGGAGTCCAGGACTTCAATCATGCCAGGCAAGCATTCTATCACTGAGCTCTACCTTAGTCCCGGACTGAATTCCAAGATCTTCCTCTGTGCTCACCTTCACTGCTCCTTCAGCTGGTCATCAAACCCATCCCCGTGGCATCCAAGGTCCAACGACCCACAGAGATTTGGGCTCTCGTGACTCTTTTCCATCTATCTGGCTTATCACATCAGTCATCACACACACACACACACCGAATTTTTTATTTTTTTGGAAATACTGGTAACTGAACCTAGGACCTTCACACTAAGCTACATCCCACCCCATTTACAAATTTTTATTTTGAGACAAGGGCTCACTAAGTTGCCCAGGCTGGACTCAAACTTAGAATCCTCCTGCTTCAGCCTCCCAAAGCGTTAGTATTATAGGCCTGTGCTACCAAGCCCAGCTTGAGATTCATTCTTTGAATTTGCATGGTTTCAGGGATCTTAACCTAATAAGAAAAAAAAATTAGAATTCCTCAACTACAAGAATATCTATAATCAGTCAACCCAAAGTGTCCCCTCCCTCTTCATTAGCATCATAATACTTAGGCCCTCATCTTTAAAAAAAATTGTCCCTCACCTCTGGGTAGAGATGGAAGCGCTTCACTGTGTTGATGATGCGGGGGTACTCGGTAAGCCGATCATTCATTATCATCCACAGGCCTTCCAGAAATGAGGGCGCTTCGACAATGGTCTTAAAGTAGGAGTAATAAAGTCCCTTTATAAAAAAACAAAACTTTATTTTATTTTTTTATTAGTGCATGTTAATATTACTGAATAGTGTGCTGGCTTTGGGAAGTTAGTACATGAATTTTACATATCTCAATACTTTTCAATCCTTTCTTCTCCTCCTTTCCTTACCTCTCCCCTCCCAATGATGCCCTTCCCTTTCTCCAAAATTCTACCTCCTGGTCTCCCCTCATCTTTCTTTTTTTATTCATTTGTTTGATTTCTCAAAAGTTAAAACATGTGATAATAGTTAGCTTTCAAGGGGTGACTAATTCCACTTAGCATGACGGTTTCTGGTTCAATTTTCCTGCAACTGACATGACTGTATTCTTTTTTTTTTTAATGGCTCAGTGAAAATATTTAATTTTAAACTCTTTTTAGAATATTTTTTCCTGAAAAAAAAAACCGTGAATTACCCTTTGCTTTGCATTGTGGACTCAGAAGCATGAGTTCTTAGTCTGTGACTAACCCATCCTTTCAGCTTTTCTATACTCAAAATGTCCAGATTAGTCTGAGGATGAACAAATACTTGAAGAAGACTTTTCTAATCATGCCTTAAATATGCAGACAATATTCTTCTAATTTTAGCCAATCTAGTTTTATCCCCAGTGCCTGAAAGTTGTCATAAAATGAATTCTATCATAGAGGCATGCCTTCATAACCCCATACAACTTTGCAGAGACAATTACTACTTTGTCCCCATACTCTTAAAATAACATAAAATGATCATAAATTCATCATGAGAATGGAACCACATGAGTCCTCCTTCCTTCACAGCTCTGTCTATATCACTGCACAAAAGTTAAACATAACCACCTCCTGTTGCTGTCAGCTATTGTGCGCTGAAAGCGAGTCATCTTAGCAAACCTTTCTGGCATAAGAAAAAATGGCTTTATCGGGCTAATAAATGTGCTGTTAACTTAAAATCCAAGGATTTTGCTGGACCTAGCGAGGCAAGCCTGTAAGCTGTGGCCAGCTCGTGCAACTTACTGAGACCTTGTCTCAGAATCAAAACTACTATGTACTGGGGATGTAGCTTAGTGTGAAGACCATGGGTTCTATCTCCATAACCACAAAAAAAAAAAAAAATCAGTGATTTTTTTCTTAAAGCAGGTTGTTTCATATGACTTCCCTCATCAATTCTCTCCTTTCAAGTGAAATATATAAAAAAAGGGCCACACACTTATAAAAGCAAATAAAAGGCTATAGTGTTCACAATATACTTTTACCCCCCAAAAAAATTTAAAGATAATCTTGACTAACTCTACACTGCTTGCCTTATCCAACTATTTCCTTTTTATACACAAATTATCTTTTATTCTGCATTAAAATTCCAAAATGTATTCTTTATAACAGACCAATAATGGATTTTGTAAACATAAGTTCACTTGTTTTTTAAGCATGTTATTTGTTTTGTCTTTACCAATAACAGTGATCAGGTTGCAATAATAATACAATCATGGGGCCTGAGGCATAACCAGCAGTTAAGTACTTGCCAGCAAGTCCAAGGCCTTGGGTTTGATTCCCCAGCATCACATAAGCCAGGCATGGTAGCACATGCCTATAATCCCACCGCTTGGTAAGCTAAGGCAGGTGAATTGCCTTGAATTTGAGGCCAGCCAGGACTACATAGTGAGTTCAGGAGCAGCCTGGACTACAGAGTAAGACTGTTTTTGAAATAACAATAATAATAACAATAATGGATTGGAAGCATGGCTCAGCAGTTAGAGTGTTTGCTTTGTGCTTACATAAGGACCTGGATTCAATTCTCCAGCACCATACAAACTGGGCACGGTGGCACAAGCCTACAATCCCAGCACTCAGAAGGCTGAGATAAGAGGATTACGTTGAGTTCAGGGCCAGCCAGGGCTACACAGTGATTTTGAGACCAGCCTGGACTACAGACCTACACCCTGCTTCAAGTAATAATATAACCATGTTATGTTTTAGCAAAATGTTGGCATCTGATAATATCTGGACAATAGGCAGCATCCTCTTCAGACATCAGTATAATTTTCATTCATAAAAGAATACAACAATTATTCAAGTTCCAAAAACAAATTTGAAGAGCTGAGTTTAAATTTTTTTAAAAAATCAGGTTAAATAAATTGAATAAATAAATAAATAAGTATCAAGTTAAGATACTGTGAACATTAAAGGGGATTATGTCAACTTGAAGGGATTAGGAAATACACCTCGGCTAAAACTAAGAGGTATGTGTGTGTGAGTGCCTTGTGGGCCAGATAACGAGGGAAGAAGACCTACCCCTATGTGAGAGGCCCAACTGGCAGCTCAAACTATATAAAAGGAAGAAAGAAGAAACACGGTTACAGCTTTTCTTCAGGAAACACTGGCCTTCGTGATTGTCTATGAACATCAACTTGCTATACATCACAGATCTTCATCACAGATTCAATCCAGTCTCTGGTCTTCACCATCATTCTCTGAACAAACAATATCCACGGCAGACTCACACCAGCTGTCCTGCAGTCCTGGATGGGTTTTCTACCTCATGGCTGAGCAGTCACCAGACTCTGGAGATCTTGCACATGCAGGCGACCATCCTGGAATATCTCCCTCCTTGGACTTATAAGCTCTCCAAATAAATCCCTTTTCCTATAATTTCTCTCAACTCTGCCTCTCATAGAACCCTCAACAATACAGATATGAAAATAAGATTTCTGGGTATTATGGCAGTCAACTAACAGCACTGCTCAATGTCTCCTCTTAGGCTCACTCAAAAAGGTAGAGATATAGACTAAAAACTGCATGTTTAATTCCTGGGGAGGAAAGCCCCAGTAATTTAAAAGAGGCCCCAGAAATTGAAAAGAGCACAGAGGAAAGTTAGAAGCCCTGCAGACCCAAAAGCCGATGAATAAAACAGCCCAGCAAGCAGCCCCAGCCTGACTGGGAAGGGCCTGTGAGCTGTTAGCATCAGAAGGCCAATGTGAACCCAGAGCTGCAAGCTTCAGACCAAGCTAAGCGTGAATCCAGAAGATGTAATAATTGAAAGCAGTGATAGTTCCAGCCTCTAGAAACAAGCCTTTAGGCAGCAGAAACTGCAAATGCACTGCAGTATCCCTTTTAAAAAGCCTCCCAGAGCTTAGACCAGCTTGGGAGAAGCAACACTCTGCGGCCATACAAGGCAGTGATATAGGCAGGACCATTTTTTAAAAAAACACAAGTCTGAACTGTTTAGGGTAAACAGACCCATGATTGCTCTCAGCAAAAATTTGGTGGACACTTTTTAAAAATGCTTGGGAAGCAATCGGCACAAGAGATAATTGCATAGAGAAAGGCTGCTCACCTCTTGAAAGACTCCAGTGATAGGAGCACCCCAGAGGGCAGAGAGTCCCACCCTCAGAGAAGAGAAGCCAGGATAGATGAAGAACTTTTCTGAGGAGGCCTGGCATGAACAAGGCACCTGAGAGGCAATCAGACTGTGAGATCCTCCCTCACTGCCTACTCCTCGCACACAACTCTGAAGACTTTCGGCTCCCCCCACACCTACATGTATGTTCAAAGAAACCTCTCGGCTAGGCCATTAAAGTGAAGGTCCTCAGTAGTAGAATCGTGGGAAGAAAGGAAAACAAGACACACAAAGAAAGAAATGCCTGAGACTGCAGAGCTGATGTCATGAGCCCTGAAATAATGGAACTCAGAGGAAAGGAAGTCAAAAAGCAGATACATGAATTGGTTTCTACAAAAAAAACCAGTTCAAACACGACATTCTTAAAGAAATGAGAGTAATGATCAATGAGTTTAAAGAGAACCTTACTAAACAAATAATAGTCCTAGTGAATACAAAGCTCACTGAGGATATAAAAGACCCAAATAAAAAGTTGGCTCAGACAAATAAGGAAATGCAAGACATGGAAAAATATTTTGACAGAAAAGAAAACTAGCTGAAATTCAGGATAGGAAAAATTCATTTTTAAGCAAAGAAAGTCAGCTCAAACATCGCAAGGACAGAACTTCAAAGCCTTGAAGACAAAGCCATAGAAACATGTGCCATGATCAGGCATGATCCTTCACTTAGAGAACCCCAAAAATTCTACCAGAAGACTCTTAGACTTAAATTCAGTCACACTTCACTATATAAAACCAATACACAAACATAAATAGTATTCTTCTATAGCAACAATGAAAACACAGAGAAAGAGATGAGAAAAACATTTTATATTTACAGTCACCTCAGAGAAAATTGAGGATCCCGCGGAGGAACTTCACAGCAGTTCAGGAGCTGGAGCAGGGAGAAGCCTGCGGAACTACTGACTGATAGAGCGAATGTCCCGTGCACCGCGAACTTCGCAGCGGATTCGGGGGCTGCCACAGGAAGGAGCCTGCAGAGATACGGAGTGAGAGGGTGCACGGCTGCTGCATGCTGCGGACTTTGCGGAGGATCCGGGGTGACGTAGAGCAGAGCCCAGCAGCAGTAGACCAAGGGAACTCGAGTTCATATCCCCACCACCCTTCTCCGCGGTGGTCAGCGTAGGGACTGTGTTCTCCCAGTGCCTGACACAGCCTTACCAGAGAGAATCACATAGAGGAATCCAGGGACGGACGACCAGAGACAACAAAAGACAACAGAACCATGAGGAAACGTGGAAATAAGTATCGTTCAAGAAGCCTTGACATAACAGAAAAGCATACCAGGAATCCTGAAAATGTAGAAGCTAAAGATGAAAATTGCACAAATGACGGCAACCTCTGGGCCCAGAAATACATTAAATTAAAGCAAGAATTAAAGCAGGAATTAAAGCAGGAAATCATGCAGGAAATGAAAATCATAGATCAAGAGCTACACCAAGACCCAGCTAAGCTAAAAGCAAGCTTTGAGAAGCAAGTAGAGGAGAACAAAGAAGAAATGAACCAGAAGATAATGAAGGCAATGCAAGAAATGGGAGAAGAACACACCATAGACATAAAAAATTAAATGCAGATATACAGGAAGTGAAAAACACACAGCTCACAATAAGCAACAATATCTAACAATTTCAAAATGGATTATCAGATCTAGGAGATAAAATGATGGAGCAGGAACAGAAAGACCATAAAGAACACAAAGTAAAAAAAGAAGAAAGTGAATCATTGCAACGACTGATGGACAATTCAAAAAGAAACAACATGAGAATTATGGGAATCCAAGAGAAGACCGAGGACAAAACAAAAGGATTAAAAGGCATATTCAAGGAAACCACGGAAGAAAACTTCCCAAATCTAAGAAGAGAAATGAACATCAAACTACTGCAGGCATTCAGAACCCCAACCAATATTGATCAGAAGAGAACCTCATCCCAATACATCATAATTAAAGTACTAGAAACCCAACACAAAGAGAGAATACTGAAAGCGGTTAAGAGAAAAGCAGAAGGTGACCTAAAAAGGTAAGCCCATCAGGATAACTGCAGACTTCTCAAACCAGACTCTAAAAGCCAGGAGATCATGGAGCAAGGTCATTCAAACACTAAAAGAACACAAATTCCAACCACTATATCCAGCAAGACTATCCTTTAAACTAGAGGGCGAAATTAAAATCCTCCAAGATACAGAAAGCTTAAAGAAACTAGCAGCCACTAAGCCATCACTGCAGAGAATTCTCAAAGGAAAACTGAATAGTGAAAAAGAAGCCAATGACACAAGAGACCCCAGAGAAAAAAAGACAAAAGCTAGAGGACAATGAGCTGAGAAAAAAGTACAGCCAGTAAACAACTGGGAAAAACTACAAATGATGGCAGGTCACACCAAACATACCTCAATAATTATGCTAAATGTGAATGGCCTCAACTCAACTATCGAAAGACACAGACTAGCTGACTGGATCAAAAAAAAAGAAACCCACAATTTGCTGCCTACAAGAGACACGCTTCACCCAAAAGGAAACTCATAGACTGAAAATAAAAGGCTGAAATTCAATATTTCACACAACAGATCCTAGAAAACAAGCAGGGGTAGCTATATTAATCTCAGACTCATCAGATTTCAAAACAAAGCAGGTGAAGAGAGACAAAGATGGACACTACATACTGGTTAAAGGAACATTACAACAGGAAAAATATCACAATTATCAATATATGTATGCCCCCAAATTCTAGAGTACCCAATTATGTAAACCAAAAATCACTAGATCTGAAAGGACACATAGGCCCCAAAACAATTATAGTATGAGACAAATAGATAGATCAACCAGACAGAAAATCCATAGGCCCCAATACAATTATAGTATGAGACAAATAGATAGATCAACCAGACAGAAAATCCACAAAGATATACAACAGGTGAATGATACTATAAAAAACTTGAATATAACAGACATTTACAGAGTCTTCCACCCAACATCAACTGACTTCACGTTCTTCTCAACAGCACATGAAACATTCTCTAAAACAGACCACATCCTAGGACATAAGGCATGTTTAAACAAGGACAAAGGGATAGAAATACTTCCCTGTATACTCTCAGACCATAGTGGAATAAGACTGGAACTTAACAGCAGCAGGAACAGAAAAAAATACACAAACACATGGAGACTTAACAACATACTACTGATCAAGCAATGGATCATAGAAGAAATCAGAGAAGAAATCGAAAACTTCACAGAGTTAAATGACGATGGAAGTACACCATATCAAAACCTGTGGGACACGATGAAAGAAGTCCTTAGAGGAAAATTCATAGCCATAAACGCACACATCAAAAGAACAGAACAGTGACAAATAAATTTGCTAATGATGCACCTTAACGACCTAGAGAAACAATAACAACTTAACCCAAGAGGCAATAGAAGAGAAGAAATTACAAAGATCAGATCTGAAAGAAATGAGATTGAGATTAAAAACACAATAAAAAAGATTAATGAGTTGAAGAGCTGCTTCTTTGAAAGAATTAACAAAATCGACAAACATCTTGCCAACCTCATTAAGAAAAGGAAAGAAAAGGCACAGATTAGCACACTAGGAAATGAAAAGGGTGAAATTACAAAAGACTCGGTAGAAATCCATGTTATAAGAAATTACTTTGAACACCTATACTCTAACAAATTTGAGAACTGGGACGAAATGGACAACTTCCTAGATACATATAAAATACCAAAATTAAATGAGGAAGATATAAAAAGCTTGAACAACCCCATTACGCACTCAGAAATTGAAGCAGTAATAAAAGCTCTACCTACAAATAAAAGTCCAGGCCCAGATGGATTCACAGCAGAATTTTTTCAGTACTTTAGGTAAGAACTTACTCTAATCTTCCGCAAACTATTTCATAAAGTAGAAAGTGAAGGAATGCTACCAAACTCATTTCAAATGGCTAGCATCACACTAGTCCCAAAAGCAGACAAAGGCCTAAGCAGGAAGGAAAATTACAGACCAATATCCTTAATGAATATAGATGCAAAAAACCTCAATAAGATCCTGGCAAACAGAATCCAACAAGTAATCAGAAAGATCATACACCATGATCAAGTGGGCTTCATCCCTGAGATGCAAGGCTGGTATAACATACATAAGTCAATCAATGTGATACACCATATCAACAAAAGCGAAAACAAAATCCACATGATCATTTCTATTGATGCAGAAAAAGCCTTCGACAAAATCCAGCACCCCTTCATGATAAAAACACTGGGAAAAATAGATTTGGAAGGGCCCTACCTAAAACTCATAAAAGCCACATATGCTAAGCCTACTACAAATATCATACTAAATGAAGAAAAATTGAAATCGTTCCCTCTCAAATCAGGAACAAGACAAGGTTGCCCACTCTCACCATTCTTATTCAACACAGTCCTTGAAACACTTACCATGGAAATGAGACAAAAAAAGAGATAAAGGGAATCTGCATAGGAAAGGAGGAGGTCAAACTCTCCCTAATTGCAGATGATATGATAATCTACATCAATGATCCTAAAAACTCCACTTGAAACTCCTAGAAACAAGAAAAAAATTCAGCCAAGTCTCAGGCTACAAAATTAACACTAAAAAATCAATAGCTTTTCTTTACACTAACAATAAACTTACCGAGCAAGAGCTCATAAAAACAATTCCATTCTCAATAGCTCAGCAAAAAAAAATTAAATACCTAGGAGTATACCTAACCGAGGATATGAAGGACCTATATAAAGAAAATTACATTACATTGGAGAAAGAAGTTATAGGAGACACTAGAAAATGGAAAAACATACCCTGCTCTTGGTTAGGTAAAATAAATACAGTCAAAATGGCTATACTACCGAAACTGACATATAGATATAAGGCAATCCCTATCAAATTACTTATAATTCTCTTCAAAAACTTAAAACAACAATTCTTAAATTCATATGGAACCAAAAGAGACCAAGAATAGCCAAAGCAATCCTGAGCAACAAGACCAAAGCAGGAAGCATTACAGTTCCAGACATCAGGTTACACTATAAAGCCATAGTTGTAAAAACAATTTGGTACTGGCACAAAAATAGACAGGTAGACCAGTGGAACAGAATAGAAGATACAAAGACAAACCCAAACACCCTCAATTACTTAATCGTTGACAAAGGGGCCAAATGCATATAATGGAAAAGGACAGCATATTGAACAAATGGTACTGGGAAAACTGGACATCCACATGCAGAAGAATGAATCTAGCCACACACCTGTCACCATGCACCAAAATCAAATTAAAGTGGATTAAAGACATAGACATTAAAAATGAAACACTAAACCTTCTAGAAGACAAATTAGGAAAATTTCTAAAAGACACAGGGGTAGGCAAAGACTTTCTTGACAAGACACCAAGAGCAAAAGAAATTATCCCCATTATTAACAAATGGGATCTTGTCGAATCAAAAAGCTTCTGCACAGCAAAGGAAACTATCAACACTGTAAAAAGAGAACCAACAGACCAGGAAAAAAATATTCATCACCAACTACTCAGATAAGAAACTCATACCTCGAATATACAGGGAGCTGAAGAAAAGGAAGCCTACCAAAATAAAGGATCCTATTGAAAAGTGGGCTAACGAAATGAAGAGGCAGTTCACAAATGAGGAAGTACAAAGGGCCAATAGATACATGAAAAGATGTTCAACATCTCTAGCCATAAGAGAGATGCAAATCAAAACAACACTAAGATACCATCTCACTCCAGAGAAAACAGCCTATGTCAACAAACCAAATAGCAATCAGTGCTGGCGAGGCTGTGTGTAAAAAGGAACCCTCCTGCACTGCTGGTGGGAATGTAAATTCTTACAACCACTCTGGAAAGCAGTATGGAGAGCTCTCAAAAGACTACAAATAAATATCCCCTTTGATTCGGCAACACCCCTCCTGGGAATATATCCAAAAGAGGCCAAAACAACATACAACGGAGATATATGTATATTCATGTTCATAGCACAACTAACAATAGCTAAAATGTGGAAGTAACCAAAATGCCCATCAACAGACCAGTGGCTACACAAACTGTGGTATTTATACACAATGGAATACCATGCATCAATAAAGTCCAACAGCATGGAGGCTTTTACAGACAAATGGAAGAAACTTGAGAACATCATGCTTAGTGAAGTAAGTCAGAAGCAGAAGGTGAAACATTGAATGTTCTCTCTGATAGGAGAGTCCCAGATCACAACTCTTATGGAACTTAAAAGGAAAAACAAAGTGAAACAGGGGGATAGAGCAGGGGAGGAGGGAGGGAGGGGAGGTTATGGGGAGGGACAGAAATTGGGAAAGCCCTTGTCACCTTGACATGATACGTATGTGCACAAAATGCTCAACTCCATTATAAACCTGAAATTTTGCACATATACATATCAATAAAATGGAAAAAAAGAAAATTAAATACCTAGGAATCAAACTAACAAGCAAAGGCTCTATGTACTGAAAACTATAGTACTCTGGGATTTTTAAAAATACAAAGACATTTTGACATGATATAAATATGCACAAAATGCTCAAATTCAATGTAAACATTGTATGTGTATTCGTATGAATATAATAGAAAAAATATATTGCCTGCTACTGGATAGGCAGAACCCACACTGTCAAAATGGTCATACTACCTGAACTTGATATACTGGTGCACTGAAATCCCAATCAAGATGCCAACAGCATATTTCACACAACTAGAAAAATAATGATTCAAAAATTACATGGTAGCAAGAGACCAAGAATAGCCAAAACAATCCTAAGCAACAATGGCAGGAGGCATCACAATACGAGATATCAAATTATATTCCACAGCAACAATGACAAAAAATGACATGGTATTGGCAAAAACAGACAAGTGGACCAATGGAATAGAACTGAGGATGCAGAAACATTCCCAAGTACCTTCAGTCATATCATCTTCAACAAAGGGACCAAAAACACACACTGGAGTAAAGACAGCCTCTTTAACAAATGGTGCTAGGAAAACTAGCTTGCTACATGTAGAAGAATGAAACTAGACCCACAACTTTAACCATGTACCAAAATCAAATCAAAATTGATCAAAGTCTTAGACACTAAAATGGAAACATTCAACTTATTAGAATTAAAAATAAGCAAAACCCTTGAAGACACTTTAAAGGACTTTTTCAAAAAAACACCCAACGCATGTGAGATAACACCAAGGATCAAAAAGTGGGATTACATCAAATTAAAAACCTTCTGTACCACAAAGGAAACAATCAATAGAGTGAACAGTGCACTTATAGAATGGGAAAAAATATTTGCCAGCTACTCCTTAGATACAGGACTATTATCAAGAATATATTAAAAAAGATCAATGTAAACTTTATGTATTGCATTTATACATATCAATAAAATGGAGGGAAAGAATATACAAAGAACTAAAAATATTAGGTCCTCCAAAATAAAATACTATATCAAAAAAATGAGAATCTAAAATGAATAAACAGCTTTCAGAAGCCCAAATGGCCAATAAACACATGAAAAAATGTTCAGCATCTTTAGCCATCAGAGAAATGCAAACCAAACAACACTGAGTTTCCATCTAATGTCAGTAATAATGGTTGGTATCAAGAATTCAAAAAAACAACAGACGCTGGTGGGGCTGTGGAGAGAAAGGAACCCTCCTACATTGCCAGAGGATTGTGAATTGGTAGAAGCACTACGGAAAGCATAGACACTCCTCAAAAAACTGAAAATAAATAATTCATCTGACTATCTTCCCAAAAGAGTTAAAGTCACCATACAAGAGGGATACATGTATACACATGTTCATAGCAGCACAATTTATAACAGCCAAGTCTTGGAAGAGGCCAGTATGCCCAACCACAGATGAGTGGATAAAGAAGGTGTGGTATAAATATACAATGGAGCACTACTCTGCCATAAAGAAAGACAAATTTGAGTCATTTGTAGAAAATGGGTGCACCTTGAGACCATGAATCAGACACACAAAGTTAAGCATCTTATGGTATCTCTAATATGAGAAAACAAAACCCCAAAAAAGTAAAAGAGAGGTGAAAGAAAGTAAGAAGATGGACTTTCTGTAGGGGGAAACAAAGTCAAAATATGGTGGCAGGTGAGAGCATGGGAAGGGAAAGGAGATGTGATATGAAAACGAGTTTACATGTTTTTAACTTAGTGCCAACCGAAATTAATGCATATACTCCTATCAAACATCCATCCCATGTAATATTTCTTCATTTTTAAGCATCTGATGGGCCCAAATCTTTGCTGTATTCACAGCTTTTGTTTGCTTATCTCCCTTCCTTTCCCCTTTATCCCCCAGCACCAGGGACTGACCCCAGGGCCTTGAGGATTCAAGGCAAACTAGCATCCTATTGTCATTCTATTGTGGAGCTGTGTCCCTGGCCCTTTCCTTCCTTCCTTTCCCTCTGCCTCTGGCCTTCCTTGCTGCCTCTGGTTCACTTGCACTGGGTACTATTCCAGGTGGTTGTTTCACTTACTATTTCACTGCTGGGACAGAATACCCAACACCCACAATTTAAGGGAGGAAAGATTTATTTTAGCTCACAGTTTCCAAAGGTCACAGTCCATACATGGGCAGCTGGCAACGGCAGAAGCAAATGACAAGAGGGAGAGCAGAAGATGGGGTGAATAGGGCACGGTGAACACAAAATCAAGGGAAGGTGGAGGGTGGAGCTACCTTCCAGGTCTTGCCCCAGTGACCTGCCCCATCTGGGTCAAGCCTCCGTGTTTTGCCCGCTTCAACCAGGCCCCACCTCTCAAGAGCACATGGCTCACAGGCATCCACTATATCCAAATGCATGAAGCTTTTGGGAAACACTTCAGATTGAAACCACAATAGTGGTCTGTAAGAGTCATTTCATCCCTGTTTGCCAGTGTCCCTTTTCACAGACCTATTCCACCTCCTGCCATGCCTTGCCTTTCCTATTGGCAAGGTCTGGGTACCAGCAACTGCTACCTCTTGAGTATCTTTGATTTAAAACATCACTGTCTACTTTCAGAAACTTTCAAGTGAAGTGAGCATTCTGGGGCATTCTTTTTTTTTTTCCAGCATACATACATCTTTCTTTTCCATTTTTGTTGTGTGAACTTTTAGCCTTTTTTTTTTTTTCCTGTAATACTGGGTATTGAACCAGGGCCTTCACATTTAACATCACTAGCTTCTTCTACTGCTTACCTGAGAGAGGATCACCCCAAGCTACACAGGCTGGACTCAAACGTGGCATTCTCCTGCCTCAAGTATTACAGCCACCACACTCAGGTTAGCCACATTTTACCAGAGAAACTCAAATGTGTGTAACAGGTTGACCACAATCAACCAGTCAACAACTACGAAGTTAAAGATTTGACAACTCATGTCTGAGAGGTCGTTTTCCCTCATAGTTTTGATCAGCAAAACATAAATTCACAAATTTTTCTTTCAGATTAGGTAAACAATAAGGCAACATAATAATTAAAATATATTTCACACACAAGTCCATATTTAGGAAAACAATAACTATATAAATAGTTATAATAACAAAATATTGTTTTGTCCCCCAGACTGTGATATATACTTCTGTGCATTATCTCCTTCCATTTTGCCAAAGCCCTGTAAGGCTAATTATTTTTCAATTTAACAGGTTGGATGACACAGAGTCAGTAATAACCAAGTAACCACTTGACAAGGAAGCCCAGAGCTTACCGAACTTAGTTCTGTCATCAAAGCCCAAACTCCACTACAGCTGTCCTCCTTATTTAATACTTTATTAGCTGAGTGTGGTGGTTCATGGCTATCACCCTAGCATGCTAGGACTCTAAGGCAAGAGGATGCCAAGTCAGGCCTTGCCTGAGCAACTCAGCAACTTAGTGAGATTGTGTCTTCAAATGGTAATAAATGAATAAACAAGGGCTAGAAATGTCGCTCAGCGGAAAGGTCCTGGATTGAATACCAAGTACTTCAAAACAAAAAACTATATCCAGTGTCAGTGGAAATGATCCTTTTGCAGTTCTCAAATGCCATACATATGCTACCATATCCAGTCCATCAAAGCTTTATGGGGTGTTATAGACATGAAAATAAAAAGTAGCGATGGAGGGGCCAAGATTCTGAAAAACTCATACAGACACAAAGGGAAAACAACAGCACTCAGCAGAAATTCACCTCTATTCCAACAAAGTTTCTACTTTATAATCTTGTTATTATTACATCACAAATTCATTTATTAAAAGAAAGAACCAACCATTTCAGTGCGAAAATTCATCTCCCGTTCAAGAGTTGAGAGGTGAGAAAAATGACAGGAATTTTCCAAAAGTAGTGTTAAGTGTAACCTAGGAAAAAATAAAGTAACACAGTAAGACCAGGTTTCATAAACAGTACCGAAATAACTAAATCATAGATAAGCAAAGAAAGCCTTAGAAAGAAGAAATTTTTTTAAGTATCGAGGCAACATTACAATTTTCCACTAATTCACACCTTTTGGGGCATTTATCACCCATTGTAGCACACACCTGAAACTTCTTAGCTCTGTTCTTAAGCTTATCTGTACACGTACCTACAGTCCCTCTCTTCCTTTTACCCGAGGCCTCTAAGTCAGAACACAAGTTTGCCTTCATTTTTTGTAAGTTGAAGGAGGGATTCAAACATACCAAGTTTGGAAAATACCTCTGTAACTGTTCAAAAGTGCTCAGAATAGAATTTTAAGTAGATTTCCTTTAGATTAACTCAGTTTTTAACCAAACATATTATCATATAAACTGCAGATGTACCTAATCAACAGCCCATTTGTTTTTTGCTCTCATTTCGAGTGAACTGTCCTGTGACACACATAAAATATATAATATAGTTAATGTGCATATTTAATACTAAAACTTTTTAAAATTTTTAACAGTGAAAATTATAATATTAAAAAAATGGCAGAAGAATAGCAGGCCATAGGCTGAATATGTCTGATGATAGGATCAATTTTAAATGCCAAAAACACAGGACTAAGCTTGGAAAGTACTGTAGTAGTGTCACTCAACAGCAGCAGGTAGTAACCAAAGAACACATGTGAAAAGCAAACTAACAGCAATCAGCAGCTATGCTGCCCTTAAGGTAGGCGGTAATTTCCAACAAAGTAAAAAAGCTAAACTCCACATGGTAGGCACCGGTTTTCTTCTCACCCGTTATGGGTCACATGGCAAGGTACCAACAGCCCAACAGCGAGGGTTACCTGCTTCCTCCAACACAGCCTTGGTGTTAACACCAAAATCTCCCTTCAGATCACTGGCTACAGCAGCCCTCATCTAAGACAACATGGGGCAGATATCCCACTTCTCAAGGACACAAACATTCTTTACAAAGGAAGAATATTAGTATTTCACATGATTTTTTTTTGGGGGGGGGGCGGATATGGTACTAGGAATTGAGCCTAAAGCCTTAGAAGTGAAATAGAATTCTAGTCCATTTTTTCATTTTTGGTTTTGAAGCAGGTGCTTGTTATGTCAACTAAGTTGCCCAGTCTAAGATGGAACCTGTGATCCTCCTGCCTCTGCTTTCCATAGTCCTGAAATTACAGATATGTGCAATCAGGCCCAGTTTAACATATGATAATTACCAATAGATCACTTATGTAAAATAAAATGCCTCACTACTGCTGTTGTGGTTTGGATCTGGAATGTCCTCCAAAAGTCTCATGTATTTGGATAGTATGGATAATCTATGGAACCATGTGCTGTTAGGTGGTTGGGACCTGGTCTGGAGGATTATGGGTATTTGGTGGACTACAGGTGTGTTGTGGAAGACAGGCAGATTATAAACTACAGATGTCTGGATTAGATTACAAGTGTATGGTGGATTAAATGCTTAAACCTGAAAGGGTAAGAAAACACTGAGGCTGTAATTAGAAGGGTTGAATCATGGGAACCAGAACTGGAAGGATAAGTGTAAATTCCTCCCTTACTCAGGCACTTGACTTGGCTTCCTGAGTACAAACCTGTGAAGAGCTGCCTCCACAGACAGCTCTGCCATGTGCTTCCAATGTTGCCAGCCACCATAAATGGACTGTGACCTTCTGAAACTATGAGCTAAAAATGTCTTTTCCTCCCATAATTTGTGCATGTTGAGCACTTTGTCACAGCGATGAAAAAGTAACTAAGAAAGCTGCCAAGAGGAGCTCTGTCTTCGATCTGACCTGCTCTCCAACTACAAGTACTTTCAGTTTAGATCACTGACAACACAGTTACTCTAAAATGAGAAAATGTTCTAGATTAACTGTAAAATATACTAGAAAAAATGATATTTAAAGACATACAGAGGGCGATTCTTTGATAAAGCAAAAAGATTTTTACCTCGTAAGTTACTATTCCCCCAATGCAACCATTTTGTAAATTCTGCTTCTTATGAAATTAAAAAAATATATATGTGTGTAAACTCGTGCACATATATACACTTTCTATACACATAATAGCCAGACACATAGCTAGAAATATTGATGGCAAATTTTAATCTACATTTTTACAATGTCAAACTAGAATGAAATCTTACCCATGCAAGAGTCCCACAAAGGCTGCTGCAAAAAGAAAAAAAAGTCATTAGAGGCTGCAACAGTACTTTCTCTCATCCTAAGCTCACTATGTAGCCTAGGCTGGCTTCTAACTCAAAGCAATGCTTCTGCCTAAACCTCCTGAATGCTGGGACCACAGGTGTGCACCATTCGGCTTATGCAGGACTGAAGAGTCAAACCCAGGCCCTCTGGCAAGTGCTCTAGCCACCGAGCTACACCCTCACCTCCTGTAACAGTATTTTTCTGGTACTGGAATTGAACCCAGGGCCTTCACACTGAGCTATATCCAGGTCCCTTTTTCCAAATACTTTTTAATTTTTTTGACATACAGTCTTGCTAAGTCACTAAGTTGCCCAAGGTGAGCTCAAACTTCTGACTGTCATGCTTCTGCAGTGCTGGGATCAAAGACATGGGCTGCCATGCATGGTTTGTAACAGTGCTTCTCTTGGCTAAGTCATCTTACAAATCACCAACTTTAACTGCTCAAAATTTCAAACACTTCTGGCATGGAAAACAAAAAATGCACAATATTTAATGAACAAATTAAAAATTGCAATGTTGAAATCCTCACTCCTGTTCTCCAGCTCTTTCCCTTCTATACTGGGCTCATCTTCGATATTTCTCTGGTAATTTCCCTATTCTAAACCATTTGGGTGGGTTCAATTTCCCAGCACCTGCACCACCAGAAACTCTATCCCCAGCCTTTGCACGTCCCCACTGTCCACTCACCAATGCCCAACGTGGTCCAGGAAATGGGCGGTGTCTGCAAGATGCACACCTTGCTGCAGAGACGGCCCAGGACGCCGAGCATGAGCTGAACGCAGCTCTCAGGGGACCCAGCACACTCGGGGCTGCGGGCCCGAGCCCTGGGCCTCCTGCGGTCCCGCGCGCCGCCCAGCCGCCTGGGCCTCTCGGAGGGCTCCGCGTCAAGCTCCATGCCCTCAGCCTCCCCGCTGCAGCATGGGAGAACGCCGCTCCCGGGATCGCTCGTCCTCTACCACAGGCCCGATGGTTCCTCACGGAAGTCAGGGCCTCCTCGCAATCCCACCATGAGGCCTAGGACCGGGTCGGGGCGGACGCGGAGGGTGAGCAGGGCAACGGCTCCGGGCAACGGCTCGGAGAAGGCGTTCCAGGGGGCCACACGCGCTCCACACGCTTGCAGGCCGACGTGGCACGCGGTTCTTCCCAGGTGGCCACCGCCGTGCACGCGCTCCCACACCACCGCCTCCTGGGGCGCTTCAGCGCATGCGCACCTCTTCAGGCGCGGTCTCCTTTGCGAGGCGGGAGCATCTCATGCGCATGCTCCCGTGCGCTGTGCCTGCGCACGCTCCCTCCCCGCAAGCTTCTACACCTGCACGCTGCCCTACGCATGCTCATCTCCAGCTCCGCGTCCACGTTTCCAACCCACTCAACAAGTATATGGAGCCATCCAACCTGTGTCCAATTATTTGCTAAAATATCACTCCAAAAAGCTGTTTCATTTAGAGGGAAAAAATAAGGCTTCTGCATAGCCTGACTATAAGCCAATCTTAAAAATAATAGCAGATAGTACACTTGCTAAACTCCTAACTCTGAAACTGCAGTTCTAAATAACAACATTTGGGTTAATCCATATGATACCATGGCATAGACTTTCAAAATTCTTGTGACTTCCAGAAATGTATATGTAGTAGCTATTCTAGAAAAACCACAGGAATCCTTCATTGGTCAGACATCAAGTATTTTATTAATTCCAAGACAACTAGATTTGCTTACATAATGTCATTATTCAGTATACTGTTTTTAGGACCAGGGTTGTTAGAAAACTATGGCATTAAAATACAGAAAATTATGCTGGTCTCAATTTGTGATTGATTTGCCTTTACAGAAGGATAAAATTTTTTTAAAATGCGTTTTTGTCCAGCTCTTAAAGATTAAACCATTAAAAGAATGAATTCTCTCCCTTCTCATTATTGGTATCTTTAAGGAAGATGTAGATATAATGTAAAACCAGCTCACTCAAGACCACGTGAGATAAGGGTTGTGTTATCCACTATTAATCCTGTGCCTTTTAATACATAGACAGCTAAGCAATTGCTATGTCAAGCTGGGCCTGTAATCCCAGTACTCTGGAACCATGAGGCAGGAGGCTTGAGATTTCAAGCCTCTCTGGGAAATTCAGTGATTTGGTGAGACTCTGTCTCAAAATTTAAAAAGAAACAAAAAGGATTAGGGATATAGTTCTATGTAGTTCAATGTGAAGTCCCTAGGTTCAATCGCCAGTAACACCAAAAAAAAAAAAAAAAAAAAAAAAAAAAAAAAAAAAAAAAAAAAAAAAAAAAAAAAAAAAAAAAAAAAAAAAAAAAAAAAAAAAAAGCACCATACGTAATTAGCATATTGGCTCTATTTTAACTAAATATTTTTGGGATTTTTTTTTGTTTTGTTTGTTGAGACAGAGTCTTGCTTTGCAGCCCAGGCTGGTCATGAACTCACTATGTATCCCAGGTTAGCCTTGGACTCAGGGCAGTCCTCCTGCTACAGCCTCCCAAGTGCTGGGATGACAGGCATGCACCACCATGCCCAGCTTTATGTGGTGCTGAGGAATTGAACCCAGGGCCTTGTGCTTGCAAGCAAGTGCTTTAACTGCTGTGCCATTCCTCAGCCCTTAAATATTTTTTGAATTGTTAGATAAGACCTGTTTCTAGTCCTTCCTGTTTCTTCTTTCCATTTTGCTTCATCTTTTATTAAGCAAAACAAATCCAAAGACTTCAACAGTGCCTTACGAGAGAGCTGCCTCACTATAGAAACATCATTTTTGGTAGACAGAAACCACAGCCTTAGGGACATGACTGATACTTGGCCTTAAAAAGGCTCTGACCTTACCAGGGACGCAAAGCTCAGTGTGAGGACTTCAACTGGAGCATCCCTGTGGAAGGTGCTTTCCTAACACTTCTACCCCTTCTTGTGGCTCCTGGAACTTCAGTTGACATGCATACAACCCGCAGCTTTTTTGTGGTGATGAAGATGCAAACAAGAGCCTTCCCTATGTTCTGCCCTTGCCCATTGTTTTGGTTTTGATTTTGAGACAGGGCCTCCTCACTAAACTGAGTAGACGGAGATCCAACCTCCTCCTACTTTAGCCTTTCAGTGTGCTGATATTACTTTTTTTTTTTTTTTTTTTTTTTGAGACAGAGTCACACTCCTCTGTGGCCCAAGCCAGTCTTAAACTCACTATGTAGCCCAGGCTGGCCTGGAACTCAGATAATACTCCTACCTCACCCTCCTGAGTGCTGCTGGGATTACAGGAGGAGGCTCCTTCTTAATTCCCATCCAAACTCAGCCAGGCTGCCTTCCTAGCACAACAGGATCATCTTAAAGCTACACTCTCCTCCCGCAGGGCCTTGACAAGATTCATTTGTCAGGAACTCTGGAGTCAGGAGACCTGAGCAGGCACCCATGTGCTCTTTCCTGTTTTTCAGTGATGTAAAACTGTAATCTAAAATCAAACAACTAGCTTAAGGTACAATCTGTAATTCCAGTGCTTTGGGAGGCCAAGGCAGGAAGATCATAAATTCAAGCTTTGCCTGGACAATTTAGCAAATTAGAGAAATCCTATCTCAAGATCCAAAATAAAAATGAACTGAGGATGTAACTCAGTGCAAAGGTCCTGTGTTCAAACTCCAGTACTGCAAAAATAAATAAATAAATAAGGCTGGGTGTGCAGCTCAGTGGTTAAAGCACTAGCCTAGCATGCACAAGATCCTAGGTTCAATTCCCCTGTACCACATAAAAATTAGCCTGTGTGTGCCACACCGCTATAATCAAGCACTCAGAAGGCTGAGTCAGGATGCCAGCTTGGGTTACATAGTGAGGTCAGGACAAGCCTGGACTACAGAGCAAGACCTTGTCTTTGATAAATAATTAAGCAACTAATAAATAAATGATTAAACAATGATTAATTAAACAATTAAGCTAGCTTCTTTTTCTTTTTAAATTCTAATAGTGATATTTCAGTACCCAAATTTAATCATTTCAGAAGTACTGTTATAGGTCAAAATCAAGAGACCATCAAATGTCAGTTGGGGCAAGATAAGATTGTTTATTATTACAACTGGGCTGATGGAATCCAGCTAGGCTGTCCCGGGACTCTGTTTCCAGAGAGTAGCAGCCAGTAAGGTTCACACAGTTTTTATGGGTTTCAGCAAGGCAGATTTACCTTATTACATAGTAACTGATTACAACAACCAACCAAATCTTGACAACCGGGCATTAACTCTTTCTGGCTATCACATTTCCATAGAGTAATCTATTAACTCTAGATTTCTTTGTTTTAAGGGGTGTTTGAAAATAACCAATCGTACCCTGACACCTAGTGGTCATTCTGGCAGGAGCAAAAATGTGACACCTAGCACATTTAGGAAGAGAAGTTTTGGAATGGTCCGGCCTTGGGATATTTTTGTTGGTGCCAAGAATTCTCCAGCAAACAAGCAGAATGAGAAGGGCAAGTTAAGGCAGCCTAGCAACTCTGGGAATTGACTGAGTGCAGTGTTCTCCAAGATTAGCAGAAGGCCTTCTGGAGTTGCAGAAGTTAGAGACTTTCATAGCACCTTTACACTTGATATAATTAACAGAACTAACAAAGTTACAGAAATTATAGAAGTTTAACTACCTTATATAGCAAACACACTAACTTATACAGCAAAAAGCATCAGATTTATAGAAGCAGATAGGGCAGTCAGCAACTCCAACGACTCTTTGGGTTACACCTATGACCCAGACCTCCAAAGAGCACTTTCAAGTTACATAGTTCTCTCAAGGCCAACAGAGGGCAGCTCAGGAAGTAGGGTCGGCTTATGCGTCTCTATCAAGGTTACACAGGCTTATTCCCACAGTTACTTAGCACAACTTACAAAATGGAAGACTCAGTATTACAAGATTTGAGTCACGTTGGCATATTATAAATAAGTTGCCCTGAATGAGCTGCCCTATTACAGCATTACAGCCAAACTGGCCTAACATCTCATAGATTCTCTTGGATTGGCTTCTACTATGATGGCCTTGAGCCATTTATCTGACAGAACTAAGATTTCTTCTTTCAGTCTAACTTATCAGCTGTCTCAGCTCGATCAACAGGGTATAAACATACCTCAAACTTTGAATGGAACACAGCAAGCATAAGCTCAACTACATATAAACATTTGCCCAGGAGAAATGTTTATGCTCTGATCAGAAAATATCCTCACATGTGCCAAGTTCACACATAAAGAACATCAGATATAAGACTGAACAGGTCCAAGAGAAAAGGCACACCCTAGAAATAAAAACTCAGGTGTCAATAAGAATGTAGAAAACCAAAGAAACAACATATGAATGACATCAAAAATGACCCAGTTCTTTTTTTTTTTTTTTTTTTTTTTTTTTTGCTCTGTAATACAGGCTGGTCCTGAACACATGACATAGCCAAGGCTGGCCTCAAACACATGGCAATCCTCCTGTCTCAGCAGTCCAAGTGCTACGGTTCCAGGTGTGCAACATGATGCCCAACTGCTGACCCCCAGGGGTCAACCTTGAGCCCCTCCCACCCTGTTCATTTCACAACAAAGCCATGGAACAAGAACCTAGAGCCAGCTACCCTGCCCACGCCTCCTGGCGCCGCTCCAAGGCAGGGGCACGCAGAAAGCAAGTTAACATGGCTACCATACTAGCTAGAACGAGACAGAAGTACAAATTATCACTGACAAAAAATAGGAACACGTATCTTTTACAATTAGGGAATGTAATTACACAGAAAACACATGAGAATAAATGAAGAAAAACAATTACCTGATTAATAAAGAGAGAGATCATCCTAATGAGCTCTAAGAACAGCAGTTCTTGGTCAGAGGTTCTACATTAAACTGATCTGAGCCAGAGCTAGGCTTCATGGTGCAAGGCCTGTAACGCTAGCATCCTGGGAGGAGGAAGCAGGAAGATTCCAAGTTCAAGCCTAACCTGGCTAACTTAGCAACTTAGCAAGACACATCTTCAAATCAAAACTTTAAAAATGGGCTGAGGTTGTAGCTTAGGGGGAAGACCCTGGGTTCAATCTCTAGTATGGTAAAAACAAAACAAAACAAAACAAAACAAAACAAAAAAGAAAAGAAAAGAAAAAAGACCTAAGCCAGACCCAGTGATACAGGCCTATAATCACAGCACTTTGGAAGTCTGACACAGAAGAATTCAAAGTTCAAGCCCATCCTGGGTAACTTGGCAACTTACTAAGACCCTGTCTCAAATAAACAATAAAAAATAAACTGTTTGGGAGGTAACTCAGAGTGAAGGCCCTATGTCTAATATCCAGTACTGGAAACAAACAAACAAACAAACAACAACAATAGTGAGTTTAAGACCAACCTGGTCTACAGAGTTCAACTGTCTCAAACAAACAAAAAAAGCAGTCCCACACTTTCAGTTTTGATCCTGGCTCACTTTCTCTCTTTTGCTGTATTTTATTGATCTAAGCAGTTACAAATACATCTTGATTTACCAAAAGGGGATGCAGACACAACCTCTCAGTGGGATGGGTATCAAAGAATTCGTGGTCACTTTAACTCATCACGACACGACATCCGTTAGAGAAAAAGCACTGGAATCAAGAAATCAAAAACAATAAGCAATAAATTCTTCCTTTTCGTCCAAATTATTCTTGTTATTAGTACATGTTCCATAGTGATAAGAACCAGCTTGAGAAATTGATGCATATGTATAACTAATCTCAGTCATCTTTACCTCCTTTCCCCTTCCCACACCCATCCCCCACACTCTCTTTCCCTCTCCACAAAGTTTATCTTCCTATTTTCTTCCATCTCTCTTTTGTTTTGAGGAACAATAAATTGTGATATTCTGGAGGGTCCCATGGCACAGACCTGTAATCCCAGGATTCTGGAAGGCTGAGGCAGGAGCATTGCAAATGGGAGCCCAGCCTGGATAATTTAACAACTTGAAGACCTTGTCTCAAAATAAAAAATGAAGGGACACAAACACATGTGCATGCACACACACAAATAAAAAGAAAGAAAATCTAAGTGAGCACTTTCAAAGTAAATCCTCAAGACTCATCTTTATCTAAAGAGAGGATACAGCCCAACAAATCATTTTGGAAAAGTTTTCTGGGTGATTCTGATAGACACCCTGGTTCGGAACTATCACTCTAAGAATGCAAAAAAGAAACAGAGGCTCAGGAGACAGCTCTGGGGTAAACTCTATGTTTAGCAAACACAAGATCCATGTACCCTGAAAAAAAGGGAGGGTGGTCTGGCCCAGTGTCACAGTCATGTAATCCCAGCACCATGTGAGAGGCTGAGGGAAGAGGATCACAAATTTGAGCCCAGCCTGAGAAACTTAGTGATTTAACAAGACCCTGTCTCAAAATCAAAAGCTAAAAAATGGGCTGGAGATGTAGCTCAGTGTGAACATCCTGCACTAGATCCCCAGTACCACAATAAAAAAAGAGATAGATGGATAGAAAAGCAAATCATTCAATCACTACAATGTGACTAATTGGGAAGCAAATATCATTACTTAATCATCTTTTTTACCACTTTTTATTTTTTGACCTTTTTCCCCATCATTTTCATTAATATTCATACACAATACATAATGTTTAAAACTTGAGTATTTTGTGCACATACATATCACATCAACTTTACAATCCCTTCCCATTTTTGACCCTCCCACAGCTTCCCCATCCCTACCCCACAACTCCGGCTATCACATCATATGGTTCTACAGAACGCATGTATTCTGGGTTTCCCAAGTCAGAGAGACTATACAGTACCTAACATAATTAATCTTCTGCATCTGAACAATTTCACTTAAATTACCACTATTTAGCTCAGCTTCCTGTTCCTCCAAAGGGCCGCTGAGGTCAGATCTTGATGCCTCTTCTCTGAGTCCACCAGATCCCTTTATTGGGATATTTAACAAAAGGGTTTTTTTTTTTTTTACTATATTTTTGTTGAGATTCTTAAACCTGGCCTTACCAAACAGTCCACATAAGAAAAGAACTACAACCATGTAATTCATACGGCTACTAAATATGAGAAAGAAGAAAAGTTAAATTTCAAATGCCTTAGCTGAGTATTGGAAAGTACATGTTTGTACATTGAAAGGGTTATCTTTACATCAATCAGTTTTCTTAGGATAAACTTAGAGACCTAATAAGTGAATTGCTACAATAAACGAACTCAAAACTATATCCCATTGCTACATTAAATGAACTTAAATCTAAGTCACGTAATTATACTTAAAGTAACAGGTACGAAGGCAAATGCAGTTATTTCAGACTTTTTAGCTTTCATAACATATTTACTCACATTTCATAGATTACTAGCATTTTGCTACATTTGGTTTATAATTTCATCTGCCTATACATCCATATATTCAAGGGTATGTATATTTTAAAGATTTTATGTCAGTTCTCCATGTTGCTTGTAATTATTCTGTTTTGCAAACTAAAATATTATTACTAATAATAATGATGTGGGGAGATTTCACAGATTTTATAGAACATGTGGTACTGTTTTAGAAGTATATCAAATGATTTTAATATCAATCTATTTTCAATTACACTTTCTCTTTAGATGTTACCTTTCCTCCTTTTTTTGGTGTTACTTGTCTTTCTGCCTCTCTCAAAGAGGATAAACTCACACTCAATATTAAAAAAGTGATTGCTACATTAAACAAGATTAAGAATATACTAACTTGATACATTAAATGAACTTAACTATGTATCACCTAAGTATCCTACAATTAAAGCAATAGAGAGGTATGCTTAATTTTTTCAGATTTTTTAGTTTCCATATATTGTTTAGTCACATTTCACTAATTATTAACATTTTGCCCGATTTGGTTTATCCTTTTACCTATCTATTCATCCCTAATTTCATGCATGCATATTTTTAAAGATTTTATACCAACTGCCCATTTGGATTAGATGTTTTCTTCCTCCTTGTCTCTTCAGTGCCGCTTGCTTCTCTGCTTCTCTCCAAGATTCTTCCAAGCAGTATCTGTAATGCTGGGGTAGTCGTTGCAAATTTCTTAAGGGATTCTTTATTGTGAAAAATTTCTTCTTCTTCTTCAATTTTCAGGGATATAACAACCTGGGTTGATACTTGCTGTCTTTTAAAGCTTGAAGGATCTTGTTCCAAGCTCTCCTGTCCTTAAAGGTTTGCCTTGAGAAGTCTGAAGTAATTCGAATGGGTTTGCTTTGGTAGAATAATGCATTTTTCTCTTGCTGCTTTTAATATTCTCTTATGTTGAATTTCTGAGGTTTTGATTATGATGTGTCGTGGTGAGTCTTGTTGCTGGTTGAAATTATTTGGTGTTCTATAAGCTCCTTGTATCTGGAAGTTTCTTTCCCTAAATTAGGGAAATTTTCTTGCACTATTCCCATGAATAAATTGTTTATACTTTTGGTGCTGTCTTCTGCTCTTTCTCTCACACCCATAATTCTAAGACTGATTCTCTTTGAATCATCCATCAACTCCTGTACCCAGCTACTTCGCTCATTTCTAACTTTGGAGTCATGCCTGATTATATGTTTCCTCAACCTTGTCTTCACAATATCCAAGTTGTCTTTCTCTGTTATTACAGAGTTTTCATGCTCTCAGTTTCATCTAGATTTTCTTTATAGGTTTTCTACTTCTCTATTAAAATGTTCCTTCATATCTTGCATTTCTTTATATACCTCCACCAACTTTTTATTTGTGGCTTCAATATGCTTGGTGAGCTTTTTTTTCCCACTAAGACCATTACTTGCTTAGTAAGATCCTCTTTAAGCCTGCTGATCAATACTTGCATTCCGTTGAGACTATCTTGTTTGAACTGGTTGACTCATTCATTTGCTTTTTGACTTCCTTCCCTATGAGTTCCACTATTTCAGAGCCCATGCCATTAGTTTCTGGGTCTCAGTCATCTCTGTAGGTACCCTGTTGCCCTGTTTTCTTCCCCAGTTCCTGGTGTTAAGAGACTTCACTTCAGAGGCTTAGTTGAGAGGTTTCTTTGAATGGCTGTTAAGGTGTGTGGTGGGGAGCTACAATTCTTCTTAGTTCTGTGCTGGGAGTAGGAAGTGAGGGGGACCTGAGAGTCTGATGGTCTTTGAGGTATCTTGTTCACTGCCCACCACCCTGGGCCCCTCAGCAAAGCTTTCCTGCCTGTCCTGGCTTCCCTGCCCCAGGTTGGGCTCTCCACCCTCGAAGGTGTGCCCACTATACTGAGCAGTTCAGGAGATCAGCAGCCTTTTTTCCCCCTTTTCTGTTCTCTCTGCCTCTTGTGCCAATTTCTTCCTAGGCACTGTTTAAGGGTGACCCCAAAAGCCCTGATGTGCTCTTCTGAGATTTCTTTTACTCTAATGGGTTCAGTCTTGGGCTTTTTTTCTCTTTTCTTTTTTAGATGCTCCTGCTTACGCCATTGCCTGCTGCAGAGCGCTGCTTCTGATCTGGGCTCCTGGGGGCCTTTTCTAGGGGAGTGCACATTGCATTTGTAGTATATACTACCCACGGGTTCATTTTACGGAGGCTGGGGCTGCCTGCGGCCGACAATTCCCACTTCTCTGGATCCGCACTTACCTCACACTGAGGTTCTGACTCCGGGCTTTCCTCCGACGACGGTCTGTGGATGTTGGCAGCTCAGAGCCTGCCGAGTCAGCTGCTGTTTTCCTCTACTTCTGACATGACTTCAGTATTTCTGACCTTCCCCATGGCCTGCTGTCAGTTGTTGGGGCTCTCCTTCCTCTCCTAGCTCCATCAGATGTCCCAGGCTTGACGCAGGCTTTTCTCAGTCTGCAGATACCTGCAGCTCCCAGCCATTTGCGACCAGCATGAGTCCCCTTCCTGGGCTGCTGGCATTTTTTTCCCTTTGCTTTTGATGTCCCTTAGAATTTCTGACCTCCCCTGGCCTCCTTTCAGCTGTTGCGGTGTTCCTCTCTGTCCTGGCTACATTGAACACACGTCTTATGACTATATTCTTGACTTTAATAAGCGGGTCGGTGAGGAGGCATTGTGCAGCTCTGTTACGTGGCTGCCGTCTTGACCTGGAAGTCCTATTTTTTCAATCCCTTAAGTGCATATCCAAATGGGGACACCACTCGAGGGAGTATTACATGATTATACTTTAAACTTGGAAAAAGTCCGTTGTAAAAATAAAACTGAAATGACCCAGTGGTGCAAGTCTGTAATTCCAGCACTCTGGGAGGCTGAGTCAGGAGGATTACAAGTTCAAGGCCAGTTTAGGCACCTGACCTAGCAAGATTCTGTCTCAATATAAGTACAAAAAATAAGCTGGTGATTGATATATCTCAGTGTGAATACCCTGGGTTCAATTCCTTAGCACCTAAAAAAATAAGGCAATAAATCAATGTAAAATAAATAATCATACTCCAGGTAGAAATATTATATAACACCAATGTACAAAACATGCTCAAATTTTATACAAATTTAACACAACTTCACAGTAAATTCCAACAGCTTTTTTGTTTTGGATCAGGTTTTAAGGTTTTCTAAAGTTGGTACTGAAAGAAATGAAAACACAAAAGTATTTCTACTACAAGGAGGACTATAAGAACAATAAATTCTAACATCTGATTTTAAATATGATACAATGTTGATGTAGCTTGAAAGAAATAATACCGGTATAAAATAAAAAACAGGATACTGGGGTAGAAAAGGGTTCTAGAAATTGGCCCCATAACATGTCACATACAACACACCTTTGCGTGCATGTGTGTGTGTGGCATAAAGTGTGGTGAAAACAAAATGAGACATAAGGAGCAAAAGAAAAAGAAAATACAGTTGTGAAAATGAGAGAAAACAAACTCTTTAGAATAAAAAGGATCCATGTAAATATACACAGGCAACATCAAGCACTACTGTTCCTAAAGACAAAGGTTTTGATAAGATGTTCACAAAAGAAATTTGAAATTAGATCATTTCCTGCTTTTTCTTTTTCATTTTTTTTTTTTCTTTTTGAGACAGGATCTCTCTCTGTAGTCCAGACTGGTCATGAGCTCACTATGTAGCCCAGCTGGACTTGAACTCATAGCAATCCTCCTGCCTCAGCCTCCTGAGCACTAGGATTACAAGTGTGCATCACCACGCCTGGATTATGCGGTGCTAGGCAATCAAATTCAGGGCCAAACTCAGGCATGCTATGCAAGGGCTATAACCACTGTGATATTCCTCCAGACCCTAATCCCTGCTGTAAAAAATGTTCTGCTTCAGGAAAGTAAAATTAAGATTTAAAAAAACTATAACACTTCATTGCAAGCAAATTTTTCTTTTTTCTTTTTCCAAGTAAGTTTTTCCAATAAAACTAAAGAGCAGTGCTGACTAGGTTAAAGTGAAGCATATATAGCCATTACAGAAACAACGTAACTTCTTCCTTGGAAAAGCACTAGCATGAAAGGCAGAGAGAAGAGTTGTAAAACCACCATCCCCTTTTCAAGAGTAACTCAGTGTGTGATGTTCTACACCAAAACATTAATTCTAAGGAGCTGTAATCCAGCACTCTGGGAGGCTGAGGCAGGAGGATCGGATATCCACTAGCCCAGCCTAGGCAAATTAGCAATTTGGCAAGACCTTGTCTCAAAATCAAAAATAAAAATGAACTGGGGTTATAGCTTAGTGCAAAGGCCCGGGGTTCAATTCTCAGTAACACCACTGCAAAGAGAGAGAGAGAGAGAGAGAGAGAGAGAGAACAAGAAAAAGAGAAACAAAGAAAGAAAAGAGAAGAAAAAACAGGAAAAATACTAAAAAAAATAAAAATAGTAAAAAAGAAAATATCAGGGCTGGAGGAATGGCTCAGCGGTTAAAGCGCTTGAGCAAGCACTAAGCCAAGCGCTAAGTACCCGAGTTCGATTCCCCAGCACCACATAAGCTGGGCATGGTGGCGCACGCCTGTAATCCCAGCACTCGGGAGGCTGAGATAGGAGGATTGCCGTGAGGCCACGGCCAGCCTGGGCTCTGAAGTGAATTCAGGACCAGCCTGGACCACAGAGCGAGACCCTGTCTCAAAAAGAAAGAAAGGAAGGAAGGAAGGAAGGAAGGAAGGAAGGAAGGAAGGAAGGAAGGAAGGAAGGAAATATCAAACTATTTACTTCAGAAATTATTGCATAGTCTTGCATTTTGATACATGCAAAATTCCATCCAGATAACACTAGTACTTCACCCAGTCTCTGCTCAAGGGCTCTATATCACTGCATCAGTCCACCAACACTTCTCATTCAGTTTAGAGCTGTGCTAACAAAAATACAATGGGGGGGGGTAGGGAGGAGGAGGAGGGAGGGGTGGGTAGAGGGAGGGACAAAAGGAGAGTGGGAAAGCCCCTGTCACCTTGACAAGATACGTATGTGCACAAAATGCTCAAACTCACTGTAAACCTTAAATTTTGCACTTATACATATCAACAAAATGAGGGAAAAAAGTTAACAACCACAAAGTACTCAACAGAACACACTATTGTTCAAACGTATATCCAAATTTGAATAAAGCCTGGTTATTAAATGAAAAAATACAATGTGAGCCACAAAGTAATTAGATTTTTAGCAGCCACTTTCAAATTAGAAACAGATGAACTTTATTAAACTCAATAGATCCAAAATACTATTACTGCACTATATCATCAATATGAAATTACGGAGATATTTTCCTCTACATTTTACCTACTTAAGTTTCAAAAGTTGGGTGCTTTTTCCTTTTTTTATTTTAAATCTTTTAATTTTTTTTCCTCTTTTTTGAGACAGGATCTTGCTCTGCAGTCCAAGTAGTGAGACCCTACAGGCTGCCCTTGAACTACAAGCAAGACTATTTCAAAAGAAGGAAAAAAGGTCTCCAGCCAGAAGACAAGTGGCCAATCAGGAGCCAGCCACATGTAGTTTGGGGCACTTTTCTATGCTCTTGGCCCTCTCTCCCGTAGTCTGCCTGAGATTTAAGCGGGTAGCAGCTAGTTGAATTCTTTCCCTGAAAAGGAGAGGAGAAAGCAGACCTTACTTAACATTATGGTTTGAATGTTAATGTGTTTTGGATCTGGACTGTCCCCCAAAACTCACATATTTGGATGTTACAGATTATCTGTGGAACCATGTGCTATTAGAAGATAGGGGCCTGCGCTGGAAGGGTGGATTATGGGTATGTGGTGGAGTATAAGTGTGCTATGGAAAACAAGTGTGTGAGAGATTATTATAGATTACAGGCATGTAGTGGGTTAGGGGCTTAACCTGAAAAGGGTAGAACACGGAAGCTGGATCTAGAAGGAGCAGATCACATAGGCAAGACTTGGAAGGGCATATGTTACTTCCTTCCTTCCTTCTGGGACTTGGGTTCCTGTTTGTAATTAGGAACTGCCTCCACATCTGTCTCTGCTCTGTGCTTCCAACATTGCCAGCTGCCCATTAACAGACTGTGACCTTCTGAAACTGTAAGTGAAAATAAACTTTTCTTCCCCTAATTCATGCATGTTGGGTATTTTGTCACAGCAACAAGACAGTAACTAAGACAGATTTGGAGTAACCACCAAAAGCTTCATGTGTTTGGATGTTGTAGATTACCTATGGGTTTCATAAATTGTTAGGAGGTGAGGCCTGGTCAGAAGGTAGAGTACTGAGGATGCGATGGATCACTAAGTGTGCAGCCTGAAAGGTCACATGCTTACCCCAGCTTCTCCCCAGGCCCAGACCCTCATGCAATGTGGTGAGGAGCTACCCTCCACCAGTCCCTTCCCACCATCACCAGCCATCCATGAATGGACTGAAAATCCTGGAACTATGAGCCAAGATAAACCTTTCCTCCCTGAAGTTATGGATGTCAGTGTTGTGGTCCAGCACGTTAGTTCTTTAGCCACATTAAAGTTCAATCTCCTCAGAGCTGGCATTGAGTAACTCCTTTTTCCTATTTACCATAATAAATGTCCTCCTTCAATTTGGTCTGTGCTGGGCACACGAACGTGAGCATACAGTCTAAGCTGCCAACAACACCACTAATTTATGATCAGTGTGTGGCTGGACCCCTTTGGACACTGAGTTACTAAGGACAATGGCTACCTTTATTAATTTTTACAATTTTCAACACCTAGTAGAGCCAGCAAGTGAATGTTTGTATGAGACAACAGCTTTATTTAAAGCAAGATAAAGAGGTTAATGCAGTATATGGTGTGGTTTCAAAGCCTGGGTAGGCTGTAAGATCAGCCAGCTTAAAACAGGGTTTTCCAGTTAATCAGTGGAACAGGCCTGGCTGTAGCCACCTCCTAGAGCTGTTGGGAAGAGGAAATGAAATAAGCATATAGAGCATCCAGCCGCACCAAGTTGAGTACCACACTGTACAGCTCCAAATATCCCACCCAACACAGCTCACACCATGGTGGACGGATACGGAATGTGTTTTATTCTAAGAACAGACCTAAAGGTCAAGGATTGATATAAACCAAACTCTGGTCCCTCCTGGGTGGCACCGCCCTGCTTTCTCCTCTCACATGGGACAGCAGGCCTTCTGGATTTCCTCTGCCAATGCCAGGCAGTGCAGAATGCGCTTTTTCTCAGCAGCCAGCTCCTTCTCAGAGACCCGGCCCAAGAGTTTCTGCACAAATATATTTTGATCTTTCAAGAAAATGTTCTTATTGACTCCAAAGTCTGGCACGTTCTCCAGGGACCCAGATTTGAAATGAAAGCTTAAATATCTGTTTCGTTTAAAGCCAGGCCCTTTCTCTTCGATCCATGACAGTGGGCTGTAAAGACAAAAGATTTCATGTTAAGATGTCCCATAGGAGTGCACGCAAGTGAGTGCTTGTTGACCTTCCTAGGAGGTTCCCATTTTGTGTCCTGGAAGCTGTGGCTCAGTGGCATTCTGATCCCCACCACTTCCCAAAAGTTGTGGGTAACTGCATCCAACTCCTGCCAAACAGTCCTGTATTTTTGCCATCAGACAGATATTAGTTCAATGACTCCGATGTAAACATCGTCTTATTACTCAGGAATCCTTACCCAGCCTCTGAAGGATCTCTTCTAGAGGACCCATATATGAGCAAGAGGTAATCTACAAAATGCCTCAGATTACATGCAAAGTGGTGTTTCCATTTGTTGAAGCAGATTTCTTAAGAACTCTGTAATCAGATTGTTAAGAAGTCTCTAAGCCCAAACACATGCTAGAAAATTCTACGACCAGTCAAAGACCTCCCTTTCTATTTCATATTTCCCCTTCTGGATCCCATGAGCAGGTTTGGATCTGTCAGTTCCCCAAAAACCTCATGTTCCTATGGATACTATGTCCTGTTGGGAGGTGGGGCATGGCTGAAAGGGGCAGATGCTTGGGGACTGACCAGAGGGGATGTGTGCTGGTTCCACCCTTCTACCCTTCCGGACAAGTCTCAGTTCTGCATGCTGCTGTGAGGATCTTGGTCTCTGCTCGGTCTCTGGAGCAGTGCTCCGGCTCTGGCTCCAGCTGCAGCCCCACTGTGTGATTCTACTTTCCAGCCACCCATTTGTGAATGGACTGAGACCTTCTTAACTGTGAGCTAAAATAAATCTTTCCTCCATAAGTTGTGGATGTTGGGTCTTGAGTCACAGAGAAGAAAAAGTAACTAAGACATACTCATAAAAATTTAAAGCCCAAGTAGGGTAAACTTCACTTCTCTACCATCTCTCCTTTCTCTAGGTTTTCTCCTTATAACATACAGGTAATGGATGTAAAATCTACTTACAGAAAACTGTGAAATTCTTGTCCTCTGGAGATTTTTACTAAAACAACTTGATTAAATATTGTATTTTTGGGCAAGTCCTTTAACTTCGCTGAGCCTCAGCTTCCCAAGTGATAATAATGTGTATTTCAGAACATTGAAATAAATATTAAAGGAGGAATCCCTTGATGAAGGCCTAAATACCTGGTACAGACGAAGCATTTATTGATCATTAGCCAATAACACTATCCGTAAGGCAGAAATTCATGTGATAACCCCTGTCTTACCAATGACCTTTAAAGATTATATACTGTCACCTTTCCTTATCACCTTGTTTTCTACTCATTTCTACTATGTTACCTGCAGATGTCTTTAGAAATTCTGTCCTGCGTACTGGTAGGGCTCCTCATGCATGGTGATAGCTTAGAAAAATGCCTTCTTTTAGCTGTGATAAAATCCTGCCTGCAGACTGAGAGAGGCTTTGAAAGAAAGAGTCCGTAAGCTTAAAAACTAGCTGCAGGCATTCCTCCAATCTGCATTCAGAAGCCAGGCCATACTCGTGGAACACAAAGGCTTTTCCCCCACCTCACACAGTACACCGTAGCACTGGGCACATCCAGAGGGGATCCACTTACTCTGAAAACCTACAGCCGAGAAAAGTTTCCATGCTGAAAGTCATCATAGTGATTCTTGTATGTTCAACGCCAGCCCATAAGGCAAAACTTCCTGTTTATCTCATACAAAGAATTCAGGAAACTACTTAAATTGATAAAGTAAGTGAAACTAAGATGATCAATCCATTAGCTATAATTATTTGGTCTTAACTCATAATTTTAAAAACTAATTATAATAAACTACCAAAAAGTTGGTTTAAATATCACCTATAAAATTAATTTCCATGACTGACTTTTTGCTTTTTGAGCTAGGATCTAGCTCTATAGTCCAGGCTAGTCCTGGACTTACTATGTAGCCCAGGCTAGTCCTGGACTTACTATGTAGCCCAGGCTGACCTTGAATTCACAGCAATCTTCCTGCCTCAGCCTATGTGGTACTGGGGAAACGAACTGAGGGCTTTGTACTTCCTAGGCAAGCACCCTAACCATTTGTGCTATTCCTCCAGCTCCCAATGACTAATTTAAAAACCTTACAGTACAGTCTTTCAAATGTTCCAGAATGAGTTAACAATTTTTTTCTTTTCCTTTGTTTCTTTTGAGAGAGCCTTTATATGTAGTTCACAATGACCTCAAACCTACTATGTTGCCTAGGCTGGCCTCAAACTCAAGATCCTCCTTCCTCATCTTCCCATGTTCTGGAATGTGCCAGCATGTCCAGTTTAACATTATTATTATTTTTGAAATAGGGTCTCATTCTAGTTCAGACTGGTCCTGAGTTCACTATGTAGCCCAGGCTGGCCTTGAACTCATGGCAATCCTCCTGCCTCAGCCTCCCAAGTGCTGAGATTACAGGTGTGTTCCACTATGCCCAGCCATTATGTGATGCTAAGGGAATCAAACCCAGGGCCTTGTGTTTCCTGGGAAAGCACCCTAATCATTGAGCTACACTCCCAGCCCAAGATTAATTTTAATGGAACTTACCACAGCTAATTTTAGTAATGGATAAAAGCAAACTTGAAAATTTCCAAATAGTCTGAGCCACCTAAGAAAACCTGTGTCCTTCCAAGTAACCCAGAGTCTCAGGGTTTGAGGCAATACTGAATGTCAAGAAGTTTTCTATAACCTCAATTTCCTTGAAAGTAAAAATGAGTAATGACAGCCAGTCATGGTGACTCAGTCGTGTAACGGGAAACTGAGGCAGGAAGAATCACTTGAGCCCAGGATTTCAGGCCAGCCTAGACAGCACAGGGAGAATTCATTTTTAAAACAAATATTAATAAATGAAGAAACAATACAAGCTCATATTTACTTTTCCCCCAGCTTTATCAACAGTCCATTTTTAATTTTTTTTTTTTTTTAATTTCAAGATAAGGTCTCCAGAAGTCACTAAGTTGTTCAGGCTGGGCTCAAACTTGACATCCTCCTGCCTCAGCCTCCCAGAGTGCTGGAATTACTGGCCAGTACTACCAGGCCTGGCTCAGTTCACATTAATTACTGTGTCATGTCAGCAACCTATTGGAATAGCAGAAGCTGCTCTTTACCTATTGGCAAATGGGCCACATTGGTCTCATCTACAGCATGGCTGGGAGCAGGAAACAGGGTCACACAAGCTTCACCTCAGCTCTTCTCTGCAGACCCAGAGAGCTCTGCTGAGGGGCAAGCCAGGGCCTGGCCCCACTCAACCCCGTGAATTTGCAGGGGTCCCCAGACTTCTTCCTCCCGGGCTTCTCACGACTTACCATTTGTTCTCAGTCTCTAAGGAAACCGTCATTTTCATATACTTCTCTTCCTTTCGCTCTTCCAAGGTGGCCGACACAAGAGAAAGTTCCCCAAACAGGGAGACCAGCCAGGTCAGGCGAGAGATGCCACTGAAAGAGGGGAAGCCGAACCGCTCTTCTTCCAAAGGGCCAGCTATGGGCAGTCGGATGAAAACTCAGGTAGTTAAAGGTAAACTTTCACACAAACACATGAGATACCTTTGAAAAATATGGTGAAAGTTAAAAAAATAGTAATTAAAAAAAAACATGGCCTTGAATCTCCCTCAAAATCCTCCCCGTACTTCACACACACTCATCCCATCATCCGTGCCACTGTCTGAAGCAGTCCTGGAGGTCCTCTTTCCTGAGTCTCTTCAAAACGTACGATCAAAGGTACCGTGAATACGGCTGCTGTGTGCCATGCAACTGAAAGGCAGGCTTGTAAAACATGACGGTGTGTCCTCACCCACCTTAGTCACCAGCTGTGGCACCGTGTGACTTCTGGCTCTTCCTCAAAGTCAAAATGGCCATGAAAGATCAACGCCAAATTGATTTAAAACATCAAGGCAGACACAAGAGCTCAACTAAAGATACTCAAGAAAGAGAACTTTCGGAAGTGTTTCAGAAAGTGGTGGGAAGGAGGGGATAAGTGTGTGCAAAGCAAGGGGAGGACTTTGAGGGCTTTATGACAATGTGCCTTTCACTGTAACAAATTTTAAATTTGTTGAAATTCATTGCATTTTTATCATACCTCCTATCTCTCTTTTTCCTCTGATTAAATTCAGTTTTGCTAGCAAAATAAGAAATTCAAATAAAAAGCAGACAATCCTATCAAAAAATAATAAAAATGATCCAGGATCCTAATATATTTCATACATTGAGGTATGCCTTATGGATAAACATACATGTAGACAGCCATAAACTCATATCCTTTTTAATTATTATTCTAAAGTTGTCTGGCAGAGCAGGAGGAATGGCAACAGCAGTTACAGAACCACATTAGCTGAGCCTGGATGCACGTCTGAACTCCCAGCATTTAGGAAGCAGGATGATTCCTGTGAGTTCTAGGCCAACCTGGACTACACAATGAGTTCAGGACCAGCCTGGATTGTAGAGCAAGACTCGGTCTCAATAAATAAGTAAGTAAGTAAGTAAGTAAGTAAGTAAGTAAAGTTATCTGGCAAACATGGAAGAACCAGGACCCTGAAGCCCTATTTGAGTAAATACCATATACGTAAACAGAAATAGAATGAAGGCATCCCAGCAGCTAGAAAGATAAAGAAAACTGCAATTTCTTTAACGTAACTCCACATCAAGAGAGTTGCTCCAACATTAAATGTTTTCTCGATCTTTATAACCTTTTCTTTTTAACTCGAGATGGAACACAGGGTGTTCGCACTGAGCTACATTCTTAGCCTAGTTTTATTTTTTATTTTAAGACAGGATCTGACTAAGTAACTAAGTTACCAAGGCTAGGCTCAAACTTATGACCCTCCTGCCTCAGCCTCCCTTTTTTTCCTCCAAGAGCCTGAAGTTGGTTATTACAGCACTTGCTTCATTTATGGGCTTCTAGGCACTGGTCCAACTTATTATTCCTGAGATTTAAGAAGAATGAAGTTCTTTTGTTGCTGTTGTTAAAGTTTTTTGTTTTCTTGTTTCCCATTTTATTGGTATGTGTGTATATATATGATACATAAGGTTTACATTTGAGTGTTTTGTGCACATGTATTATCACATCAAGATTATAAACCCTTTCTGTTTTCCTTTTTGACTCTATTTGACTTTTCTCATCTGCCTCACTTCACTGAGAATAATGGCCTCAAGCTGCCTACATTTACCTATAAAAGCCTCAAACCTATCTGTCGTCACAGATGAGTAGTACTCTATTGTATACAAATGCCACTATTTATGTAGCCATTGGTCTGTTGATGAGTACTTTGGTGTCTTCCACATTTTAGCTATTATTACTTGTGCTGCTATAAACATGGGTATATATGTATCTCTTATATATGATGCTTTTAACTCTTTTGGAAAGATTCCCAGCAGAGGCAACACTGGATCAAAGGGGATATTTATTTTAAGTCTTTTGAGGAATTTCCATACTGCCTCCACAGTGGTAGTACCAGTTTACATTCCCACTAGCAGTGCAAGAGGGTTCCTTTCTCCCCGCAGCTTTACCAATATTGGCTGCTGTCCAAGTTCTTGATATATCCCATTCTCTCTGGGGTTAAACAGTACCCTAGTGATGCTCTGATTTGCATTTCTCTGATGGCTAAGGATGCTGAACATATCTGCACATACTTAGTGGCCATCTGAACTTTTTCTTCTGAAAGCTGCCTAGTCATTTCCATTGCCCATTTTTTATTCAGTCTCTGAAGCTGAGAGATCTGTTTTTCTTCATTTCCTTGTATGTTCTAGCTATTAGTCTCCTATCTAACCTACCTCAGCCTCCTTGAGAACTGTGTTGGGACTAAAGGAGTGCACCACCAGGCCCAACTAGTCTTCATAATCTTGTGTACAAAAACTATACACAAAAGATCATCTGTGTGCAAAATCTGGTCGCAGTACTATTCTCATCTACATCCATCTCAAATCTTACACAGAACCTAAATTTACAGAATTCACATTTGTTTCACTGTACTATATACCAAACACATCGTATGACTTGAAAATTTACTCAAAACAATGACACAGTTAAAAAAAAAACGTTATAAATAGAATTAGTAAACTTGGGGCTAAGGGTGTAGCTCAGATTGCAGGGTATTTGTCTAGCATGCAAAAGGCCCCAGTTTGATTCCTCAACACCCCATAAAGATTAGCCAAGTAGGGTGGCACATGTAATCCCAGCACTCAGGAGGCTGAGCAGGAGGATGACCAGCTCATGGTCAGCCTGAGGTACATAATGAGTTTAGGACCAACCTGGACTACACAGCAAGACCTTGTCTCAAAATAAAAAAGAATTAGTGAAATCACTAGGATCTAAAGATCAAGTACAGAAAGGGAACAATCTCCCTCTGGTCTGCTCACCATGTGCTCCAGTCCTCTGAACAGTGTAATTGCACAGCCACCAAAAGCCTGCGCCGTACAGTCACGCTGCAACCCAGACTTCTCACAAAACTGCCGAGACCACTGGAGCTACTGACATCTGGGAGCTTCTGCTTTGTCACCAATACCATGAGGATAATAAATGTTCACTTTTTAGGACTGTGTGTCCTATAAATTATGGTAGCACAGGTCAGGTTCTCAGGCTGCTTCCTTGTACAAATTAATAGTTATTACTTGTTGCTGTAACTCTTATAATTTTCAAAGATGAAGACATTTCTCACTCATTTTTTTGTTTCTTTTTTGAGATAGCGTTTTGCTCCATAGTCTAGGCTGTTCCTTAATTTACTATATAGGCCAGGCCGGCCCAAACTCATGGTAATCCTTCTGCCTTAGCATCCCCCCTGCTGGGATTATAGGCATGTATCATCATATACAGTTTAAAGATGAAGACATCTTGAAATGAGCTGCTACCGTATTGTCTAGAAACTCAGGCAGGGATCAGTAGTCCAACAATGTCTGGCTATACCGGGCCTCCTTCCTGCAATGACACCCTTCAGGAAAGGTGGCCCTGAGACTCAAGAAGACAGCCAGACAAGGAGCCTCAGGGGGCTCCAGCAGGCTCATATCCTATTGCAAAAGGACCCGCTCAAAAACGACCACCACAAAGTAAACAGCCAAAGGTAAAGTCAAGTCACACTACCAAAATCATGATTATCGCCTATGTCCTTGTGAGTTTAGTTTGTTTTGTTTTATTTTTGAGGTACTGGGCATTGAACACAGGCCACTCCTTGAACTCGATCCATCGCCCCCTTTTTTGTGTATTTGAGAAAGAAAATCGCTAAGTTTCTAAATTGCCCAGGCTAAGCTCGAGTTTGCAATTCTGCTTCAGCCTCCCAAAGTGCTGGGATTACAGCACTTGTAACTTCCGAGGGAGAGAAAGGGGCTGTGCATACTCTACTTGCTCTTCAGAAAAATATAGAAATGTCCTCCTCTTCAAGTACGTCTCCCAGGCCTTTTAGTGTTTTCACATAAAATCTCCTGTACAAACACAATTTCCAAGGCTAGGGGTGTAGCACAGCAATTAAAAGTACTTATTTAGCAAGCACAAGGCTCTTGGTTCAATTCCCCAACACCACATAAAAATTAGCTGGGGGTGGTGGCACACGCCTGAAATTGAAACTTTTGGGAGGCTGAATCTAGCCTACTGCCACGTGTTCAAGGCCAGACTGCACTACATAGACAGACTCTCTCTCTCAAAATATCAAAAACAATAAAAAAGAAAAAGAAAAGTAAGTTCCACTTAGTTACGATTTTAGGAGGCAAATTTCTCTCTTATATCCTTATACATACGGAAAGGAGTATAAACATGCTTGAGCTCTAGCACATTTTTTATCTGACATTCCACCAAGAAATTAAATTTAAATATTTTTACTGTTCATGGAAATGTAGGAAAATAAACTCAACTGACTACCGCCAGAAAGTCTGTAGCAGAAATGAATCCAAGCTCCCAGGCCAGTGTGCCAGAAAACAGCAGGGCTGGCTTGACCTCACCTATGACCTGCAATCCCACCTGCAACTGACCTGTAAAGCGAAGGGACCCTTTCTGCAGCTCTTTCCCCAACACTTCTTTCTTCAGGAATGCAAACTCTTCCATCAAGAGTTCCACATGCTCCTCATGCAAGACTTTTCCTGTCACGACAAAAATAAACACAAAAGGCAGTCACAAATTGTGTCACTGTGCAACCTAGATGTCCTCCTGTAGCACTTACGATGTCACCGCAGGTGACACGACATCATCATACACCTTTATACATCCTGGTGAAGGTGGTTCTGGATCTCAACTTACAAAAGAAACAGAAATGTAAGAAAGAACGGAACCCATCCAGCTGGGCCAGTGGTACAGACCTGCCATCTTAGGACTCTAGGAGGCTGAGGAAGGAACACGGCAAGTTCGAGCCCAGCTTGGGCATCTTGGTAACTTACCTAGACTATGTCTAAAAACGGGCTGGGGAAGCTCATGTGTGAAGGCACTGGGCTCTGCCGGCACACAGACACGGCAGATAGACCTTCTTGGAATAAGTCAAAGCTTTCTGGCACAAAGGGCTGGGCAGAAGCTAAGGGACGCTGCATGACTGCCTGAGCAGGAACTTCCATTGTTAATCTGGTCAGTGTTTCTGAGCATCTGGAAACTTGGGCCATGTTTAGGAGTTACATTCTTGTATGTACTACGTATATACGATATTTCTCAAGTTGTTCATTAAAAGGGCTTAATTTTTTTTGAATTGAGGATTGAGCACAGAACCTTTGTACTGAGCTATGTCCCCATCCCTTTTTGACTTTCAATTTTGAAACAGGGTCTCTTTAAGCTGCTAAGTTACCTGGGCTAGGCTGGAAATTGTTACTGTCCTGCCTTTGCCTCCCAGAGTGCTGGGATTACTTTTCTATGAGTTTGAGTTATTTCTAAATAAATAATATTGAAAAAAACTAAATGATCAGTAGCAGTAACATATGAGACCAAGCCAAAACATCAGGCATGGGTTTTAAAACAAAAGATAATTTTTCAGGGGAGAAACAAAAGGGTAGTATATGATTAACAGACTTAAATCTTTCACTTACTTGCTTTCTACAAATGCATTTTAGCAGTTTTCTAAAGCAATATATATTATAACATTTTTTAACAATGAATTTATTTAAACATGACACTTTACCTAAAGAGAAATAAAATTCTGGGTTTTTGTTTTTGGTTTTTTTTTTTTTTTTTTTTTTTTTTTTTTTTTTTTTTTTTTTTTTTTTTTTTTGAGGCAGAGTCTTGTTCTCTAGTCCAGGCTGGCCCTGAACTCACTTGTAGCACAAGGTGACCCTGACTCACAGCAATCCTCCCACTTCACCCTCCTGAGTGCTATATGCCACCATGCCTGGCTTATCCGGTGTATGCCACCATGCCTGGCTTATACGGTGCTAGAGAATCGAACATAGGGCCTTGCACTTGCTAGCAAGTGTTCTAATCATGATGTTATTCCTCCAGCCTCATGAAATTCTTAAGGAATTGTATCTGGATTTATCTTTCAAAATAAGGGGTTTATTTTATTTTTTCAATCACAGGCCTAGAAAATGAGTATATTTTAAGTTTGGAGGGAAAAAATAAGTAAAATCATGATCCCACTTATTAGAAAGAACCACTGCTAACATATTGATATGTTTCTTTCTAGCTACTCTATTTCATATTTGTGATCATATGATACAAAATTATTTTTTAGTTTAAGGTACAAACAAATAAAAATTTATTGTCATACAATTTACAAAATGTGAAGGAGTATACAGAAAAATAAAATCACCCATAGTTGATAGGTCACTTTAATTATCTCAGAAATTTCTCCTGTCCCTTTCCTGTTGGTCTCTTTCCCTCCAGTGACACTTGCATTGTCAGAGAAAGTCATGACTTATTTTTCTATGGTTTTTTTCAAAGGTTATGTATTTATATAAGGAACAAAGATCAATGATACATTGTCCACCTTGTTCTGTAACCTTCTGCCATCTTTCAGTGAGCTTCAGAATTACTTATTTACAGAAGGTCCTGTCTCTTGGCAAAAAACTGATCAAGGTGCTGATTTACAGCCTCATCTGAACTGAATGTTGAACTATACAAGGAGTTCTGAAGACAGCTAAACAAGTAAAGTCTGACAGCACGAGGTCGGGTGTTATATTTAATGATACACATAGCGCTGTAACCTACATTCGGTATTTACCCTTGTATAGTGATGTACCTCTTTCTTAAGTCAGTAAGAATTTTATGATTTTTAAAGCCTGCATAAAATTCTATCAGCCAAAGGCATCATAATTAACACTAACCATTACTTCACTATTGGACACTAAATTTGTTTTCCATTTTTTGCTTTTACAAGCGACACTGGCATGGATATTTACATACAAAAAAACATTTTACATATTTCTATAAAATAAGTCTTACAAAGGATATAGATCTTTTAAAATTTTTTGATATGTATTTTGACTCCCAAATTATTTATTTTTTCTTTATCTGCGGATTGAGGCCAGAGGCCTTCACACTCAGCTACATCACCAGCCCTCATCTTTTTAAATTTGTGGTATTGGAATTTTTTCTGAGACAGGATCTAACTGTGTAATTCAGGCTGGTTCTGAGCTCACTTTGTAGTCCAGACTGTCCTCAAACTCACAGCAATCCTCCTGCCTCGGCCTCAGCCTCCTGACTACTAGGATTACAAGTGTGCTTCCCCATGCTCAGCTTATGTGGTGCTGAGGAATCAAACTCAAGTACTAACTGCTGAGATATTCCTCTAGTTCCTGGATGTATTTTTCTCCCCAGCCTATTTTTATTTTTGATTTTGCAACAGAGTCTCTTTAAGTCACTAGGTTGCCAAGGCTAGCTCAAACTTGTAATTCTTCATCTCAGCCTTCCAAAGCAGCCCTATGGCCACCAGGCCCAGCTTAGTTGGCCTTAAAAAAGATGCGATACGGTCATTTCTCCCAACACGGATGACTCTGGAAGCACAGGATGTTAAGTGAAGTAAGCTAGGGGCAGAAAGATCACCTTACTCATATGTGGAATATGAAAGTCAATCTCATAGAAGCAGAACGTAGAATGATGGCTAGCCAGCAGCTGGAGAGGGTAAGAGGAGGACAGACAGAGAGAGGAAGGTCAGCAGGTACAAAGCCACAGTGTAATAGAAAGAATGCACCCTGGTGTTTTAATAGGGTTAGGGGAATCCATACTAATGTACTATAAATAGCAGGAAGAGGATATTCTCAATGGTTTAATAAAAGGAAACAGTAAATGTTCGAGATGACAAATATGCTAATTATCCCGATTTGATCATTATAGTGTACATGTACCAAATCCACACATTTTACCTCCACAGACTTGTTCCGTTATTGTGTGTCAAAGTAACTCCTCCTTCAAATTAAAATAAGTCTATACTTTGTTGACATCTTTTTTTTTTTTTAATCCCATGTGCCTTTCTATCTCAGGACCTTTCCAGGACACCACATGTACTGAACTGTGACATCTCCTGATGCTCCTCTTGAACTGGAAAGTTTCTGAGGTTCTCCTTGTTTTGTTGGAGTTTTTTGTTGTTTTTTTTTTTCTTTTTTTTCTTTTCTTTTCTTTTTTTTTTTTTTTTTTTTTTTTTTTTTTTTTTTTTTTTTTTTTTTTTTTTTTTTTTTTTTTTTTTTTTTTTTTTTTTTTTTTTTTTTTTTTTTTTTTTTTTTTTTTTTTTTTTTTTTTTTTTTTGAGGTAGAGTCTCATTCTGGAGTCCATGCTGGTCTTAAACTCACTATGTAGCCCAAGCAGGCCTCAAACACATGGTAATCTTCCTGCCTAAGCCTCCCAAGTGCTGGGATAACAAGCATGCACCACCATGGCAGGTTTATGTGGTTCTAGGAAATCGAACCCAGGGCCTTGAGCTTGCTAGGCAAGCGCTTTAACTGCTAAGCTATTCCTCCAGCCTCTTTCCTTGGTTTTGATGGTTCTGAGAATATTAGTCAGATATTTTGTAGCACATCCTTTATTTATTAATATCTTCCTCATCATTCAATTGGGTTGTTTTGAAATGCTATAATTTGGCACAATTCCAAAATTAGAAATGAGCAAAGTAGCTAGATACCACAGCTAACAGATAATTCAAAGAGAACCAATCTCAGAATTGTGCACGTGAGAGAAAGAGCAGAAGACACCACTAAAAGTGTAAAGAATTAATTCACTGAATTAGGGCAAGAAAATTTCCCTAATCTAGAAAAAGAAATTAATTTTTAAGTATGAGAAGCTTATAGAGGGCTGGAAGAATAGCTCAGTGGTTAAAGCGCTTGCCTAGCAAAGGCTAAGTACCCAAGTTCAATTCCCCAGTACCACATAAAAAAAAAAGCTGAGTGTGGTGGGGCACACTTATAATCCCAGCACTCTGGTGGCTGAGGCAGGAGGATTGTTCTGAGTCCACAGCCAGTTTGGGCTATACCAGTGAGTTCAGGACCAGCCTGGACTACATACAGTGAGAACTTGTCTCCAAAAATAATTAAAATTAAAATTAAAAAAGTTTCTAGAACACCAAATTAACTCAATCAGCAACAAGACTCACCATGACATGCCATAATCAAACCTCAGAAATACTACATAAAGAGAGGAGGATATTAAAAGCAGCAAGAAAAAAACTGACATTATTCTACCAAGACAAACCCTTTCTAATTACGACAAATTTCTCAACGCAAACATTAAAGGATGGAAGAGCCTGGAGCAAGATCTTTCAAGCTTTAAAAGAGAGCAAGCGTCAACCCAGCTTGTTGTATCCAGCAAAATTATCCCTGAAAATTTAAGAAGCAAAAAGTTTTCATAATCAAGAATCCCTGAAGAAATTTGCGACCACTAGTCCAGCACTGGAAAAAATACCTGGAGGAATCTTCAAGAGAAGCTGAGACAAGCAGTACCAAAAAACATGGAAAAAAAAAAAAACACTAAAGAGAAAATATAACAAAAAAAAAAAAGGCTGGTATTTGAATCATTTGATTGGTATCCTTCTAAAATAGTACCAACTGTCTTATAAAGTCTGTGAATCTTCCCCCATAATTATCATTTTTAACAGTATATAAATTTGCAAAACATGACAATTATATTCAACATAGGGAATTGGCATAAAATCTTTAAAAATATATATGCATGAATTTATGGATGGATAGGTAGATAAAATGATAAACCAAATCCAGCAAAATGTTAGTAATTAGTGAAATGTAATTTATGAAAGTTAAAAAAAAAATCTGAAATAGCTGAGCAAGCCACTCTATCCACTGCTTTAAGTATATTTATGTGATAGAGATTTAAGTTCATTTAATGTAGCAATTCAATATAGACTTAAGTTCTTTTAATGTAGCATGTCTTTTGAATGTACAAACATTTACCTTTCAGGACTCAGCTAAGGAATATGAAATTTAATTTCTCTTTCTTTCTCACATTTTTTAGCCTTATGAATTTCATTGTTATAATTCTTTAAATATGTGGACTGGTGGGTGAAGCCATGTTAAAGAATCTCAACAAAGACAGAGTAAGAGACAGAAAAAAAAGAACTTTTTAAGCTGGGCATGGCGGTGCACACCTGAAATCCCAGCATTTGGGAGGCTGAGACAGAAGGTTAGCGATGAGTCTAAGGCCAGCCTGGGCTCCTTATTGAGTTCAGAACCAGCCTGGGCTACAGAGACAGAAAAACTATCCCAAAAAACAAACAAAAAAAAGAACTTTGGACAAATCACTCCAGTAGAGGGCTCTGCTGGACCCAAACAAGAAGCATCAAGACATGGCCACTGCAGCCCATTCTAGGGGTGGGAAACTGAGCTAATAAGTGGTGATTTGAGTGGTGAAGTGAGTCAGACACAGAAAATCAAATATATTAAATATCACATAGTTTCTCTGATTTGGGAAACCCAGAACACAGCCATTCTATAGAACCAAATGAATGTGACAGTGGGAGTTTCAGGAGGACGGGGAGGGTGTGGGAGGGCCAAAAATGGGAGGGCAATATTGATGTGATATACGTGCCCCAAATAAATACTCAAGTTCATTGTAAACATTAAGTATTGCATACATATAGTAATAAAATAGTAAAATAAATGTAAATTTTAAATGGGAAAAATAAATAAGTAAATAATTGGATTGGTTTGGGAAAGAAAACCACAGAGGCAAAGGACCCATCATCCATCATATCCAGGCACACAATGTTCACACAGCTCATCACTGCTGACCCTGAACTTGACCACCTGCCTGGGTCAGCGTTTGTTTGCCTTCTTCAATGTGAAATTCCTCCTTCCCCTCTTTCTATACCATACTCTGTGGAAGAAAACCACTAGACACAAGGCAGTAAGTTTATGAAGAAAGTAAGTTTACTACATTGTAGTGTTGTACATTCTAATTTGCTTTCTTTCACTTTGATTTCACTTGCTCTTGAGATTTTTTTTTCTAATGGTACTTGGTATTGAACCCAGGGCCTTCACACTGAGCTACATACCCAATCTGGTTTTAATTTTTAGGTTTCAAGACAGGGTCTCACAGCATCAGTAAGTTGTCCAAGCTGGGCTTTTGCAATTCTCCTGCCTCAGCCTCCCGGAGTGCTGTGACTATAGGACTGGCCAGTGTTTTTCTTTGTTTTGTGGCACTGTGAATCAACCCTAGAGCCTCAGGTTTGCATGCTCACGTTACTCGGCTACTTTCTCAGCCTAGCTGGTAGTTTTGCTAGTCCGTGCACCTAGATACTCATTTTTTATAAGGATGTTGTTTAACTTGTTCTTCTATTCCTACTTTTTTCTTTTGTGTGTGAGATGAAAGTTTGGTTTACACCTCAACTAAATTCAAGCAGGCATTCTGCAAAGATACTTCCAATGCTGTGTATGTCACACAGTGGCAATCCACCAAGGACAATAGCTCCAGGTCCCAGGTTGTATGATAAGGAGGAGGTAGCTCAGTTCAAACGGCTATGACTAAAGTTTTTCACAAAAGGAACACTTTAATTATTAATATTTTGGTGGTAAGCTATTGACAAGGGAGCTCCCACATAAAGTATGTTTCTTCTCTTTACAGCTATCAAGAAACCTGTGGGATATCCTTTGCCACTGATAAGTAAAGCTCCAAGGACACAGCTTTCTTCATAATGAGCCTCCTATGGCTCAGCTAACAGGATTCCAAGGACTACGGAGAGGCTGGAATGTTTGTACAACCAGAATGTCAGGAGCTATCTTGGCCCTTTTCATGGCCACATCTGTTGTCCTTTCCCCTTGCATCTGACCCAACATCCTGTGATCTATCCTTTCATGTGTAACATTCCTAAGATAACTAAGTAACTCTTTTAAAATGCTAAGCAAAACCTCTAGCTTTTGACCAACCTGAGAGATAAGAATGTCTTGAGATAGTATCTTAAGACTCCTGGGGGACATTCCAGATCCAAACCACAATACTGTCTAATCTTAAACTTACAGCTTCCAGAGCTGTAAGCTCAACTTGTCTCTCATTTTTAAATTTAATTTTTAAGTTAATTTTTGGTGGCGGTGATATTGCAGATTGAATCCTGGGCTACTGCACTGAGGCATATCCTCAGTTCTGTTTTAAATTTTTTTTAATTGGTGACAGGGTCTCACTGACTTTAAATTGCAATCCTCTTGTCTCAGCCTCCCAGAGTTCTGGGACTACAGACATGTACCACCATGCCCACATAAATAAACGTCTTTTACTTATCTATTATCCAGCCTCAAGTTTTCAGTTTTAGCAACAGGCAATATACTACAACACCCAACCGCAAGGATCTTTAGGAGTATTAAAAACACGAAGTGCTTAAGAGTTTCCAAGTTCATGGTGATAACTGAAACTCTAAGGAAACAGCTTTCTTCAAAATGAGACTGTTGATTAACTGGATGGACTCAGGAGAAACTGTGGAGAATCTGGGGTATTTACACAGCCGGACTGTTGGAGACCATTTGGCACTTTTTCATGGACACATCTATTGTTCTCTGTATCTAATTTAGCAGGATAAATTAGATACAGAGGATAAATCCTTTGATAAGTAACATTCCTACTAGGTAAGCCTTTGGGATACAAAAGCAAAAACCGCTAGCCTCCCACCAACCATAGAGCTAAGAATGCCACTAGATGCCATCTGAGGCCAACAGCAGGAATTTCCCAGCGTCAGGGTAACCCACTTAACTGATGCTTCCAACCAATGCTTTCAAATTGTGCTCTGATTTATGATTTTCTTCTGTTCTAAAACTATAAATATCGTATGTAACTGCTTCTCATTGGATCATGTCATTTGGGAATGCATGTTTCCTGGCCTGGTCACTCATGTTTGGCTTCAGAATAAACCATCTCTTAACCTAAGACGAAAGTAACTTTTTTTGTGCTGACAGTGACATAAATACTTAATGAATGGTTATTCCTATTGTAAAACAACAAAAACTGCGTATATCTATAAGATAATTACTCAGACTTAGGCAAATCAGTAAACACCATATGCATAAAGCCAAAATAATGTTATGACACTAGTACAGATTGAAGTGATTTCATATTTTTTCATTAGAGTAAAAGAAGATGTAAGGTGGGCCTAGTGGCTAAGGCCCCTAATCCCAGCACTCTGGGAGGCTGAGGCAGAAGGATCACAAGTTCAAGCCCAGCCTGGGCAACTCAGTTACTGAGTAAGACCCTGCTTCAAAATCAAAATTGAAAAATGAGCTGGGCCTTCGGTTCAATTCCCAATACCTCGTACCACCCAACCCCGGAAAGTTTGCAAATACCCACCCACCCTAGTCCTCCAGGGACCACCCCGTGTGTGCCTGGAGCATGGGATGGGAAGGGCATTGGGAGCTCACAGTACCTGATAGCCAGGATGAAGTATCTGTAACAAAGACAAGCTCATTGAAAAGGCATTAAGGTGGTACCACAGAAATCCTGGCTGGTCTGGGGGGGGTAGTTCAACTATTGGAGTAATATCTAGCATGTGCAAGGCCCTGGGTTTGAATTTCCAGCACCATGTAAGTCAGGCATGGTGGTGTATATCTGTCATCACAGCACTTAGAAAACTGGGGCAGGAGGATTGCCATGAGTTTCAGGTCAGGCTGGGATACAGAGCGTTCAGGAGGCAGAAATCCTTAGTAGGAGTAAGATAGTATGTGTTCCAGATCAACAGAGCATACATCACCTTTCTGCTCAGCCAGGGCCCACAGCTCCTGAGCTCCTGCTGCAGACAGCGTCATGGGGTACTCGACCAGGACATGCTTGCCAGCACTGAGGAACCGCCTTTGGGGAAAGAAAGAAACCCATCAAATAAACTTCCTTAAGATGTTCTGAGAGAGAGAGAGAGAGAGAGAGAGAGAGAGAGAGAGTAAGTGTGTGGGTGGGTGTAATGAATGGGGGCAAGAATGAATGCCAGAAGATCTGGAGAATGAATCATACCTCACGTTATGTTGCACTTATCCTATACCAGAAAAACTTCTAGTTGTGTATTAATTTGAATATAGATCCAGTAATTTTTCAATGAAGTACTATTTTCTGGTTACCCTAGAAAACAAAAGCTGATTAACAAATAAATTGTTTATTACTACCTGACAACTATAAAGACTAGAAAACCCATGAGAGCTAAGGGCTGCCTGAAGCAGTCTCATGATTTCATTAAAAAAGATTTCACTAATGACAACTGAGTTGCGTCTTAAAAGTATGAGTAGTAGTTTAGCAAATGCAACTCTGAGCAACAGGTATAGGGACTGGGGTGTTGTGTGAGGCTTTGTCCATTTGTAAATTTTGGTGGTGGGGAAGTGGGCTACAGAGAACTGGGAAAATAAGATTGACAAACAGCTGGGGATTCGACAGCAAAGGAACCAGAATGCTGTTCTCAGGAGTTTAGATTTAATGATCATGACACCAAGGTATAAGCACTTACAAGCAAAGTTTTAAAGACATAAACTTTGGTGCCAGGAAATCTAAGAGGCCCCAAGGAAACAGCCAGATGGATAAAGAAGAGGTGGCCTCCCTCGAGGACACAGCATAGTGGTGGCAGTTATGGTCCAGTGAGAACCTGAAGGGAAGCTGTGACTCAGAGAGGTAGCCAGCCCTCCCCTGTCGGTAGCCCAGCTCTGCCTGGAGCACCTCCTCCTGCACTGGGTCCCACCAAGGCTGAAACAGCTCAGAGCTTCACGTCCCCAAGGTGGGTAAAGGGCCACCACTTTTCTTCTGCTGCTCTTCAATGTCCTTCTCTCTGTTCAAGGGCACTGCTATGTCCTTACTCCTCTCGTGGCAAAAACAACACATGGTAAAGGTGCTCTGAGGGAGACTCGAAGCCAGGCCATGGGGAAGGCCTGTAACCCCAGCATGTCGGGAGGATGAGGCAGAATATCAAGTTCAAACCCACCCTGGGCAACTTGCAACTTAGCACAATTCTATCTCAAATGAACAATAAAAAAGGGATAGGGTTAAGGCTCAGAGGTAAGCCTGGGTTCAATCTCCAGTACTTCAAAAAGAGAGAGGGAAAGAGAGACACATTTCATGACACTGAAAGCACAAAGGATCAAATGTGAGAGGCAGATCTGAACTTGAAAACAGTGGCAATCCACCAAGGACAATAGCGCCAGATCCCAGGTTGTATGATAAGGAGGAGGTAGATCAGGTCAAACTGCTATGACTAAAGTTTTTCACAAAAGGAACACTTTAATTATTAATGTTGGTAATGTTTCAAATTAGATCATACTAAACTGAGCGTGGTGACATATGCCTATAATTCTAGCACTCAGGAAGCTGAGGCAAGAGGTTTGCCTGAGTATGAGAGCAGCCTGAGTTTGAAGTCAACCTGGACTATGGATCAACACCCTATCTCAAAAAAAAAAAAAAATTGTAGCAAACTAAATAAACACTAGCTTAACTATTTGTTTCATTTCCTTAGATATTTATAAGTGACAATAGGATTTTATTGAAAAGTATACATATATATTTTTGGTGGTACTGGGATTTAATTCAGGACCTTCACAGTGAGTTACATTTCCAGCACTTTTTCTTTTCTTTTTTTGTTGCATTTTTGTTTTTGTTGTTGTTGTTGAGACAAGATACTGCTCTGTGGTCCAGGCTTAATCTGAACTCACCACGGGGCCCAGGCTGGCCAAGAACTCACAGCAATCCGCCTGCCTTAGCCTGTCCAGTGTTGGGATTACAGATGTGTGCCATCACCCTTAGCTCTTACGTGGTGCTGAAGGATCAAACCCTGGACTTTGTGCTTTGTGCTTCCTGGGCAAGCACCCTAATCACTAAGTTACCCCCTCCTATCAGCCCTTATTTTTAATTTTAAGACAAGGTCTTACAAAATTGCTGTCAAGACAGGATTTGAGATTCTTCTGCTAGGTTCCAGAGTGCTAAGGTTAGGGCATGTCTCACTGTGCCCAGCTGTATTTTAAGTATTTTAGCAGTGGGAGGAATGAACCCAGTACCTTGCACATACTAGGCAAGTACTCTTACCATGGTCATTCATACCTATCCTTGACAAGAATTTTTAAAGGTCTTGGAACAGTTACAATCTTCCCCACCGACAATTGTGTGGAGTGGTACTGAGGATCGAGCGCAGGGCCAACACACTGAGCCACACCAGCTCATTTTTAATTTCTGATTTTGAGATGCACTCTTGCTAAATCACTAAGTTTTCCAAGCTGAGCTCAAACTTGCAATCTTCCCAATCAGCCTCCCTGAGTTCTAGGATTAAGAGGGATTAAGACCTGTTTGTTGGGTTTTAGCTTGCTCAGCCATTTTCACAGGTACAAGGAGACCTTCACACCTTCAATAAACTCCCACCTGATGTAGTCCTCGTGAGTGGTGCTCTCACTGCAGATGTAGGCAACCTCAACCTCCTGGCTGGACAGAGCATCTTCCAGAGAAATCTGCTGGACGCCATCAAGGTTCCCAAGCTCTCTCCTGTAGCGCAGTGACAGAGAAATGGAATGTAAAAGAACAGAGAATGTTGGCTTAGAATAAACAGATAGGAATCAGTCATCCTTCCCCTCTCCTCCCAACAATGTCCGAGGCATCTGCTTTTGAAAATGGAAAAATTAAAGAAAACACTGAATTCTTAACGTTCCATTGTGGAGTGAGAAAAAGTGTCAGGGCTAAAGGCAGAGGACGTGTACAGCATGCAGGCCCTGCAAGTCTCTGAATGACTTCTTCTCTAAAAGTCAAAGGAACAGTATCCTCTGTCTCAAGCGAAGTCATCTCTACGGTCATTTCCAGTACCAAGCACTTGACTGTACACAGTGACCAGGAAAGCCAATCTAAATCCAAAGCATGAGCCGAGGGTTTTGTCGCAAGCCTATAATCTTAGCACCAGAGGAGGCTGAGACAGAAGAATCACAAATTCAAGCCCAGCATGAGCACCCAGTGACTCATCAAGACCCTATCTTAAAATGAAAAATAAAATGGGCTGGCAATATATTTCAGTGTGAAGGCTCTAGGTTCAATCCCTAGTATTACAAAAATAAGTAAGTAAAAAATAAATGAAATGCATGAGCACAACCGGCTGAAAACGGTCAGGGGACTTCAAGCAGTTTCCTACACTTCAAAGTCTAGTGACCATCAAAGGGAGATCAGGGTCCCTGCTCCTTATGGCGGAGCTAACCCAGTCCAGATCATGACTGCCACAGCCTCTTGCACATCACTGAGAAGAGCCATCGCCAAGGCAACTGAACCACAATCTTGCGCAAGGCTGGAGGGCAGTGGTCCATGAAGAGCTGCTGCCAGAGCCTCCTGACTCTGCCTCCCAGAGTGCTGAGATAACAGGCCTGCAACACCAGCCACTGTAGGAGAAATGGCAAATAAATAAAAATTCTCACTTTCCACTGAGTTTACATTCTGGTACAGGAAGACATACGTGCTCGCGTGCGGGCACACACACACACACACACACACACACACACACACCCCAACAAGCACTAGAGAGCAATATTCGGAGCAGAGGCGGGAGGCTCAGGGAAGCCAAGGAACACAGTTCATCTAGAGGAGTGGGGAACATCATTTGGTCTGGCCAAGGCCTTGTGGAAGACGAGCAGTTTCAGCACCTCTTAGGGCTGAGTTATTACATGTTTTATCATATCTAGCAGGCTAACCTTTAAGTTGACATTCTGTATGACATCATACATATCCACATGGCTCTTGACAAGAAAAAGGTTCTCCGTCCCTGAGTTAGAGTAGCAGAACAGGCTTCTGGGGAGGTGACTGAACTCAGGAAGCGGGCCATGCCACGCAGAGCTGTGAGTGGGGCACCTCCCCACGTGGGCTGGGTGGCTCGGGAGCTGCCATTGTGTCCATCTTGGCAGCCAACTGGCAGAGGACTGGGGATTGGGGGAAAGAAGAGGTCACAATGCAGCTTTGATCTTGAGTATAAACGTGATCTAAGCTGCAGGTAGGGGTGCAGTGGGGTGTATTGCCTGATAAAACTATAATCCCCCATTGTGAGCAGCATTCCGGAGTTGTCGTAGGCAGAAGAATGGCTGAGAGCAGACAGCAGCCCTGAGAGGGCTTCCTTGTGCCTTACAGCCTCTTTTCAATCATTAAACGGGCATTGGGTTTTAAGAGGCAACAAGAAAGCAGTCTTGCAAATTAAAATATAATTTTTAAAAATCTTTGAGCTGGGCAAAGTGGTACAGGTCTGTTATCCCAGCACTCTGGAAGGCTGAGGCAAGAAGATCATGAGTTTGAGCATCACCTGGGCAACTTAAGAGACTCAGCCTAACCCCCAGTATCATTTAAAAAAGGGAAAAAAAAGCAATTGTCATGTCTGCCACGTCTTCATACTCAGCCCAACATCTGGGTGTGGTTCACAGTGAATATTTACAAATGATGTTACACAGGATTAAATTGGTAAGTGGAATGTGTGTGCATGTGTGTGCGCACGTGTGTGTGCACGTGTAGGTGGGGTGAAGATTTGAATATGGGTCAGGGGAGAAGAAACAGGTGATAAATCTGGTTTTCTGTGGGTTACAGGAAATAAATGAATCCTTAAAGTAACCTCAGTGTCCTGGGAGGAGGAAGGCCATGAGAGGAGAGCTGCAAATTCAAGCCCAACCTCAGCATCTCAGCAATTTAGGGAGATTTTTGTCTCTAAATTAAAACACACACAAAAAAAAAAAACATAAAAATGGCTGTGGATGACTCTAGGGTCAATCTCTAGTATCACCAAAAAAAGAAAGAAAAAAAAAATAGGGCTCAAAGTAACCAGTAAGAAAAGATGGGCTTTGGAACAGAACAAACTTGCATTCAATCCACCACTCAGACCTTCCAGCTGTGTGACATCCAGCAAATTACTCCACCTTTCTGTAGCTCAGCTTCCCCAGCTGTAAACTCAGGTTGATGATGGCACTTAGAATGATGTCAGGTATTTATTTAAAGCCCAGGGACACTCTAAGGATGGATGCCCTTGCCCCCAACCCTTTGGTACTGAATGAACTAGGGGCCTTCCCATTAACCTACATCACCAGCCCATTGTTTTAGTTTTGATTCTGAAACTGATGTAATGACTCTGGCACACACCTGAAGCCTTCCTTCGAAACAAGCCGCCACCTGTTCACTGGGCCCTTTCCGTAGGGATCACGTCCTTACACCACAATTGATTGGTCTTACCTGCTGTCTCCAGGTCTCCACCGGCAGGTGGCTTGCTACACCTCCTACCTGCAGGGCTCAGTGCTCAGAGGGGACTATCCAGGTCTAGACTTGGGAATCTCCTGGGCCTACACATGGGGCCCTCGAGGGGGGGGGGGGGTTCCTCTGGGTCTATTTCTGTGCTTTTGGTGAAGGAACAAGGGCAAGCTACCTGGACACAAAGCCAATTAGGTTCAAGAATGCCGAGGAAGACTGTGGGTTCCGTAAGTCCCTTATCCGCACAGAGCCGGCTCTGCCAACACCAACCACCACCACTCCGAACTTTCTCTCAGGCTGAAACAGAAGGAGCAAGATAGGTGTCAGAGCAGTCCAGGCATCCCAGGAAAAACATATCATAGGATCGGCCCAGGTCCTCACAGGCGAGAGAAGGTGCCAACCTGGAGCCCATGAGAAGCCACAGCACAAAAGGGGCATGTAGGCACACACCTGTAATATCAGCAGTCTGAGAAGCTGAGGCAGGAGGATCACAAGCTGAGGCAGGAGGATCACAAGTTCAAGACCTGCCTGGGCAACTTAGTGACTTAGTCTCAAAATTTAAAAAATAAATAAAAAGGGTTGGGGATATAGCTCCAAGGCCACTGGCTCAATGCCCAGTAACACACACACACACACACCCCACCCTCTCACACCACCCCCCACCTTCGTTCTTATTCCTAAGGTTTCCCCACTTGAGGCTTCCTCTGTACCACCACCTTTCTCATGAGTTATCAACTGACAGCCACACCCAGTCCACGAGCTGGTGCTACCGAACTTCCAGAATGCATGCCCACCCCTCCGCTCCCGTAGTGAGGACACAGGAATCTGATCTGCTGGGAGTCTACAGATCTGCAGCTGCTTGGGAAGACGTGGGCAGAACAGGACAGGTAGGCAAGCCACACCTCATCACCCTAATCAGACTATGAACCCAGTGGCTTAACTCCTCCCCACAGTTCCCTGAGTTCCAGGCAACTTTATCTCCCTCTACTGTGGTAGCAGATTATCACTAATGTAAGCTGCTGGAGGCTCTGGCTCTGTGATTTGAAGGTGAGAAAGCGTACGTGTGTGTGTGTGTGTGTGTGTGTGTGTGTGTGTGTGCATGTGCATGTGTGTGTGTGCGTACGTGCTTGTGTAAAACGGAATTTCACCTACAGCTTCATCGTGTGCTATATTCCCAGCCCTTTATTATTTTGAGACAGTCTCTTACTAAGTCACTGAATTACCCAGGCTAGGCTTTAATGTGTGATCCTCCTGCCTCAGCCTCCCAGAGTGCTGGGATGACAGGCCTGCACCACCACACCTGGCTGGTGGTAGAACTTGTAAGAGGTGAGGCCTAGGTGGAAGAAGTTATATCACTGGAATATGCCCTCAAAGAAGATACTGTGACCTCAGACTATTCCTCCCTCCCTCTTTTTCTGACTCTCTCTTTGCTTCCTGTTATGCCCAGATCGTGAACACCTCAACGACTCCAGGCCCAGACCCAATTCCCCATCCGCAGGAATGTAACCCCCACCACAAGAATGTCACCAAGGTTTCTTAGGCAATGAGAGCTTTCTCCTGTTTCTGCCTGGTCATCCTGAGAGAGCAGAATTTCTGGCCTCCTGATTTTAGGCTGGATTTGAGACCTGTCATGGAGTTCGTTTAGCCTGGGTCTTTCATTCCCCCCTTGACTTGTACCACAGACCCAATCATGGGTCAATACACTCAGGATTGTCTCAAGTCAAGGTACCTAAGGGCTGATACTGGGTCCTAAGGACCATTAACTGGACTGAGTTAACATGTTTCCTGACAAAGGCGGCTAGGATCTTACATTATTACACACATTATATATAGTGACCAATCATAACCCGGCATGACTCTCGCAAATTAAGTGATTTTCATGGAGCATGTGACTCTCAGCAGGCTGCCATGGAGACAAGGGAGGGGGGAGAGGCTAAGCCTCCATCCTTATCAAGAGATTCCAGAGTCATCTCAATAAGTGCCCCAGCAAGGCTCCAAGGCAAGGCAGGCGGGCGTCTGAAGATGAACTCACAGTAGGCTGGCTTACAAATTTTAACTGACACAGTAAACTCTTAACTCATATAGTAAACATACAAACTGAATAGCATAATCACCACAAAATGTAGCTACTTTACAATACTGGCAGTCTCAGTCTTATTATTTCACAGCCTGGTTACAGAAAGTAACAAAATTACAATGTATATCCAATGTTGGATTTTTAGTTCACTGTCACATTTCCCCTTTTAGGTAAATATTTAAATCTTTGAATTTTTATCATTATTTATATTTAATTTTGAAGTACAATAGTCAAGTTAGTAATTACGCATAACATGGCGTAACTGTACTGCGCATAAACAGAAACGCGATCAATTTTTCCAGTAGTAAAGGTTTTTTAATGTGGATATATACATATTTTCCTTTTTTACAGAACTATATATGATTAACATATTAAAGTACATTAGCAAAACCTTTAGTTTAAAGGAGGCCAGATCCATTTTGACTCCTGGCCAGAGAATTGTGTTATTTTAAAACTCTAATTGTTGGATTTAGAGTCTAGAATGTTTACCATTACATATAATTTGTTTTAAATCTTAAGGAGATGACATGGTCCAGTAAAACTTATTATTTTAAACCTTTTTACCTAGTAAAATTTTATTTTAACTCCTAAACCTTTGTTAAACAAAAATATTTTACACTAATTTTTATGAATCTATAAGATTTTTGTTCAGACAGCAACCCTTGTAGGCCAATGAAAACTAACACACAAGTATCTAATTTAGGTCCGTTCAGTTGAGATAGTAAGTCTGAAAGGGGCCACAAGATTTATTTTTGACCAAATGCTTTGGCATGTACCCACTATAAGAAATTTATGGGTGAAGACCAATCTATTTTATTTATAACTCAAAGGCACAGTGACATATTGAGTCACAGGAGTACCTCAATATTTTTTTTTGACTCGGTTGATCATGGCCCCAGACAAGAAATTAGGATTGAAAACCAACCTGTACTGTCAATTATAAAGTTTACCAGTTGGCTCCCTACAGTGAAGCTTATACCCAGGAGCTTGCAGAATTCCAAAAGAGGTACTAAAGGAGGCCAGTAACCCCAGGCTCCATCAGTTTTCCTTTGAGAGTACAATGCCCTCCTATATTTCTGTCCAAGGTAGCAGTTGTACCGGCAGTGGGGACCTCGGTATCCAGGGCAGGTACGACAGAGGCTTGCTTGCCTCAGGACAATTTTTTCAGTGTTCCTCCTTCTTGAATCAGAAAGTATCTCGGCTCACACTGGCAAGCTTGACTTTCCTCTCAGGCTTTTGCTTCAGGAGCAGATTTAAGCCTAAGCCGCTCATTCTTGTAGGGTCATGACCAAGCCTCTTTTTTTTTTTTAAGACCAAGGTAGCAATTTTAATAAAAGTATCTAGAGACTGTTTTGGATTATAAAACCAGCATTTAGCAAAACGAGTCACTTATATTTTGTAGCTGGGTAAGGGGCTGTCCTATGCTAAGTAGCTCAGTACTTAAGGCCACTTGTTAAGGTTCCCCATCCTTAAGTTGGCTGTTGTTGTTCAACCTTAGCTATTATCCTCTGAGGATTTTGCATCAACTGTAGTCTGTCTTCTTAGTGTCTTTCAGTTTATCTATAAATACGCTTATCTTTTGTCAAGTTTTTTTTCCTTTTTTATACACTTTTTTTGATTTTTTCTATACAACTCATTTGTTTTTTCTCTTTTTCTCCCCTGTATAACATTCATCCATCTCCCTGTCTCTCTTACATTTTTATCTACTTACTTATTCCTTCTGTAATTTACATTTTATCCCCAGGTAAATCCTTTACATAAGGCAAAGAGAACTTAAACATATAGGATTTTTATTCAACTTTTAAAAAACAGGTCTAGTTGCTAAATAGTATCACAATTAAGTGAGCCTCTGGATGTCCAGGCTACACAGTCAGGCAACTCACATTGGGGCCACACCTGGGTGTAGCAAGGGATTAATTTTTATCATTTAAATTTTCTAGGATGAAGGAATATAGTACATCATTTCAAATTTTAATCTTTACTTCGTTTTACTTATACTTGTCTAATTTTAGCCTAGGCTTTATTCCTTGAAGGACGAAGTTTATTTACATATTTATTTTTAGGAAGAACCAACAGAATGACATAAATGTTGCAATGCAATCATCACAATGTTAACAAGACCACAAGGAAGTAGCCGGTTGAGTTTTTATAGCGTTAGAAGCTGCCTTAGGCACTGCAACCATATTATTAGTACATAGTATGTACCCTTGTCCTGGATACATAGTAGACATTTAACAGCATTTAAAATATTTAATCTTTAATAAATGATAATTTTATGTGTTAGTTTTAAATTTTCGGCATGTTCTTTATTTTTTAAGTAACGTACAGATGTTCAGTTATTTTTATGGTGCATGTTATGCATAAAGAACAGCAGAAATCTCAGTATCATGAACATATTAACATGAGGTGGCACTTTAAACAAAAATGCAAATGGCTCTTTTGTCTTTAAAGCAGTGATACCAACTGCATTAACAGTAAATTATCATTTATTTGTACCAGCATTTTCATTAATACCCAAGATTATGAAAATATAGTAAACTGGCACAGAACATTTTCATGGAGTACACAAATGTTATCATTTAAGTTACCAGAGCTTTATGATAATTAAACTATTATATCAAGTATCATTATTATGTATTTAATAAAATTAGTTAACTTTTTAACCAGAAAGATGAAAATCTGACAATACTGAAAATACAATTTTTGTTAAAGAAATTAATCCAGTATAAACATAAACTCATCTAAATTTACCACTTTAAGACAATAACTTTCAGTAATCATAACTGAAAGTAAATTGTCTAAGAATACTTAATTTTAAATGTACTACCCAATAAATGGAATATAAAATATGACAAAATTATTTTTAGAACTTTCAGTACTTTATAAATTATAGTTTGTATAGTTACCACAAAGCAAGATATCTCAGTCATAACATCTCTTAATATCAACATTATACTTGAAAATATTATGTTTATATTTTTAAGAACAAGAATTTTTTACCAGAATTAGTATATTAATAAACTAGATCGGCCAAACACCAACTGTGAGAAACTGACTATCTGCTCAAAAAATGTATTCATTACTTTGGCCAAACTAGGCTGAAATGACCATTTATATCACTCATAAATCTGTATTCAAAATGAAAATCTACCTTGCTTATCCCTGACAGAACAAATTGGCATATTAGCAAGCAATTTTACATTTGCTGGACTGTAATAAATCTATATAAGGTAAAGGTTGAATCTAAAGTCACCTTATAAAGCACTCAAATTTCTAATTTTGGCCATTATTTTAAATTATTATTATTTTTGATATATAATCATCTGGTAGTCATCACTGTTGACACCACGTTAAAAACATTGTAAGTTTTGACTGTTTTACCAACAAAAGGGGCAGGAAGCAACAGTTTGTAAACTTTAGGTCAGAAGAGAAAGAAATGTCATATAAGCAATGAAACCAGAACAAATGTCAATCTGTGACTACAATTAGACATTTTATATTATCCAAAATTTTAGTCTTTGAATTATAAATTGAAACTCAATAAAAAACCCATATAAGTATAAAATAAATTTTTATCAAAATTTAAATAAAACTTATTAGCCTTAAATATCCAGCCTCAGATATTGAACAGAGAACACATTTTATCTAAGTGTTATTTAAACAGTTTATAAAGTGTTACTTATGATTAGCAGTCTGCTGGGCCTTTTTTTATTTGATAGCAGTGCATCATTTACAGCAGATGGAATAAGGTTCTGTCCAGTGAGTTTTCAGGTCTGGAGGTGAATGGCAGTGTATCTAGACCCAGCCTCCAGGTCCGGGTTTTAATTCTGGTTGATGCTTCTGCTGAATTAAAAATTTAATTAAATTTAATCAGTGGGAACCCCGTGTCTAGCAGAGTTTGGCTGGGGGGCGGGAGTGTCCCACCTGTGCCCAGAAACAATTTCCGAGTTTGAGTCTGAATTTTTTATTTGCTCTGAGATGAATAAGATAGTTATAAAGATCATTAGTGGCGAATGGCCAGTACTGGTAGGGCTGCTTCCCATCTTAGGAGAGCCCAGCCCTGGCCCTGCCCTGCCCTGCCCTGCCCTTGGGGGGGGGGGGGGGGAATCTGTGGAATCACCCAGCTGCCTGGGCTCATCCCACAGAGCCCTACTTCTAGTGGGAGGGGGAGGGGTGAGGTCAGCTGGCCTCCTGCAGGATCAGCCTCAGCCGCACCCGCGCGGAGAACAGGGGGGCCCTGGGTGGGCGAACAGGCCACTGGAGCCCCACTCTTGGGCTGAGACAGAGGGGGATGCTAGGCGTGAGACCAGGCCGCTTGGGTCACACCCGTCGCCAGAAGGTGAAAGGCTTAGGTGTGGGCTTGTCTTTATCCCTAAGGGCCACAACAGTAGTATTTTCAGGCCAGGTAGAACACGTAGAGTTTTGGGCAGAATTCTGTGAGGGAGGGGCAAAAAGGGTGGAAGCCACGCCGGGTCATCTTTAATTACGCTTTGCCAGGTAACGATGTGAGGGATGTGGTCTGGGCATCAGTGCATAGTGGGCAGGTCAAAGATTCCATTTTCCAGCCATCTATCCTTGAAGGTCGGCTAAAAGACAAAAAGAACTTTTCCTTCCCGTCTTTTAGCCCTAGCCCTATAGCTCTTTTCCTAACGTCCCTGAAGTAATCTAAAGTCCCATTTCATCACTCACAACTTCGTCAGTCACAAGGAAAAGACACACGAAGAACACACAAAGACAGTTAATATTAAGTCCTCCTGGCCAATGGAGGCACACCTCAAGGCAGGAGGGCACTCCCTGCTGGCTACGACGCTGGGGGAGGCACTTCCCGCTGGCTACATATACTGGGGGGAGACACTCCCCGTCAGCTACAGATGCTGGGGGATGGGGGGCACTCCCCATCACCTACAGGTACAGGTGGATCCAAGACATCTCTCGGATCCCACAGGCCTGGGGTCTTCTAGCGAGTCCGCCAAGACCTCTCAAGGCACACACAGTTACTCTAGAGTCAAAACCAAGGCAGATCTGAAATACAGTTACTTACCAGACCACCACGGGCTCCACGTGTCAGAATGTCCTGGAGATCTTGGGGCGTTCCCGCCCAATGCACCAAAAGTTATGCCCAGATCGCGAACATCCCAAAGACCCCAGGAGACCCATCACGCATGCAAAGGCAAGGAGTCTCTATTCGGGCTTAAACTCGGGCTCTAAGTCTTCACCAACATAGCGGATCTGATCCGAGAGCCTCGGGTCTCTGTGTAGCAAGACTTTTATTAGTTACAAACAAAGGGAGATGGGCTTTCAGCTTGGTGGTTACACGATTGGTGAGCATATAGCTGGGGAACAGACTTGTTATATGGTGATTGGTTAACTAACATTAAGCAACTGCCTCTGGCCCTCAGACCCAATTTCCCACCCGCAGGAATGTAACCCCCACCGCAGGAACGTCAGCAAGGTTTCTTAGGCAGTGGGAGCTTTCTCCTGTTTCTGCCTGGTCACCCTGAGAGAGCAGAATTTCTGGCCTCCTGATTTTAAGCTGGATTTGAGACCTGTCATGGAATTCCTTTAGCCTGAGTCTTTCACATCCTATGCACACCCTCATGCTATGATGCCCTGTGCTAGCACGGGACCAAAGCACTAGGGCCAAATAACCATGAACTGAAACCATGAACCAAAATAAACCTTCCTATCTCTTAAGCTGATTTTCTCAAGTATTCTGTCACAGGGACAGAAAGCTGACACAGAAAATTATGCAACTTAGTTAGGAGTGGTAGTACATGTCTATCACCCCAGCTTCTGGGAAGTTGAGGCACAAGGACTTCAAGTTTGAACTTAACCTGGACAACTTAGCAAGATCTTGTCTCCAAGTAAAAAAGGGCTGGGATGTTGCTCAGTGCAAAGTCCCTGGGTTCAATCCCAGTATCACAAAGAAAAATAAGACAAAAAAGCAATCTAATTTACAGAGAGCAAACTTGCAAATATTTACCACAACTTAAAATGTAAATATGGTGGATCAGCTGGCCTTGGCCACAGCCACAGCTGTTACTCCTTGCTGAAGTCCCGCAAACCAGAGAAGCCCGGAAGGCAGGGGAGGCGGAGGCGTCTGCCGAAGCAGAGAGGAAAGTGGTGGAGGATCTCCGCCCGGACCCAGAGGCGTCCAAACGCAGAGCCTGGGACTGGGGGACATGGTGTTTCGGGCCCTGGCTAGAATCGCCGTGGGAAAAACCATGACTGACTGCCTACAGTGATACTTTTTACAAGAAATTGACAAAAGAGGAGAGGAGATTAAGAGCTAGTGAGCAGAACCTCGAGCCAGCAGGATTTTGCATTTATTGCTTTCAACTTCAGACTTCTGTTGCCTACCTTTAAATCAGATATACTCTCAGAACCCAGACGAGCCAAAAGAAACGTTTTTTGTCTGGTTTTGTTTTGTTGTTTTTTGGGGGAGTTTTTGTTTTGTTTTGCTTTGTTTTGTTTTGACCAAAGAAACTACAATATAATGTCTAGGAAGCAAAGCCAGAAGGATTCATCAGGATTTATTTTTGATTTGCAGTCCAGTACTGTACTGGCCCAAGGAAGACCTTTGGAAAACATGAAAGAGAAGATAAATGCAATACGTGCAATAGTTCCCAATAAGAGCAACAATGAAATCATCCTGATTTTGCAGCACTTTGATTATTGTGTGGACCGAACAGTGCAAGCATTCATGGAAGAAATAATCAAAGGAAAAAAGAAATCAAACTAGCCCCATTATTTTACACAAAGTATTCTCTACTGGTATTTAAGGAAAACAAAGTGTCGAATGCTATAAGAGAGTTAACTGGAGTAAGAATTTGAGACTCTTCATGACAAAGGAGTGATTCAATGACCCAGCAAAAGATGCTGAAGGACCCAGCATTCTCTTCCAATCTCTGCTGTCATTTAGTGTGGCTGTGGTAGTGCCAATGAAGTACTCAAAGAATGGACAGTAACAGACAACAAAAAAGAACAAAAAGAAGAGAAGCAAAAAAAAAAAAACCTGCAGCAGAAGTATGTACCAGTAACAGCCTCCCAAATTCCAGTAAATCTGTGTCCATTTAAGAGGAGAAGTCTGCACCTTCCTCAGAGAGAGCCGGCATTCATGGTTACCATGTCAATGGTGCCATCAATGATGCCGAGTCTGTGGACTCACTGAGTGAAGGTCTGGAGACACTTTCAGTAGCTGCAAGAGAAGCAGAACATCCCAATTCTAACAAGCCAGACACACTGGGTAGAACAGTATCTTTGTTGGAGAATGGCTTCTCTGATTTTGAACCCCAGTCCATGACTACATATGCTGTTCAGAATGCTCAGCACTCTATCTCTCTCAAGATCCACTGCAGGACCTCAGCTTTCAAATGTGAGGATTGAAAATATTGCACTCTCTTCCAATAAAAAGCTAGGTTCCAATATTGAAAAATCTGTAAAAGACCTTCAGCGTTGCACAGTGTTTCTTGCACAATATCGAGCTGTAGTTAAAGAAGAGATGGATACTTCCATTAAGAAAATGATGCAAGCTTTTGTGGAACTGCAGAACTCTTTAACGGATCGAGAAGTGGCATTACTTGCTGAAATGGACAAAGTGAAAGCTGAAGCAATGGAAATTTTGCTCAGCAAGCAGAAGAAAGCCGAGCTGCTAAAGAAGATGACTGATGGGGCTATGTGAATGTCAAAAAAGCAGCTGATTGAGCTCAGAACTGTTATCAAGTACTTTGTTAGTGAACGTAAATATGACGAGGATCTGGGACGAGTGGCCAGGTTCACCTGTGATATAGAGACTGTAAAGAAGAGTATCAATTCATTTGGACAAGTGTCCCACCCAAAGAACAGCTATTCAACCAGATCCCCATGTGGCTCAGTTTTATCTGTGTCCTTGGGCAGCCCAGGTGATGCCTATGCTTCTTCCTCTTCCACCTGTGCCTCTGCTCCCAGCCTTACGGGTGCTAACAAGAGAAATTCTGCACCAGGAGAAACTAGTATAGCCACAGCAAACTCCAGCAGCAGGGCACACCAGCCTCACTGCAAGGTTTTGCAAGGGAACAGACAAGGAAGACAAAGCTATAGGACACAAGGCCAAAAGTCCACTGACTCTATGAACCAACATGACAGTGTGGGTTGTCACAGAAATAGCTCATGGTATTCATCTGGTTCTAGGTATCAGAATACTCTACCACAAGTACCAGGAAACACTAGTGAACAGAGACAGGCCTTCTCCACAGGGACCAATGGAACTGGAACCAGCATGGAACCAGCATCTAAACCCTCATTCAGAAAGGGACGCCCCCAGCACAAGCCCAGAACCTCTCAGCCTGAATCTGTGAACTCTTGAAATTCCAGTTGGCGTGTCATCTCTGTCTCACACAATTCAACCTGATAACTGGACTTAAGAAAATATGTAGTAAGAAGCTTATGCATATTACTTTTTGTGCCATTCTAAATATTTTTTGGCTTCTTCTTTCCTAATGTTCTCTTTATCGTTTTTTGAGAAGTCTTTCCCTTGATCTTTCCTAGCAACATGGACTGATTCTGATTGGTACAATCAACAATCATAGGCAACCGCTGCCATGTTTTCCAAGGGCACACAACACTATTCCCAGTGCATTAGGTCTTCCACCTGCCCAGAGAGGCCTTTACCCATCAACCCCCACTGTTGAGGCTGTCTCAGGCAGAAGTGGCTCAGTATATGCAGAAGCCATGGACACCTGCCATGTTCCCTCTAAACAAAAGTTGGATTAGGGAGCAGTGGCAGGATTATATACTGCACTGGATTAGCCAGAAAAAACAAACACTAGGAAATATTTGAGCATCTGCCTCTGCCCTAGAATGTGCCTGAGACTTGGCACTTAAATTGGGGTTTCAATCCCCTGCTTGGCACTATAGCTTAAAATACAGTTTCTTCACAATGCCCAAAGCCTTGTTTCCCATTAACCTCAGGCAGTGTGTTAGGGTGCAGACAGGTCTATGGAAGTCTGTGGGAAAGTAGTATTTAATTAAAGTTTTTAAAAGTTAAAAAAAAGGGTATGTTTCAATGCTGGAGATTTTTGTTGTCGTTGTTCCCCTTTCCTGAACCTATTTTGATCCTAAACTAAATCTATTGCAATATAAATTACACTAATCTGTTTCCATCAAAAATTGCTGCAGTCAATCCTTATAGATGAATAAATAAAGACAACTGCATAAATGTTGCCACATTTGTTTTACAGCAAAAAAAAAACTATATTTTGCTCTGTTAAATCCATCCAAAGCAATGTGTCCTACAGAGCTACACAAGGAAATGACCTGGCTCTATTACAGCCTTGCTTATTTTTGTTTTGTTTTGTTTTTTTTTTTTTTTTGAGACAGTGTCTTGCTCTGTATTCCAGGCTGGTCATGAACTCACTATATAGAGCCCAGGCTGGCTTTCAAACTCATGGCAAACCTCCTGCCTCAGACTCCCAAGAGCTGGGATTACAGGCATGCGCCATCATACTTGGCTTATGTGTTGCTGGGGAATTGAACTCAGGGCCTTCGGCTTGTTAGACAAGTGCTCTAACTACTATGCTATTCCTCCAGCCCCACAACCTTACTTATAATAAGGAAAAGATCAGCTAGGCCTAGTGATTCCAACCTATATCCCAGCACTCCGAGAGGCTACACTGGAGGATCACAAAGTTTCAGCCCAGCCCAGGCAACTAAGCAACTTAAGACGACTCTCATCTCAAAACAAATATTAAACAATATATTGGGTGCCTGGAGGCATAGCTCAGTAATTAGAGCACTTGCCTAGGTTCAAATCCCCAGAACCACATTAACTGGGAGTGGTGGGCACACACCTGTAAACCTAGCTCTAGGCAGCCTGAGGCAGAAGGACTGCCATGAGTTCTAGACCATGCTGAACAATGGAGTGAGACTATGTCTCAAAATTTAAAAATACAACATCAAAATAAAATAAATGGCTGAAAATGTAGCTCAATATGAAAGCCATAGGTTGGACCCTCAGTATCACAAAAAGAGGGTGGATGTAGCATAGTACAAAAGTCCTCGGTTGCATCTCCAGTGTTACAAAAACATAAAGAATATATGAATGAAATAATAATAATAATGAAAGACCAAAACAATCTATATGTTGTTCATATCAGGCTGCTTGTGTAAGTTACAGCATACCTGTAAAATGGACTATTATATAAATATAATAAACAAAAGACTGCCTTCCAAGACATGGAGTGGGAAAAGCAAAGTGTAACCCAATGTGAGCTATATGCTATTGTTTTGTTTTGTTTTGTTTTTTAAAGGAGAGGAACACAGCTGAAAAGAAAAAACATTGTATTGCGTATGTTTAGAATCTCCAAAAGGATAGCCAGGAAACAAATAACCTGCTGCCACTAGGAACATGAAAACTTGGGTAAAAATAAATAAAATACAAATTTGGAACATGTGAATGTACCATCTACCTCAAATGTGAACTTCTTAAAATACAGGTTGTCCCAAAAGTCACCCACATAGAAAAAAATTAAACTCATGCTACATATTTTCCATTGTCCCTATGTATGGCAACACTTGGGACGTCCCAGAAAGAAGTAGCAGAGGAACTACCTGAGAGGGTGGGAACTGTGTTGCTGGCAGTGCCCTGGTCACTCACATTGACCCTTCTGCAGCTCAGCTCCCCTAACAGCACTGCATGTCCTCTGCTGCCCCTTCTCCAGGACCCTTATGCCCTGCCCATGCCCTGCCCAGTATCCCCAGTCACGCTGACTCTTCACGCCTGTGGGAGAGAACTGTTCCCCTCCTCTCCCGCTCCTGGACTCTGTAACCAGGTTCCCCACCCCGCCTCTCTGGGATGTGCTCCACAGTCACCCAGGGCCTTCTTGCTGCCACATTCAAGGGCTGGGGGGTGAAGCACAGTGGGAAAAGTGCTTGCCCATCATGCTCAAGGCCCTGGGGTCAATTCCCCAGCACTACATATATCTTAGTTACTTTTTCATCACTGTGACTCAATACACAACCTACACAACTTTGGGGAGGAAAGATTTATGGGTGGGCAGCTGGAAAATGGTGGAATTACATGGTGGGGCCGCAGCCAGAGCCAAAGCCAGGGCCAGAGCCAGTCCTCCGGGAGACAGAGACTCACAGCAGCATAGCAGAACTGAGAAGCCTAGGAGGGTGGACCAGCACACACCAGCCAGGCCCGCGCTCCAAACACCACAGTATCTACGTGTATGTGAGGCTTTTGAGGGACACTCCAGGTCCAATCCACATAGAAATTAGCCAGGTATAGTACTGCACATCTGTAATATCAACAGTTGAGAGGCTCAGGCAGAAGAATTACTGTGAGTCTGAGGCCATCCTGGGCTACATAGTAAGCTCTGGATGAGCCTGGATTACAGAGCAAGACCCTGTCTCAAAAAAAAGGGTGTCTCCCCAAGCCCTGGGACCAAGGATGTCACATATACTGGACCATTAGGTGGACCTTCTTTAAGCTCTGTCCTTCCTCTCCTCTTGTCTCACAGCACTGAGGCTTCTCACGCTAGACCACCTTCCTTCTCTGTCTCACTCCCTTCGTCTCTCAAACTAAATCCTATCTTTCTGTTCTTTTCTCTCCTCCATATCCCCAGAGGAGTCGGTCTCTTTTTTCATTTGTCTTGCTTTCTTTTCTTTCCAAAAAGTTTTTTCTTTTTAATTTTGTGATAAGATCTAAGTTGCTAAATTGTTTGATCTGGGCTGGAACTTGAGATCCTCCTGATTCAGACCCCCCAGTACTGGAAACACAGGCCAATGTTACCATGCCCAGGTGGCCCTTCATTTTCTTTCTTTTCTGTCTTTTTGTTTTTCTCTATTTCTTTCATTCTTTCAGTACTGGGGACTGAATCAAAGCTCTTCACACCGAGCTACAGTCTTGGCCCATTTTTAAATTTTTCATTTTGAGACAGTGACTTCCTAAGTCACTAAGTTACCCAGGCTAGGCTTGAGTTTGTAATCCTGCTGCCTCAACTTCTGAAAAGCTGGGGTGACAGGTCTGCGCCACTAGGCCTGGATGAGTTCCTCATGCTAATGTCTCCAATGACCACTCAGCTAAAGGACATCTTGAGGTCCGTCCTCTCCTCCAAGTTCCAGTTCTCAGAAGAATGAACACTGGGCACTTCATGCTCTGGATCTTCATGCTCTGCTGATCTCCAGTCATGCACTTACCTGGCAGGCTGTCCTCTGAACTTCTGAGCAAAGGCTGATGGCCCCACAATTGTAGCAGGCTCTCAGTCAGAATGGTATCCTGGAGTCATTTCTGCCCTTCCCAACCACCAGCTACCCCTAGGTAGTAGGGATTGAGCCCAGGGTCCTGACACTGAGCTACATCACTAGGAACCCCTTTTTTAAACTTTTGATTTTAAGATGGGTATCTTATTAAGTCACTATGTTGCCCAGGCTGGGCATGAGTTTGTGATCCTCCTGCCTCAGCCCCCTAAAGTCCTAGGATTACAGGCCTGTGTCACTGGGCCCAGTTCATTCCTATTTTATGAACACATCCTCTGAGATCAAAGTGCCAACTATGGTGAAGATTCCTTCAGCACCATCCACTCCCCTGCAACCAGCCTCTAAGTCACAGCAAGATTTCTTTGGTAATTTTTGTCATGAGATTTCCTTCCTCTACTTTCTCACTCACCACCTCAGCTCTGATGGCTTTCAACAGCCTCTGAACCAGCTGATCACTTTGTCAACTCTCATTAGGGGAAAACAAACTACCAGAAACAAGGCCAGAGGATACTAAGATAAACAAAGTGTGCAGGCAGCTATATTCAAAGTCTGGAGGCAGAAGGTATCCAGAGAGGAGAGAAAGAAGGAATCATGGGAAATCATGAGACGTGGGAGGTAGCCCTTCTGGCTTGAGGATTATGGAAAAATTTAATAGCAGGAGAACTTCGTGGAAAGAACTAACTGATCTAGATATGAATGAAGGTGCCTAATCCCCAGTCTGCTTCTTGATACCCACTTCCTGCTTCTTAAAGCAAGTAACCTGATGCTCACCTTCCTCATCTACAAAACAGAGGTAATAAGAACACCCGCTCAGAGGCATTCTGTTGGGATTAAACGGATGCGCAACCCAGGGGCTGTGGAGGACATTAACAGCCTATTATAACTTGAAATATAGTAGAATGGGCCGGACAAAACACTTTAAAGCAAATTGTCAGTTCTATGTTTTGGGAAATCCCACGTGGTTTTGTTTTTTGTTTTTGTGGGTTGTTTGGTTCTGATTCAAAGTCTCACTAAGTAGTTAAATTGCCCAGGAGGGTGGTAAGGTGGGACAGGGTCTTGCTCCATATTCCAGGCTGGTACTGAGCTCAATTCATAGCCAGGCTGGCCTGCAACTCACCGTAATCATCCTGCCTCAGCCTCTTGAGTGCTGGGATTACAGGTGTGCACTATCATGCCCAGCTAATCGTTAAGTGGTGCTAAGGAATCAAACCCAGGGCCTTACACACTTTAGCCAAGCACTCTAACCACTGAGATGTACCCCAGCTTAGAAATCTTTGAATCAATTCAAACATCTAGGTAGGCATTGCAGCACTATATTAAAGACACAGACAAAAGAAGCTTTCCAGAACTAATCTAGAAAGTGCTGAGAAGCCTATCTCAAAGGGAGTGGAAAGGCAGGTAACAGCTGCCCCGCGAGATGAGATGGGTTGGTGTTTTGAAGGAAACAGAACTATTTCGAAATACTGATGAGAAAGAAAGTGGGACCGTAAGCAAGGCAACTATCAAGGGAAGCAGTACAAAGTCTTTGTAGCCAGGAGTGTTTGCAGTTTGAGATAAAGATGCATGTACCTCCATCAGAGACAAACATCCTGCCCCAGCTCAGATGGATGCTACTCAACAGCCATTCTCACTTTTTCTTCCTCGACCAGGGGCAGGATAGTGGAGAGGAGCCTCCAGAATGGGCCACTAGTCTAAGCCAATCAACAACCATCCTGCTCTTCAGACACAGTGATTGGTCTAGCGATGGACACGTGACCAGATTCTGGCCAGTAAGACCATGGAGGCATTTGGTGGTGCTTCAAAAAATCCCACCTTTTCTGAAAGAGCTTCAGGAATTCACTTCTTTCCCTTGCTGAAAAGGAGTCCCAGGTGCAGCTGACAGCCATCCCACAAGCACAAGAATAACAGCCTCTACAGCTGGGCCAATACTTGAGATAGGGAGTAAAGGGTTGAGGAATGGAGGAACAGCGCAGCAGTGTGAGGCCTTGAGTCTGATTCCCCAGCATCACTAAGCTGGGCGTGGCAGCGGCACTCGCCTATAATTCCAGCACTGAGGAGCCTGAGACAGGATTGCCAAGTTCTAGGCCAGCCTAGGCTACATGGTAAGTTGAGAACCAGCCTAGACTACAGAGTGAGACCCTGCTTCAAAGAGAGAGAGAGAGAGAGAGAGAGAGAGAGAGAGAGAGAGAGAGAGAGAGAGAGAGAGAGATAGAGAGAGAGAGTTGAAAAGATACTGGGATCTTGATGAAATTATTAAACCAGTAAATCAGCTAGCCCTTAAGATTGCCATTCATCTAGACAGGTAGAAAATAACTGCATTGCAGCAGGGCAAGGTGATACGCACCTGTAATCCCAGCATTCTGGAGGCCAAGACAGGAAGACTATGAGTTTAAAAGCAGCCTGTGCTACATGGTAAACTGAAGGCTGGGTTGGGCTACAAAGCAAGACCCTGTCTCAACACTAACAAAAACACTGAAATGTCCAGTTTTCACAACTTTCTTTCCTTTCCATCGCCTGCAACAGAGGAACAAGGCACATGGAGACAGCAACTAAGAGACAGGGCAGGTGGGATTTTTACATCGTTCTCTGTGAAGCAAAAAGTGATCTAGCTGCTAAGAGTGAGAAGGACACAGCGAGGGGTAAAGAGCTCTGGGCAGACAGACAGGCAGACACTGGACTTGCCTGGTCCAGGACAATGCAACAAAGAGCTGCTTGAGCGGTGCAATAAGACAAGGCTCCGAGACACCTGCTTGCGTCCACAGTCACCTCCCCTGGCGATGGCCTCTGTCCTCAACAGAGGCTGAAGTGATAAACCCGAACGCCCAGGTTAGATGAGGGAGGGCATTAGAGCAGGAAAGGACAGATAAGCACGACAAAAAGACAAAAAGGCATGAAAAGCCAGACACCTTCCTCGGTAAAAGAAGAGGAAAAGAAGGGAGCCGGTGGGGCAGGCCTGTACTCCCAGCAATCTGGGAGACTGAGACAGAAGGATTGCTAGTTTAGCCTTGCCTGTGCAACGCAGGGACCTGGTGAGACCCTCTCCCAAAAACAAATATAAAAAAAGACGGCTGGAAGAAAAGGACAACAATCACAGCACTTACTAGCACGCGCAAGGCCCTCAGATTGACTTCCCCAGCACCACATAAGATGAGCATGGTGGTACACACATGTAATCCTAGCACGCAGCAGGCTGAGGCAGGAAGATTGCCATGAGTCTGAAGATAGGACAAGGAGAAGAAATAAGGAGGCATGTTCCTGGGCTCCAGAGTGAGCTCAGGAACAGTCTGGCCTACAGAGCAAGCTCCTATCTCAAAAATAAGTAGATATATTTTTAAAAATTAACCTGCTTAAAAATAAGTAAATAGGGCCTTCCGGTCAAGATGGTGGCTGAGTAACAGCACTGCACAATGTCTCCTCATCAACTCACTTAAAAAGTCAAGAAGATCATTTGAAAAAGCATATTTGGTGTAGCTAGAAAAGAGAGGAGCATCCCCCAAAACTGAAAAGTGACCAGTGGGAGGCCAGAAATTCCAAAGGATCATCAAAACCGGAGGGGGGAAAAAATCCCCACAGTCCAGAAAGCCGCTGCAGCCAGCTGCAAACGGCCCCCAGAGGAAAGCTCGCAGGGACCTGAACATCTGATGGAAGGGAGCTGGGAGAGGTCTGAGCTGGGAGAGAACGGAGCACACAACAACAGGAGAGGAGGCTGTGGGCGGGTCAGAAATCCTGAAGTCACATGGGAAGAGGAGGAAAGCAGCCGCCTACCGGCGCTGCCCCGAGCTGCCGGCACCCACAGATCACAAACAAGGTCCACAGGCCAGAACCTCAGCCCGAGGTAAGCGCGGATCCGGACAAGTGGGAATTATTGGCAGCAGGCGGCTCCAGCCTTAGAAGCACCAACCCACAGGTGTCTGTACTACAAACGCAGCATACACTCCCCCTAGAAAAGGTCCCGGATCCCAGATCAGAAACGGGGCTCAACAGCCGTCGCAGGCAGTGACATCAGCAGGAGCCATTCTCTTTCCTGCGCACCACAGATAGTCAGAGGTAGCAGAACCATGGGGAAACGTGGTAACAAATCTTATACAAAAAGATCTGACTCCCCAGGGGAGGGTGCAAGGGGTGCTGAAATTGCAGAACGCAAAGAACCCAAGGAAGAGATGGGCAAGAAGGATGGTGACTTATGGGCCCAGATAGTCAGTGAATTAAAGCTGGAATTAAAGCAGGAATTAAACCAGGAAGAAAAGCAGGAAATAAAACAGACAGCGCAAGAGCTAAAAGAACACTTAGCTAAGCAAAAAGCAAGCCTTGAAAAGAAATTAGAGGAGACCAAAGAAGAAATGGGGAAGTGCAGTTACAAATCTACAAAAAGACCTGAAACCCCAGGAGATGAAGTCAGGGTAAATAAAGATGAATATGGCAAAAATGATGGCAACTTCTGGGCCCAGAAATTCAGTGAATTAAAACGGGAATTAAAGCAGGAAATTAAACAGACAGCAGAAAAGCTACACCAATACATAGATAAGCAAAAAGCAAGCCTTCAAAAGCAACTAGAGGAGACCAGAGAAGAAATATACCAGAAGATAATGAAAACAAAAGAAGAAATTAGAGAAGTACACAACAGAGATATAGAAAAATTGAATGCAGATATTCAGGAAATGAAAAACACGCAGGTAATAATAAGCAACCACTATAAACAACTTCAGAATAGTATGTCAGACCTAGGAAATAAAGTGACTAAGCTGCAACATACAGGCCATGAAGAATACAAAGTAAAGAAAGAAAGAAAGCGAATCATTACAATGGCTGATAGATGATTCAAGGAGAAATAACCTCAGAATTATGGGAATCAAGGAGAAGACTGAGGACAAAACAAAAGGCTTAAAGGACATGTTTAATGAAATAATGGAAGAAAATTTCCCAAATCTAAGAAAAAGAAATGAACATGGAACTATTGCAGGCGTATAGAATACCAAACAACTTTGATCAGAAGAGATCCTCATTATGACACATCATCATCAAAATTCTAGAAACCCAACACAAAGAGAAAATGCTTAAAGCGGTAAGAGAAAAACAGAAGGTGACCTACAAAGATAAAACCATCAGGATAACGGCAGATTTTTCAATCCAAACTCTAAAAGCAAGGAAATCATGGAGCAATGTCATCCAATCACTAAAAGAACATAAATGCCAACCAAGACTGCTATATCCAGCAAAATTATCTTTTAATTTAAAGGGAGAACTTAAAACTTCCCATGACAGAGAAAGCTTAAAGGAATTTGCAGCCACTGAGCCAGTGTTGCAGAGAATACTTAAAGGAAACCTGGAAAGTGAAAGGGAGGCCAGCGATACCAATGACCCCAGAGAAAAAGTGACAACAGCTAGAGGAGAATGAGCTGAGAAAAAAGTAGGTTAGTAATCAGTGAAATATGAGTAAATAAGATATGAAAGTTAGGAAATTCTGAAATAACTAGATTTGGCTTCATGTCTGTCGCTTTAAGTATATTTATACGGTATAGACTTAAGTTCATTTAATGTAGCAATGTGATATAGTTTTAACTTTGTTTTGTTGTAGCAATTCACTTATTAGGTCACTAATGAAAGTTTATCCTAAGGAAACAGATTGATGTAAATATAACCTTGTGAATGTACAAATATGCACCTTCCAGTATTCAGCTAAGGCAACTGAATTTTATTTATTTTTTTCTCTTCTTTCCCAAATTAACTAGTCTTTTGAACTACATGCATATAATTATTTTCTAGTGTGAACTGGTAGGTAAGGCCAGGTTTAGCAATAACAACAAAGACGTAGGAAAATATGGAAAAAAGACTTCTGGTGAATATCCCAATGAAGGGACTGGTTGCATTCACAGAGGAGATACCAAGATTTGACTACTGCAAACCCATTAGAGGAATAGGAAGCTGGGGTAGAGTGGTGACTTGAGTGAAATGACTTAGCCACGGTAGATTAATATGGTAAACACTGTGTGGTTTCTCGGACTTGGAAAACCCAGACATTCTTTGGAACCATATGAAGTAATAGCCAGAGCCCGGGGAAGGGACAGGGAGGGCGGTGGGAGGGTTGAAGATGGGAAGGGATTGTGAAGTCGATGCGATACATAGATGTATGAAACACCCAAATTCATTGTAAATACTATTACATTTGTATATTAATAAAAATAGTGGGAAAAAATAAATATATTATTTTCTTTGAAAAAATAATAAATAAGGGCTGGAGGAATAGCACAGCAGTTAAGCACTTGCCTAGGTAACACAAGTAACTGAGTTTGATTCCCCAGCACCCACATACACCAGGCGTGGTAGTGCACACCTGTAATTCCAGCACTAGGGGAGGCTGAGGCAGGAGGACTGCCATAAGTTCAAGGCCAGCCTGGCCCTCACAGTGAGCTCAGGATCAGTCTGTACTAAAGAGTGAGAAGTGAGACCCTGTCTCAAACAAATAAATAAAAATGGGCTGTGGATGCAGCCAGGTGTGAAGGCCCTGGGTTTGATCCTCAGTACCATGTCCATGCACAAACACACAACCAGGAAATGAGAACACCAAGAACACAATGCAGACAGGTCCTCATAGGCATGGTTGGTGTCACCAAAGCAACACGAAGGAAGGCTTTGGGTCCAGCATCTACTCCACTCACTGCCATCCTCAGCTCCTGAGTATTATTCACCTGTTTGTTTATTGAGACAAAAGTCTCACCCTGTAGGTCAAGCTGGTACTAAACTCACTATGTAGCCCAAGCTCCGAACCATCCTCCTGCCTCAGCCACCCAAGTACTAAGATTACCATCAACTTTCACCACACCTGGCTAATTTATATGTGGTACTGGGGAATCAAACCCAGGGCCTTGAACATAAAAGGCAACCTCTCTATCCACTGAGCTACACCCTCAGCCCCCAGACTGTTGTTTAAAGATGAGCTGTAGTGGGTGCGTTCTGATCTAACTGAAACTGGACAGACACAGATAAGAGCTCAGAGAGAAAAGACAACACAAAAGAGGAAAACCCTCAATTCTTCTATGCCAGTCACTGAGAGCCCAGAGCCACTGGAAGCTGGAGGGGAATGTTTTCAAGTTTGTGCTTATGTTTCCAGAAGTTCCAGAGGGGGAAGAACACTGCAAAGCAGAAGGAAAGAACACTGGGGGGGAAGGCGCCTCTGAAAATGATCTCTGTGGAAGAAACTCACCTCCGCAGTCATCTTGTTCTCTTCTTTTAGTGGCTGTGAAGACAAAAACAGCAGTTCAGGGGCAACCCTGCCCAGGACCCTCTTCTGGTTAGCAGAGGATTCTGTCGACCTGTCCCTTTCTTCTCTCTCTCTCTCTCTCTCTCTCTCTCTCTCTCTCTCTCTCTCTCTCTCTAACAGGTTTTCCCTCTGTAGTCCATGCTCATCCTAAACTCACTAGGCAGCCCAGTATGGTCCTGAACCCCCAGCAATCTTCCCAAGTGTTGGGATTATAGGCGTGTGCCACCATGTCCAGCTTATGTGCTGCTGAGGAATCGAACTCAAGGCTTTGCACTTAACAGCAAGTGCTTTAACCGCTGTGCTATTCCTCCAACCCTCTACCCTTTTTTTAATAAAGTACCTTCCTACCCCCCAAAAAAAGCTGAGGTTTGGGACCCTAGTGGCACCACCCCAACTCCCCACTAACATTCCTCAAGGCTGCCCATGTTCTCCTGCACTATCATCTGTCCCACCACTCCCACCTTCTGCAATTGCCTTCCTCACCTCCCACTCTCCAGCCAGAGCCCTGCTGTGTCTTCATTCCAGGGCTTGTGATAACCAAATTCCTTGGGACACCATGTCAGGAATGTTTCCTTTCTCCTTTTTCTTATTTATTTATTCATTGGTACTGAGGCTTTCACGGTGAGCTATATCCCCATCCCCTTTTTGTTGTCTGAGTCAGGGAAATGCTAAATTGCTCAGGCTGAGCTTGCACTTGCAACTCTCCTGCCTCGGCCTCCCAAAGTGCTGGGATTACAGGCTTGCACCGGTAGGCCCAGTAGTAATGTTTTTTTTAAACAACAGCATTTCTGAGGTCCACCTCCTATGGAAAAGTAGCAAGAAACCAGGTGCCCTATGGAAAGGATGCGCTCCACAAAACCAATGTTTGCAATGTTTGGAGCTTTTTTTTTTTTCTTTCCCAGTTCTGGGCCTTGAAGATGCTAGGCAAGAACTCCACCCCTAAGCTGCAACTCAGCTCTGCACAATTCTTTATCTGGCTTTCTCCTGCCTATGTTTTTTGGATGAGGAATATACACCTGCAGGCTACAATCCCAGCACTCTGGGAGGCTAAGGCAGGATTTCAAATTTGAGCCTAACCCAGATTAGTGAGTGATTTACCAAGACCTTGTTTCACAAGAAAAATAAAGAGTTGAGGATGGAGTTTAGCACAAAGACCCTGGGTTTTCAATCTTCAATCCCCTTACTGTAAAAGAAAAAAACTTTCCACATCTCTCGCCCGCCACCCTCAGCTGAGTTTCCAGAGGATTTCAATTTACTATGTTAAAAGGATAGTTCAGCAGGCTACTCTGGACCCTCAGAAGTAAGGAGGAGGAAGGAGGAAACAAACAGGTGAGCAGAGTGAGTGGTATGAGCGAAGAAAACAGGAGATAAGGTAAGAGAAGAGAAATAACTAGACAATACAGGGCAACAATAGCACCAAACCTTGACACATTCTTGGGATTACTTGTTGAAAGTGTGTATTTTGCCAGGTCCAGCAGCCCAGGTCTGTCATCCCAGCACTCTGAGAAGCTGAGGTGGGATCAAAAGTTTGAGGCCCACCCCCAACCTCGTGGGCAACTTACTGGTTCAGTGGAGACTGCTCTTAAAACTGGGCTGTGGGGTTGGGCGGTGAGGGGGACAGTGATGGAATAGGGAGCTTCTAGCAAGCACAAGGCCAAGTTTAATTCCTTAGCACCATAAAAACAGGGTGAGGTGGTACTCACCTGTAAGCCAAGTACTCAGGAAGCTGGGGCAGGACTGCAGTGAACTCAAGGCCAGCCTGGGCTACAAAGTAAGTATGGGAAGAGTCTGGGATACAGAATGAGATCCGTCTCAAAAAAAAAAAAAAAACCACCACATTGACAGACTACCTGGAGAAGACTACCTGGGACCTTTGGACTGTGCACTGAGAAGTGCATGTCCAAGCCATCCTTCCCCTCCCTCTCTTCCTACTCCCCCTTCCTGCTTTGGGTGGGTCTCAAAATGTGGTCAGTACATACACTGTCATTTCTTTTGGAATCTCAAGCCTTTTCCTGAATGTTGAAAAATACAAAAAAGGAAAGATGGGCCTGGTGCTGCAGGCCTGAAATTCAAGGACTCTGGACGGCTTAGGCAGGAGGGTCACAAGTTCAAGCGCAGCCTGGGCAACTCGGTGACTTAATGAGACCCTGTCTCAAAATCAAAAATCAAAAAGCCAAAACTGGACTAGAGATAGAGCTCAGTGTGAAGGTCCTGGGCCCAACCCCAACCCCTCATACCAAAAACAAACAAAAAAAGGATGCAGGGGATCTTGCTAGAAGAAAAACCTTAAAAAGCTGAAGGTGGTAAAGTAAGCCAGGTTTCTTCTTAAATTCTAGAAAGTCAGTGTACATGTGATGACCTCTGGTGTGTGAAATATCTCAAGAAGGTGACTGACACTGGCAGCTAAGTGACGGGTGAGAGTGGGGAGCCAGAAATAAGTTCAGAGGGCACAAGGCGGGCCACAGTCTGGGGCAGAGGCACCCCGGATAGCAGCTCTGGCTGCCCTGCCCAGGGCCCTCCTAGGCTCTACTTAAGTTTAACTTAAAGTTACCCTGGAGCTTACATGAGTCTGAGCTCAGCTTGGGCAATTTAACAACTTAGCAAGATTCGGTCTCGAAACAAACGAACAATGGGCTAGAGATATAGCTCAGTGCAAAAGACCTGGTTTGAACTGCCAGGACTCCAAGAATGAAAAAAAAAGAAAAAAGGAAAGCTTTTTTTCAAGAAGCTGGTGATGGATTCAAGCATTTAGGGGGCTGAAATAGGAGGATCACTTGAGTCAGGAGTTCCAGGTCAGCCTGGGCAACACAGTGAAATCCCACCTCAGAAAAATAAAATAAAATAAAATAAAGCAAAGCCAGGCCCGGTACAAGGTCTGTAACTCCAGCACTCTAGAAGGATGAAGCAGAAGGATCCCCATTTTTGGGCCTACACTGAGCAATTTAGCAACTTTGTGAGACTCTGTCTCAAAATCAAAAATAAAAATGGTCTGGGGGATGTAGTTCAGTGAAGGTCCTGGGTTCAAGCCCACTGCCACCATCCCCCCCCCCCAAAAAAAAAGGGAAGAAGAATCTTGAGTTGGTTCCTTAAGGAACAATCTTGAGTTACTTCCCAAATAATTGCATAATAATAATGAAATATGTGTTTAACTTTAACTTTCACATTATAATAGAAAGCTAAAACAGAAAGGTCAACATTTTTACATAAATAACTTGTTTTTAAAGCAACTAAAAGCAGGTTTGGGGCTGGGAGCAGAGCCCAGTGGTTAGACCACTTGCCATGCACAAGGTCCGAGGTTAATTCCCCAGCACCACATAAAGATTAGCTGGGGTTACTGGCACACACCCATAACCCCAGAACTCAGGAGGCAAAGGCAGAAGGATTGTTGTGAGTTTCAGGCCAACATGGGCTACACAGTGAACTTAGAACCAATCTAGACCACAAAGCCCTTAGCTTACAGGAAAAAAAAAGTATGTTTCTCTGTCCTTCATCTGCTGAATAGCCTTCAAGCTTGAGCCTTTAGTGGCTCTGACCCCAAAACACAACATGCTTGGGTACTATCAAGCTGTCTCTGTCTGCAACTCAAGAAACCAGAATGCTAGACCTGGTACAGGCACCTCCTGGCCAGGTGCTCAAGGCTGGGGAGTGACCACGCAATGACTTAGCTCCTATACCTAGAAAATACAGAGGGAGCAGAGATTATGTGATCCTAGAGGACTCCATGCTCATTTTCTTATTTTGTGCGTGGCACTGGTGTCAAGTCCAGGAACTTCACACTGAGCTATATCCCCAGCTCACTTATACTCCTGAGACAGGAGAACTCCTACTGAATCATCAGCCTCCTAGGGTGCTGGGATTACAGGTCTGAACCACAGGCCTAGCTCTGATATTCACTTTCAATGTTGATATGCTATTTTGTTGTTACTCATTTTTGTTTGAATTTTCTTGGCTGTTGGTTTGGTTGCCTGAAGGTTCTTAGCTTCTCTTAGGATGCCTTGAGGGCAGGCAGATACAGACTTGGTCAATTCTCAGACTATCAGAGCTGCAAAAGCCTCTGATGTCCCTGCACAAAGGTGCTAAACAAATAGGACTAGTTTCTGTCTTGACCTTTTTTTTTTCTTTTGAGACAGGGTCTTCCTCTGTAGCCCAGGCTAGCCTCAAACTCACAGCAATCCTCAGGCCTCAGCCTCTCAAGTGCTAGGACTTTGTGTGTGTACCATCACATCCAGCTTACGTTGATAGTGGAGAATTAAACCCAAGGCCTTGCTAGGCAAGTGCTTTAGCCACTGAGCTAAGTCCCTAGCCCCGTGTCTTTACCTTTTTCAAAACAAAAGCCACTCCTTTCCTAGTCTTCCTTTCTACCAATCCCATCCACTACACAACCTCTGATTCCTCTTCATAGCCATTTCAAAAGCACCTGCCTTTTACTGAAAGTGCTGCTCACCAGGCCCAGTGGAAGAGGCCTGTAATCCCAACACTCTGGGAGGCTGAGGTAGGAGGATCACCAGTTCTTGTACAGCCTGGGCTACACAGCAACTTTGCAAGACCCTGAGTTGAGCCCATCTTGAAAAGCTTATGGAGACCCTGCCTCAAATTAAAAACAAAACTGAAAAAGGGTTAGGTATATAACTCAGAACAAAGGCCCTGGGCTAATCCCTACTATCAAATAATAACAACACCAACAATAATACAGTGCAGTTTCCATTACCCCAGAAGTTCTCAATGGCACTCCTGAAACCAGTGAGCAGAGGACTAGCATGCCACTAAGCATACTGTAATGAGCAGGACAGCCCCACCCCAAAAGAGCCAGCCGCAACATCCAGTGTGTGATGGGGTGACTTGTCACACAGACAGTGCACAGCTGCGATGCTCTTCCTCTTCCCTTGGCAGGGCCCTCTGAGAACATGGAACTACGGCCACAGCGCGGGCCGCTGTGCTTTTCTCCTTGGGACGCATTTCCTCTCCTCACATTTTCTCTTGCTTCCAATTTCTGGCTATACTTGTATTTACTGGTTACTATTTTAGGTGACTTTGGTATAAACTATGTGAACTCCCTCGGTGGGACACTTTCGGATACCAGTACTTTCGACGACAGAGCTATATATGTAGCTGTTGCTAGGATCTCGGCTGGTTTTTTTTTTTTTTTCTCAACTGTAAGATAGCCAGCAGCTCATGGGCTATGTCATTTGCTCAGAACTCAAAGTCTCAAAGAACAGCTTCAGAATGGCAGCTCCCATCACTAAGGCACTATCTTTAGAGTTTACTAGGTTCTTCCCACAAATTAAAAAGTAAACACTGTTTATAAATAAAAAGTTTCTAAACCAATACTGTTATTTAATTAAAAATTGAAAGCTGGGCATGGTGGCACACAGCTGTAATCCCAGCACTCTGAAGCCGTAAGCTAGAGGTTTGCCTCCAGTTCTAGGCCAGCCTGGACTCCACAGTTAATTCAGGACCCGCCTGAACTACAGAGTGAAACACTGTCTCAAAAAATAAATAAGTAAAAAAGGATAATAATAAGGATTCTAATCTGTACATAAGTATGATGCCTAATTTTTTACAAGTAGGATATAAATTATTAGCCATATTTGTAAGCACTTGGTGCATACAGCTGAAACTCCTCTCATCCTCACAACAATGTCTATATAAATACCCATTTTCCAGCTAAGACACAGCGTGGCTATGAGTTCCAAGAGTCTCCACATAGCAGATGCCCTCTGCAGGAATGCTCACAGCCCAGATCACTACACCTGGTTCCTTGGATCTCCATTAAAAACAAAACCGTAACATTTCAAAATACAGGTTTAATTTTTTAGAACGTTTTTCTCTTTATTTTTGTGGTAATTAGAATCGGGCCCGGGGACTTCACAATGCGCAACTTTTTTTTTTTTTTTGAGACAGGGTCTCCCTAAGTCACTCAGTTGCCCACTCGAACTTGGATCCTCCTGCCTCGGCCTCTCAGAAAGCTGGGACTACAGGCCCGCGCCACCGCGCCTACCAGAGGTCTTTCCAGCAGGGCGGACGGCCGGGCCTCCAGCCCGCGCCCTCCCTCCCGGCCTAGGCAGGCAGGGGCAGCGACCCAGGTCGAAGCCGACGGCGCCCAGGCTCCGACCAGGGCTCCGGCGGGCGCTGGGACCAGGTCGCGTTTGTATTTAGAGGATGCAGGAGCGCTCCGGGGAGCCAGGCCGACCTCGGCGCCCCGTGCGTGTCCCGCTTTCCCCGGCTCGCCCGCTCCGGCCCCGAGCGCCCCTCACCTGTTCCTCCGAGCCCCAAACTCCAGTCCTCCGCGGCGTCACTGGCGCCCGCGCTTCCGCCGGGTATAGGGAGGAGACGGAGGCAGTGCTCCGGCTCCGATTGGCCGCAGCGAGGCGGGAAGGGGCGGGGCCTCGCCGGTCGCCCTGCCTCCCGGTTCTAGCCGCGGCCTGTGGCTTCCTTCCCTCTTGGGCGCCGCCTCGCAAGCAGCCGGCTGCCGGCCTCAGCCGAAGAGTAGTGTCCGGAGGCCCCCGCCACTGCCTGGGTACGCTGCTGTACCCCTAACGGTGCGATTCACCGCAACATCGCAGCCGTCCGGCCCCCTTGACCAGGAGCCTAGGGCTGTTTTTTGATCTGCGCGTCTCTTTGAGGAGGGAAGGTCGTAGCAGGGAAATGGACGCTGCTCTAGTGGGCAGCCGGGTCTCTAGTCCTCCGAAGCACCCCGCACAAATGGCCCTGGAGCAGGGACACTTAAGAAGAAGAAGCAGGATCCGCAGGTAGAGTCTGGGGTCTAGCCTCCTGGGGTGAGCAATAGGCAGAAACCAGGAAGAGGACGACTAGGCTCAAGGAGAGAAAAAGCTTTCTCCTTGTTGTGATACTTGCCTGGAGCATAGGTGGAATGTGGAGAGTATGAAAGGCATGAAGGGCGTGAGGACTACAGATTACGAATTACAAAATAAAAGTAACCCATATTGAGTGCAGTCCAGTAAATTGCTAAGAACTGCCTAAAGCTCTGTATGGTACTGATAAGATCGTAAGCCCCCTGGGTGTGGACAAAGACCTTGTATGATCGATGATCAGAACCCCTGCCCAAATCTCTGTCTGTAGCTTGCAGGCATGAAAATAGTATATAAACCGTCCTGGCCCTAAGCTCATGGTCGAGGTAGGAGTCACAGTCTCTGAACGCAAGACGTGTCTTGCTCCTCTTCCTCAGCCTCCTGGCCTCCTGGAGTGTGAGATTACACCTCTTCGCATCCGAGACCCCCTTGAGAAGGAGTGGCTGTCCAGCGGGGCAGCTATCGACCGGTCCTGATTCAGCCATCGACTTACCAAGTTTCCTAGGCTAGCCTCAAATTTGGAATCCACCTGCCTCTACCTCCCAGAGTGCTAGAATCACAGATGTGCCCTGCCTTTTCACTATCAAGGCCTAGGTCTTGAGCCAAATTGTTTTTGTTTTGTTGTTTTTGGAGACAGGGTCTCACTCTGTAGCCCAAGTTGGTCCTGAACTCACTGTGTAGCCCAGGCTGGCCTTGGACTCATAGCAGTCCTCCTGACTCAGCCTCCCAAGTGCTGGAATCACAGGCATGCGCCACCACACCCAGCTTATGTAGTGCTGGGGGCTGAACTTGGGTACCTAATACTTGCACTTGAATAGCGCTTGTTAGGCTAGCACTTTAACTGCTGAGCCATTCCTCCAGCCCTGGGCCAGATTCTGGAATGTGAATGTGTAATCACTTTTAAGTGAACCACAAAGAAAAGAAGTGACTCCTCAAAGTGAAGCGCTGAATTATGTTGCTCAGAGCAGGGCTGCTGAGTAAGTAAAAAACCTCGACAGTTGGTTGCTGAGTCAGATCAGCACACCCAGAAGTGCTGTGGGAAAGCCTGTGGGAGGGACCCTACATGTGCCTGAGAACAGAACTAAAGCACCCCAACTTGCTTGTAGTGTTGTGTTCTGAATGCCTTAGTACAGTTTACATGCAGTTTCAACTCCCACTTAAAATATCCCATTGTATGTAGTAGTAATTAACCCCCTTCAAACCTGAAGGATGTTGAAGTAGGTTGGATGGACAGGTACAGGCTACCCTATGTCACAATTACCACACAACTCTCACTCAGATAGTGTTAAAAAAAAACAGGAAATGGGGACGGGGATGTAGTTTAGTGATTAAAGCACAAGGCCCTAAATTCAATTCCTCAGCACCACATAAACTGGGTCTGGTGGTGCATGCCTGTAATCCCACACATGGGAGGCTAAGGCAAGAAGACTGCCATGAGTTCAAGACCATCCTGGCTGGGCTACATCATAGCAAGCTCAGGATCAGCCTGTACCAGCAAGACCCCTGTCACAAAAAGAGATAGTAAAAGCTCCAATTCAAAAATATCATAGCCCATCTGTGCTGCTATAACACAATACCTTAGACTTAAGAGATTTATATACAGCATAAATTTATTGTTCCTATTCAAGGGGCTTGGGAAGCCCATGGCCAAGCAGATGGTGGCATTAATCTAGGAGGCTGAGGCAGAAAGACTGCAAGTTCAGGCACAACCTGGGCAATTTAGTGACTTACTGAGACTCTCTTTCAAAAAAAATAAGGGATAGAGGAACAGCATAGCAGCTAGGGGGCTTGCCTATTGAGGCTGAGGCCCTGAGTTCAATTCTTCAGCATCACATAAAACAGGTTTGGTGGCACATGCCTATATAATCCCAGCACTCAGACTGCTGAGGCAGGAGGATTGTTATGAGTTCAGGACCAGCTTAGACTATAGAGTGAGACCCTATCTCTAAATAAATAAATTAATTAATAAAAATTAATAAAGGACTAGGGCTGTAGCTCAGTGTGAATACCCTGGGTTCAACCTTTAGTACCACACATACACATACATATGCAAAAGATGGGGCTTTCTTGTTGCATCCTAACAAGGTGTAAGACGCAAGGTAGCTCCTTCAAATTCTTTGATAAGAAACATTAATCCCAGTCACGAGCTCTCGTGACTGAATTATTTCCAGAAAGGCCCCAACTCTTAATATTATCACATTAGACATTAGGTTCCAACATATGCGCTGGTTCCAGCATTGAGACACCAGCATGCGTGTGTCTTGGAACTCTCTCATAGAACCAGTTCACTTAGGGCCTATTTGCTACCACTTGCCTACTAGAACCTTTTCAGAATTCCCTTCACTCACAGAACCAGCAAGTTACTCATAAACTCATCTCACTATATTGCAGAAAGTTTGCTTTTGAATACATATTTTCCCCACTGCATGTTGTCCCATCAAAATGTTAAGACTTTTATGACTTTAATTTCACAGATGGTGACTTCTAGTGCTGGTCCTTCACTAAAATGAAGAATTACTATGGGGATGACTCGGGTGGCAGATTTGGGAAACTTCTCTCTTTTTCAGTCCTGAATTTACTGTGTACCCCAGGCTGGCCTTGAACTCGAGGAAATCCTCCTACCTCAGCCTCGGAGTGCTGAGATAACAGGCATGCACCACCACGCCCAGCTAACATTTGTGTGGTGTTGCAAAATCAACTTGGGGCCTGCCTATTGAAGACTTTATAGACCACTGAGGAGAACTAGAGTCAGCAGGGCTCCACCTTAACTCCAGGGCATGCTAGGAAACACAGGGAATGGAATGTTTAGTAGGCCTTATTCTCCTTGCTGCCTAACAGCACAATGGGCCCTGGTGGGGTGAAGGGGCAGTTAGGAGTGCAGCACAGTAGTTAAAGCGCTCACCTACCATAGTAGTTGGGTATGGTGGCACACACCTCTAATCTCAGCACTAAGAAGGCTGAGGCAGAATTGCTGTGAGTTCAGAACCAGCCTGGACTTCAGTGAGGTCCTGTGGCACAGAAAACAAAGCAAAACACAACAACAACGAAGAGACAGGCTCTCACTCAGCAATCCAGGCTGGTCTTAAACTCACTTTTTAAACTGGGTGAGTTTCTTTAACTTTTTTGTTTGTTTTTGAAACAGGGTGTCTCTCACTCTGTAGCCCATGCTGGTCCTGAACTCACTGGGAAGCCCAGTCTAGCCTTGGATTTATGACAATCCTCCTGCCTCAGCCTCCTGAGTGTTGCGATTACAGGTGTGCACCACCACACCCAGTTCATGTGGTGCTAGGGAATCAAATTCAGGGCCTTGCGCTTGCTGGGCACTTTGATCACTCTGCCACTCCTCCAGCTCCTCTTTAACTTTTATGTGAGATTCAGTGCTGACGTCGATTCTTTTTTGGGTGAAGGGGAGATGAAGGCTATACTGAAGATGGAAACCAGGGGACATGAAGGACCTCAGTGCTCTGCCAGTGTCAGCCGAATAGAAAAGATGTTTCTCGGACATAATGAGCCGTCTCAAACCTCAGCAGTCGCCGGCTTTTGGCACTGGAGCTGGAAACAGAAGTTGGCTATAGTCAAGGCTATACAGGGGTCAGGCGCGAAGAGTACTCTATCGGAAGAAATTAACCTCATTACCATAGCACAAGGTGAGTTATCACGAGAGCGGGCTGTTATGAAGGAAGGCCACGTCACGTCACGTCATGTGCTTGGCTTTGTCTGTCCGCAATTTCACCCCCTGCCATTCTGTGGTGCACCGGGGTGGCCCTCACGTGAAGCAGATGTGGTGATATTTGTGCTTTCTCCCCACTGAAACTTTCTATTCAGAAACACGTTAGCCAGCTCCAGCCAGTTTGTCACAGTAATACTAAAAGACATAGATCAGCCAGGTGTGAGGGCATGTGTCCATCATCCCAGCACGCTGGGAGACTAAAGCAGGAGGATTGCAATTTCAGCCCAGCCTGTGAGCCAAGATAGCACTGATAATCCGGCTATGCAAACACTCCAGCCTCTCTGCACAAGTCCTTAGGAATCCCATCAGCCAATTCCTAGGAGGCTGTGAAGTAGGCTATTTTTAGGGAACTTCAGTTATAAGTAGTCAGTTCAGGCTAGTCCTGAACTCGCTGTGTACCCCAGGCTGGCCCTGTAATCATAGCAATCCTCCTATCTCATCTTCCTGAGTGCTAGCATTACGAGTGTGTGTCACCATGCCCAGCTCTCCTGATTTAAAGACGCACCCTGTTTTATTTTGAGAGAGAGAGAAAAGGGGGTTAAAAATTCTCTGTAACAAATGTTCCCGGGAGAAGTGCATTGGTGGGGGTTGGGAGTTTCTACACTGTGGCTAAGGACCCTGTCAACTTCAGGTCAACATGTCCCCACACAGCAAGGCCTCTCCCTTCGAAGACTGAAAATGACAGCACAGCCTCCCTTACTATTCCTGCGAAGTCGCATGAGATCATGCCTATTAGCAATGATCTCCAGTCTTTTTGTTAATGGAGACAAGTCTCATGGAAGATAATTTTTCTGTGATTGAGGTGGGAGATGGTTTTAGGATGATTGAAGGTCATTCTATTTATTGTGTACTTTATTTGTATTATTAAATCATGACCTCAACTCTACCCAGGCCCAGGAATGCCAGATGGATGTTTACCCTTTCTGATTGGCTGTAACTAGGTAACCAAGTGCCCCAAGGCTATCCTGGCCTTGGGCATTTTTTTACAATTGTTTTAAGATCTGAGGAAGCTGAGGCTTAGATCCAGTAACTTTTAGAGTAAGTTTGAAGCCTGTCCTGTAGTCTTTTCAGCTTGGACTCTTCAATCACATTACTACATTAAATGAACTTAAACCTGTATCACATAAATATACTTAAAGTAACACATATGGTGGCATACTAAGTTGCTTCAGAATTATGTTAACAATGATAACTTATTTACTCGTATTTCAGCAATTACTAACATGTTGCTAGATTTGGTTTATAATTTTGTCAACTTATCAATCCATATTCATGCATACGTATCTTTTAAAATTTTATACCAATTCCCCCTGTTGCATATAGTCATCTGTTTTGCAAACTACTATACTATTAATATTAATTTGGGGAGATTTCACAGATTTTATAGAACACCTATTACTGCTTTAGAAGTGTATCAATCAAATGATTCAAATGCTGGTCTATTTTTTGTTGTCGTTGTTACACTTTCTGTTTACGTACTTTCCTTTCTCCAGGTTTTTTCAGTGCTGCTAGCCTCCCTCATTCTCTACAAGATTCTATTCTCTACAATCATTTCTGCAATGCTGGGCTGGTTATTACAAATTTATCGTGGGATTCTTGGTTTTGGGTTTTTTTTCTTCTTGAATTTTCATGGATAATTTTGCTGGATGTTACAACCAGGGTTGATACTTGCTGTCTTTTAAAGCCTGAAGGACCTTGCTGCTGGCTTTCTTGGCCTTTAAAGTTTGCTTTCAGAAATCTGCAATAATTCGAATGGGTTTCCCTTGGTTGAATAAATAGTCTGTTTATCTCTTGCTGCTTTTAATATTCTCTTTTTAAGTTGTATTTCTGAGGAAGGTTTTGATTATGATACGTCCTAGCGAGTCTTGTTGCTGGTTGAGGTTATTTGGTGTTCTAGACGTTTCTTGTACCTGAAAGTTAACTTCTCTTCCTTGATTAGGGCCAGGGCTACACAGTGATTACAGAACCAGCCTGGATTACAGAGTGTACATAGAAAGACAATATCTCAAAAGAAAAGAAAAGACTTCTGCTTGTGTACCTCTTTTCCATGCAAGAGAGTCACCGACAAACCAGCTGCTTAGGATGGCACTGACTCAATACTTTCTGCATTGACGCGTGGCGGGAACTGAATGATCATGGCAGGTCACCACTCTCAGATGGCTGATTTACTGGAAGGATGAGCTGCTGAGCCAATTGGAGGCCAGGCTCCACTGCTGGACTGGTGGCATGATGCTACCTCTCCCCTGATGCTACTATTTTGGTTGCCATAGTCACTGCCATGCCAAGAAAAAAGCACCTGAAGAAGATGCCAAGAGAGGAGAAAGGGACAGATATAGACCAGGCCCACCTGAGTTAAGCTGAATCCTAAAGTTAGTAGGTCCCTGCAATATCCAGGGATGGAAGACACAGAGTTTTTCCTTCCACCCTCTGAATCCAGTGTGCATTGAGTTTCTATCCCTCGCCGAATCTGCATGTCCTCTCCCTGAGTGCCGAATTGCCAGGCTCCCTGTCCCTCCACTGATGCAGCTCGTGCTGTCCCTCCAGCTGCACTTCTGCCTGCAGTGTCCTCCCATTAACTCCTGCGGAAACATTCCATCTCAGCTCAGCTATCACTCTAAAGCTTTCTTTAAACCAGACTGTCCCCAAGTACCACTCACCTTTCTGGAAGGTATTGCTATTGTAATTTCAATGTGTACATGTTGAGTATACCTTACCCAAGATTTTTGAGGCAGTAATGTTTTGTATTTGAGGATTTGAGTTGGGGGTGGTGGATTTTGAAGTGTTGCATACATTCTTTCAGAGTGTATCTGTTGATCAATCAAAACCTATATTGGGAATAGGGCTCATGTTGTAAACATGAAATTAATTTTTTTCATGTATATCTCATGCAATCTTGGATTATGCTCTGTAGTATTTCATTATTTTTTACTGGGTATATCCATGGTGTCAAACCTTCCACTTGCAGTGCTGTGAGGTTTGGCCAAAATTATACTGCATGCAAATAATATGTTAAATATTTATACCAGCAAAAGACACATGGCCCTGAATCCAGCTCAAAATTTCCCCCTCACTGTGAACTCACTTATTCAATTGTGCTGGCCACTTCCCATGACTGTTCTAGAAGTCCTCTTTTGTGAGTGGCATTAGTTGTGCGATGGTGGCTGCCTTGGTGTCTTGAATTTATTCATAGCATTTATTTACCCTTCTGGTCATTTTGACATTGCAAACCAGCCAAAAGCTGCATGAATAAGGTGGTGAGTAAGCCTCATGATGGTTTTATGAATGTCGCATTTTGTCTGCTGCCCCAGGGCACCAGCATTCACTGCATTTGTGATCACACTTCCTAAAGACAGTCATGTGTGGGCTGCCACACTGCTTTGGAAAGAGGCAAGATTGACAGGACAAGTGTGTTTAGAATTAGGCCAAAAGCATTTTGAAGATGATTAATGGCAATGTGTCCTTTATTGTAATAAATTTTTAAAATTCGAGCACTCACCATCTGTTTTGATCACATGTTGCATACAGTTGCTCAAAAACTTCTGGATTGTGGAGCGTATAAGAGTGTAGATTTTTTGAGTCAGGAATGCTCCACCTGTATCTGGAAAATTATGTGATAAACATCTACCCCAGTCCCCATCAACCCTCAGACTCATAAGGGCGTGCTCTTTGTCTCTCTCATTAATCACTGTTGCACAGTGCCCTGCATAGGCCAGGCACAAGACTGGTGCTCACCAAATGTCTGCCAAGTGTCACTTCCTTTGTGAAAACAAAAATGAGCAGTAGCACACTCGTAATAGATTTTCATGAAACAAGGACAAGGTTCTTGAATTTTTAAAAATCTGCTCTCACAAGCTTGTGAGAACTAACATAGGTCTGTGGCTATTTCTGGGCTCCTTCCTGCCAGGCTCTACCTCCCAATGAGCTCCATGGTTATCCCACTACAACCAAATATGTGAGGGTTTGGGAGCCACACTCTAGAACCGAATCACAGTACCCGTAGCAGTGAGCCAGGGTGGATGTCCAGCCCAGATGACCACCTGGCCAAGGCTGTATGTGAAACATTAAGAAAGACACACCCATCTGAGCCTGTCAAACCAGAGACAAGCTCAAGGCAATTTTGTATTAGAAAGCTGAGTTTCTAGATACTTTGTTACACGGTGGTGGATAATGAGCAAGAAAGGGGCAGGAGGAGCACTGTTCCCAATAGCCAAGGTCGGAATCGGCCCAGGTCCTGTCAACAGATGAGTGGCAAGGAAAACATGGTGTAGACACACACACACACACACACACACACACACACACACACACACACACACACATTATTCAGCCATGGGGAAGACTGAAATCCCGTCACTTGCAGAGAAAAACAGATGAAGGTAAAACAAGCGACACGCAGAAGATAGTTTATGTCTTTCCTCTTTGTGGCAGCAGCTTTAAAAAGGGAAAACACCAAGAAGGAGAAGAGGAGCTCTGAGGGACGGGAAGGAAAGCCAGGGAGGGAAGGAGGGAGGTGAGGGTGGAACCGGGTGTCCAAACATCAACACACAACGCGCGCAAGTATGAAAACTGCAGGAGGGATCACACGGTACTTTGTACAAATAAGGTGTTGATAATTATAATTGACACAGACAAGAAGAAGGAGCAAAATGTGAATCCTGTTGGCAGAGACAGAGATGCTGTTTGGAGCCTCTGGCAGGCTCCCATAGGCAAATCACAGCAGAGACCCTTGGGATTGTGGAGCAAGGCACTGCTATCATCTGTAGGAAACTACTCTCCTTTTGAGAAACAGCTTCTACACTGCTACTGGGATTTAGTGGTAGCTGAACATTTGACCATAGGACATCAGGTCACCATGAGACCTGAGCTGCCTATAGTGAACTGGGTGCTGTCTGACCCCTCAAGTCATAAAGTTGGATATGTCCAACAACAGTCCATCATCAAATGTAAGTGGTATGCATGTGACCAGGCCTGAGCAGTTCCAGAAGGCACAAGTAAATTGCATGAAGAAATAGCTCAAATGCCCATGGTGCCTACTCCTGCTATATTACCCTCTGTCCCTCAGCTTGCACCTATGGCTTCATGGGGTATATCCTACGATCAGCTGACAGAGGAAGAGAAGAGCAGGGCGTGGTTTACAGATGGTTCTGCATGTTATACAGGCACCACACGGAAGTGGACAGCTGCAGCACTGCACCCTCCCCCTGGGACATCTCTAAAAGACAGTGGTAAAGGAAAATCTTCACAGTGGGCAGAACTCTGGGCGGTGCATCTGGTTGTGCATTTTGCTTAGCAGAAAAAGTGGCCAAATGTGAGGATATCCCTGCCAATTAAATTTTGAGAGAGACCAGTGTTAACCCCTTGTTACCATCAGTGTCTTCCCAAATGACAGGGTTTTTTTTAAGGATTTGCTATCAGTTAGCCCACCTACACCAGTGACTTGTGGGCCAGGAACTGTCTCCCAGTCTAGAGGAATCTCTTCCTCTTTTAACAAGGTAACATCGGCACCAGTGTCAGCGATACCTCTAAAAATCTTTTTGTTAATCTTGATCTGAACATGTGGCTTAATTTGGGGACCCATGGGAGTGGTCCAAAAGATCCCAGGCTGTTTTATGTTCATTTGATTTGAAAAGGAGTGTTCCTCCCTTGACATCGGGGCAGCGCCCCGCAAGCCGTTTAAAGGCTCGCTGGTGACAGAGTATTTAGATTTACAGTCCCTCATCCAATGAAACCCCCTTTTACAGCAGGGACAAACAGTTGAGGGGCGCCCTTTAGAGTTAGTGAGAACAGAAGGTAATTCAGGGCAGTTTCGGTGACCCGGTTGGCCGCAATGCCAGCAGAGAGCAGCAGTAGGCCGAGGTACAGTGGCCTGACTGTGCGGTAAGTCTGTCTTAAGTGCTGGCTGAAGCGCCGCCCGCCAAGGCTGAAGCTGTTAACAAGGCCTCAAATGTGGCCATGCCAAGATCTTGGGCAACTACAATCCAATCCTCTAAAGATTTGTTTTTAACAGGCACAACGGCAGCTTTATGTTCTTTGTTGAGACTAGTTTTTTAATTAAAATGGCCTGGGCAGTCTGATCAGTAATTTTGTTTTCAACCGCTTTGGTGACCCTATTTATAAACTGAGCAATTTTCTACAGCCTTTTGTTTAAGGCCTTGCAGAGACTGAGATCCACCCTCTGCAGGAAGTTTGCGCCATGCCCTAAGGGCACACATGGGGACCTGGTCAAAGAAAGATCCTGTGCAGATCGTGGTTTGCATTTGGGGGTCACTGAAACGGCCTTCACCTTGTAAGACTTCCTTGCCCCAGAAGGGTGCATTGCTTATTTTATTTCTTTCAGCTTGTTGTTCACATTCATCATAGAAAAAGGCCTTCCATTTAAGATAGGCGGAAGGAAAAAGAGCGGCTCGGCATAAGTCCTTCCAATCCTGAGTGCAGTTTAATTCAATGGAAATAGATTCCAGCAGTTGTTCAGCAAATGCCCCTCCAGGGCCATCTTCCTTAACAGCCTTTTAAAAGTTTTCAGGAGTATCGAAGTTGTAAGGATACCATTGCAAAGGTCTCTGTTGGGTGGGGTTGACATTGACTGGAAAGGCCTGGAGAGGAGGAGCCGCGGGCAAGTTCAGCCTATTAGAACTGCAAAGGCTTGCCGCAGAGTGCGGCCGAGGAGCCCGGAGCTCAGGGAATGGAGGTGGCTGGTGGCTGAGGGGGAAGGGGGGTGATGCCGAAGCAGTAAATGTGGGCAAAGCAGCTGACATAGGTTCGGGGGCATCCGCCGGGGAGCAGAAGGAGGAGGAGAAAGAGAAGCTGTGTCGTCATCGCCTTTGTGAGCAGCTGCAGTTACCAAGGAGTCCTCGCCCTCAGATTTGTAGAAACCTCCTGAGAGCAGGACGTTTCCCATGATGACAAGGGAGTCCAATCCCGCACTTACCTGATCACTTCAGGTCTCTCCAATTTCCTCAGGTCCCTGTTCGGGCACTAATTGTAGGGGCCTCCATTCCGCAGGGACCCCCCAGAATAGCCGAGGAGGGGTCGGACGACAGAGTAAGACACTCTTGGAGTCGTTTCAGAACACCATCTCACTTTATTATTTAGGAAGTACAGGGGCTTAGACTGAGGAAGTTATCTTGGGCCAATTAGCAAGGCCTCAACTAGGGTGGGGGTGTGTCACCCAGGAGGAGGGAAGTAGTAGAGGAAGGAGGATGCACTTCTGGTATTTAAGCAAAATGACACCTGACTCAAATTACAAGCAGTAACACTTCCTGGTGGGAAGGAACTTGGCCAAGGTAAACAATGCTGAGGCTCTCGGCCCTGAGGCCCCCAACATGGACAGGCATCTCACGCACAAAGCACACTATACAGTGAAACCTTTAAGGCATTTTGTGTGTACTTTGTATTCCTTCCTGATAGACAATCAAATAAACCTTTTGACTTGACAAGAAAACATTTTGAAACTTACAGAAAACCTTCAGCAAAACCCAGAATCAAACCCTTAAGTTACAACAAAGCAAATCAATAAAGCAACTGTGCAAACTTTCAGACCCTTGCAGAACCAAGTCAATGACTCAAGCTGTTGCTTAAAAAGAATTCCCTGTAATCTTCAGAGAATGAGCCATCTGTGCAGAAAACTGGGAGGAAGGAGACCTGAGCAGTTCCTGTACCACACAGCCTTCTGGATGCCTTAGGTCAGGAAGGATGAGGCAGCACCTTCTAGCAGGGTGCAAGGACAGATGTATACCAATGGCATACAATCCCACAGGATGCCATGAGGAACACGGCTGCCTTTATAACAGGATGCTCCGGACTTTCCTCCATCTGTGATCGTGGATGCTGGCCACTCAGGGCTCACTGCATTAGCACTGTTTTCCTCCACTTCCTATATGACTTTAGGATTTCTGACCTTCCCGTGGCCTCCGGTCAGTTGTGGGGTTTCTCCTTCCTGTCCCGGCTCTGTCTTGGCATAGCTCTTGTGCTGTTTCATTTCCTGCTTTGATTCAATATTTTTCTGGGCCCAGAAGTTACCATTATTTTTTCTTTTTTCATCTTTGGATTCTGCGATTTTAGTATCCCTGGTCTTAGGGAGAGGTTAGTACTATAACTTTGATGTGATATATACATGCACAAAATGCCCAGGTTTATTCTAAATATTGTGTATTACACACACACACACACACACACACACACACACACACACACACACACACATTAATAAATATAGGGAAGGAAAAATTAAAGTGATCTCTCCTGGTCAAATGTTAAACACCAGCCCCTTCCAGCCAGGCCCTACATTCTAATAACACACAGTTCCAATGCATGAGGCTCTTGGGGGACACTCAAGATCCAAATCATAGCATTCCACCACTGGCCCCCAAAACACTCATGTCAGCCTTCTTAGGCAAAACCTTTCAGTCCTTTTCTAAGAGTTGCCAAAGTCTTAACAGTTCCAGCACTACTAAGAAGTCCAAGCCCAAAGTCTCCTCTGAGATTCAAGGCAAATTCTTAGTTGTGATCTTCTGTGAAAATGAATAGTTAAGCTCTTTGAAAATACAGTGGTACCCGGTAAACATTCCCATTCCAAAAGTGAGGGAGGAGAGGGTAGAAACCAATTGGTTCAAAAGATTTAAACCCAGCTGGGCAAGGGTTACATCACATAGCTTCATGTCCATGAGGTAAACTGTGGCAAGAGGTGAGCTACAAGGGGCCGAGGTGGTCCCCCACTGCAGTGTTGCTTCCAGGAGCAGCCTCCATCTTCTGCTGTTTGAGATGGCTCAGCTCACAACCTGTGGCTTTCCTCAGAGGACAAGTCAAGATCCTGCCTTCTCCAAATTGTCAGGGTCTCCACTGTTATAGCTTGTCACATTGCCATCCAAGGGCACGCTGCCTGGCCTTGCAGACTTTCCTTTGATATCCGGGTTTAAACCTTCACGACCCCACAGCTCTTTCACACTGCAAGCCTGTAAAACCAGGACCACAAGGACATCAACAAGGTCGCACACTGGCTGGCGTAGCAATCTGGCCTTCCTGGTCTTTGGTTGTAGCAGCCTGCAAGTCCCTGAATGGCTGAACTCCAGGCACCTGGACTCTGACAAACATTTGTCCCTTGGGCCCTACAGGATGCTCTGAGGTAGTCTTCTCAGAACAAGGTCTTTTGCCCTTGTGCCCTTGAATCAGTAATGGGTAGATCCTGCTGTATCCTGAGACAGCCCCCCAAGCATCTTTGTTACATTCCTGATTCCAATTAATTGGCTTCATTTTAATGATAATCTCCCCAACAACCCTGTGCCTTTATGGCCCAACTTTAAGCCCCTTCTAGTCTGACAAAATTAAAAACTCTTCACATCTTTTTTCTCTTCCATGTTTTCCATCTTCTCTTTATAGGTCTGACTCAAAGCCACAAAACATGCCCAAGTGACAGCCCAGGCATTGGGCTACTTTGTGATTTCTTCTACCAGGTTATGTAGGCCACCACCCATAATTTGAATTTCCAGCAAAGTCTATGGACAAAGGTAAAGTGCCAATACACGTTCTGCCATAGCATTTCATATGTGTTTTTCAGATCAACTGCCAGTACACTTCTCCTTCCCATCTGAAAATTTTTGAGCCTGTATTCTCCAATTGACATTTCTCTCAGCCTTCTGGTCTTCTGAGCTCTTCTCCCACCAAGCTCTGCAAGAGCCTTCAGTGCTTTTTCAGCTAGAATTCCAAGGCCTATCCAAACGCCTTCCTCAAACCAGTTTCAAAGGCTTTTAACCCACATGGTCAGGAAAATCACAGCAACAACCCCTATTCTCTGGTCTCCATTTAGTTACCTATTCATTGCTTTCCCACTGGTCTGGCAAATTACCCAACATCCACCATATAAGGGAGGGAAGATTTATTTAACTCATAGTTACCGAAGGCCTCACACAGTCCTTTGCTCATGCACAGCCAGCAATGGTGGAAGTACATGGCAGAGATGGAGAGCTGCTCACCCCACTTCAGAGAGAAGAGAGGCCCCGTGGAGTGGGAGCCAACAGATGAGCTTTCCCAGGAAGAAGTTCAAACAATGTTTCTTCTCCTCCTGTTCTTTCTTTACCTGGCATCCCCAAACCCAGGGGATGTCCCTCCCCCATTTCCTGGTCCACAAGACAATAACAAACACCTCAAAACTTTGCCCAACAATCTCAACAAGTTCATACAGCCCCTCCAGTTCAAACCACATACATCTGCCTCTTCCAAGCAAGTTCCGCTAACACACAGCGCCAAAAACATGAGGTTTGCAGGTACCTGCCACACCTAAACCATAGCATTAAGTGTGATTGGAGAATATTGGGAGAGATTCATGGTAATGCATCTTTTACAGTTATAAATATTCTTAACATAAATATTCAATGTATCTTTTGATCAGACCTCATACATAGATAGCATCCTGTTTCAGTTGTCAGTAACTGCAGAGAGCTCCGACTGTCCCCAGGTCCCATGGGGATAACCTGCAGCATCAGCACAGGGGGGACAGTGTGCTTTCCTCACCTTCCCATACGCAGGCTTATCAGAGCTCCACACACCAGGTGATCAGCCAATGATTTAATCACGCCCCTGACACTTTACTTCCCAGGGACCAGCACCTGCCCTTCTTTGATTCCTTACACTAGGCAAATGAGTTTCAGGAAAGCCACCTGTCTGTGGGAGGCAAGCACCGTTTAACACACAAAACTGGTTTCTAGAGAGTTTTTAATCAAGCATTAGAAAATGATACTTAAATAAATCCACTTTAGCTTCCACATTGTTAAGGACATGGAGCTGGCAGGGGAGGGGTCCCTGCCTCTGGCTTGGGCTCCTGGTGCTCTGCCAGAGCTGCTGTCAGATCAGGACCTGCAGGTACCCCAAGGTCTTCTTCAGTGAGAACTGGCACGGCACATGCAATAACAGAAGAACACATCAACCGCTCTCCTGGTCCCTTCTGAAGCCCATTCTTCCCATGGCCTGTGAGGCACAGCTCTGCCCACACACCCACCTCAGGGAGTCTTCCCACACTGCATCTGCCCACTGACTGGGCTGAGAGGCTCCCACTGCCTGGACCACCCCCGGGTGTGGCAGCTTTCCCTGTGTGCCCAGTTCAATCCTTTCCCAATAGGCCCCAAACCCACCCTCAGTCCTTCTCACCCCTCAGGCTCTGGCTCAATAGGCTCCAGATGCTCCATCTCTGGCACAAAGTGGGATTGGTGTTCCATTTTTCCAGGGGACCCGATCCACATGCCAAGGAAAGAAGAAACAGGTCTGGGGGAAGGGGGTGAGCAACCACGTTGGACTCCCTCTCCTCCTGTGGAGCCTCCCCATGGCACTAGCCGAGTGGATGTATAGGCCTCCTGTCCCTGCCGGTGCAGAGGCCGCCCATGCCCTCTGCCCTGTCCCAGTGTGGTCATCCTATCAGCCCCAAGAGGCCCACAGAAGGCTCCTGGGTGGAGCCCTCGTGTGGTGTGACCACCTCTCCCTCTTCAGGGAAGCCTGAACTGTGTAGAGTGAGAGGACACTGGCAGTCTGTCCTGAGCAGCCTTTCAGTATTTAACTTAGACTAATAAGCCCCAGTGTTCTGTAGCTCCTCTGGCTCCTCTCCCCAGTGCTGTACCCTGATATGTAGGAAGCAGGAGGGGTCACCTGTTGACTACGCTATGGGCTCTCCCTGGTCTGCTGTCCAAGGTGACTGTTCCAGCCTGTGCAGCATGGAAGCCACGAGGGCCATTTGCTCTGTTTCATGGAGTATTCTCAGTGGCTGACATAATCTGACTTTGTGGCTTCCTGTGTCCTTGAGGCAGGACCGAACCACCTGCTCTCATGCCCACGTCTGAGAGGCCTTGGCAAGACCCAGACAAGCTTTGGGCACACCAAAGAGCCCATTATGTGACTCTCAGACTCTTTTCCAA
>PVKB01002984.1:0-234254 GCA_004027205.1 Ctenodactylus gundi
CCACACACACACACACTACACAGGCTACCCTTTTAGGTTACTAAAAGGCTCTGGGCTACTTAGCATTCTTGTTTATTCAAAAAGTCCATGGAGGCTTAGCATCTTGGCATCCAAACTCTGAAGCTCAGGCCAGGAACAAATGATCCTTTTCACCTTCTCTTCCCAAAAGGCACAGGAGTGACAGCAAGTTTAAAAATAAGACAAGAGGCTGTCCAGCTAACCTGCAGATAGCCTGTGCCAAATGTATAAGAGGAAGGGAGGGCACCAAGCCAGATCCTGAAATATGCAGCAAGAGACAAGGCTCCAACGTGCCCTGGGTCACTTAGCTCACATGGCAAAGGCCAGGCTGCGGGCTCTGGCCACATCAGTTTATTTCTTCCCACACTAAGAAAGGCTCCCTGTGTAACATTTCTGTTTTCAGGAACACTAAAATTGCACACGCTTGGTAAAATAACCCTGCCAGGCAAAGCGACAACTGAGAGAGTGTTCTCCATAATGGCCACTGGCCGTGTCCACGGCAAACAGTTCTGTGGATGATTAACACACATGGCAGATGGGTACACTTGAGACTGAAACAATTAGCGCCTGGGTTTTTAAATACAAAACTGTTGGGTTTGTTTGGACAAAATCAGGATAAGGCAGAAATACTGATCTGTTCACTCTTATTGCCAAACCCAAACCAATATTTACAAACCATTTTGTTGAACAAAGTTCATTTCAGCTGACATTGGAAGCATATCCCACAAATTACAGAAACTGTACTGACTAGCCAGGGGTTTTCAAACACCAGGTATAGTGATACCTGTTCCACGTTAACAGGGCTACTATGTCCTGTAAATATAAACTATTTTTTTTTAAAAAAAAGAGGATATATATTTATAATTTCAGAACCTGAGAGATGTGAAATTTACTTAGAAGTAGAAGATATTCTATTATTCTTCCTTGGATATTTCCTACACCATTCTCATGTTTTCCCATTCAGTTGCTGAGTGGGGTCAGTGAGGGCCCCCAAAAGGGTCCATTTGAACACCACAGCACTGGCTTTTCTTGCACCCTAAGACCTGAAGTTGAGACAAACATGGCCTTCATTTCCTTACCATCCTGACCATGACCGTGACATCTAATTTATTTCTTTCCCATTTTGCAATCAAGAAGTCAAGACCAATGAAACAGTCTTCAAGAACTGGCAAAATGATAACCAACTTCCCTTTGTTGAACATCCTAGTCAGGGAAAACATTCAATGAAGACTTAATTACATGCTATGAGCTGGCACTCTTTAGCAAAGCCTGCTTTGTACTCTTCTTTTACTCAGAGCCTGCCATGGTTACACAACAACCATCCAAGCTCTGCAGTGAACTGCATTCAGCTTACTCATGCCAGTGGCATGTGCGCTCCTCCCTATGCAAGCCAAGAGAGTGGGCCTGTTACAGAGAACTCTGCATCAACTGCAGTGATATGTACACAAGCATCTCCACAGAACACCAACAACATCAAAAATTACGTTTTTCAAAATATTCCTAAATTTGTTCATGATGACATTTTCATGAACAGAATTCCTATACAATTGATATATTCCATGAAAGCCATTTTCATGTTGTCTTGCTCTCTTTTGAAAGAATGTGATAATATGAAAAGGCAAGGTACAATAAAGCCCAAATTTTGTCTACCTGTGCTCCCATTGCTTGAATTAGTAGCAAAGAAGTAAATGTACACCCATATGTATACATCTGGTACACGTATGTGTATATTAAAAGGTATGTATACACACACAATTATGTTCCAGAACACTAATTACTATTGATCTAGAAAATCAAGCAGCTTATTTACATGAAGAATGCCTTATTAACATTAGCTTCATGTATAAATTTTCTATCTAAAGACAAAATCACCATATAATAAACCTGTGCTATCTTAGGATTAACATATGCTAAGAAGAGTAAGCCATGAGTATTGACTATTGAGATGCATAAAACCTGGCAGCAATAAAAAAAAAATTAGTGAAGCTGGGATGTGGAGGCACACAGCTGGAATCCCAGCACTCAGGAGGCTGAGACAGGAGGACTGCCCTGAGTTCAAGGCCAGCCTGGACTATACAGTGAGCTCAGGATCAGCCTGGGCCTCAGAGCAAGATTTTGTCAAAAAAAAAAAAAAAAAGTCATCATTCCATTGACATCAACCCTATGTAAATAATGGGGCTTGGTGTTTTCCTTACAATGAAGTCTCACAATCTTCCACCTATTATACATATAACAGTCTCAATTTAGAGAGATGGACACTAGTGACACAGCAAGTACATTGTGACAGACATGAGGATCCCTACTCCACTTTTATCTTCAGTATGCAGAGAGAATAATTAAAAGTCAGTACACAAACTGAGTCAGGATGAACAGGAATTGAGTTGACGGCAAGGTTTAAGAGATGATAAAAGAGAGGAGCAGTGAAGACCAGGAAAGTATGGTGGTTGTCAAGTGGGACGGGCACGGGGGAGCAGCCAGGAGCCATGCAGGCAAAGGGGCTGGCTGCAAATGAACAGCAGCAGATGGAGGTGGTGGGACTCATGCCATATTCCTCATCGCAGCTGAAAAAGCTTCCAGGATTAACATGCTCATCAAACTTGAGACCACACTGTCACTGATAAGCAAGTGAACCACCAACTCCCAACTATAACATTATGGGAAACAGTTCATCTTGTCGCTAAAATTAGCCATGTTTAGCTTTAATTCCACAGGATACATTCTATTCTATTAGCACTCCTTTAAAAATGTCCTAGTTATCCACAACTCTGCCACCGTGATTAACAACATCTAACAATACTTCTGATGCTGTGAAATTTTACATTAATCTTTGAATTGCCTCAATGAACTGCAAAAATGGGCATAATCTGTATAAACACAGCCACTATCACTTGCCTTTGCTTTCCTGTCCTCTCCTTTGATTATATAGAAATAGACTTTGACTTTGACAATCAATTAAAATAACCAACCATGACTTACCCAAAGCCAGTCCTCAATGAAATCACTCATAAAGCAAGCATGATATCCTATTCCTGCTATGATTTATACCTTCTATTAAAACTGACCCTTCTCCTGACTAACAGATGAAGCACTCACCTAACCAATGCCCAGCGCAGAGACTCCCCTGAATAACTCTTGGTGAACGGATGAATATCTGAGATAACTGTGGAAGTTCCCATTTATTAAGTACTTACTTTAAACAAGAATTATTGCATATATTATCTATCACATAAGGTTTTCAAATTCAAGAGAGGCTTCAGTAGGTTCACTAAGTTCTCCATGATTACATAGCCAGAAACCAACTGAGAAGGAATCTGTCTCATAGCACTTACACCAAAAAGGGGATGGGTGCTTCCCCTATTCCTCAGTGCCAGGAACGTTATTGTCTAGATTGTCTGATAACACTCAGGATTTCTGCTGCTGCACTCCAAACCCTCACTTAACGCCAGGAGGAAGCAAAGTACACATATGATTCATTTCCTCCTTTAAAATGACGATGCAATGATAACTAGTAAAGCCTGACAGCACAGTCTTACTGGTCCAGTAGAATCTCATTAAAAAGCCTTACAACTGCTGGTTCTGTGTTAAGCTATTTCTTTTTCTTTTTAAAAGACTATATTCTAAGGCATCATTCCTATATTTGGAGCTATTTTATTCCATTTTTAAGGTAAATTGGGTTTTCCATGTGGAAATATGCCATGATACTAAATTTTAAAAGAAATGCTCACAACTGTAAGTCACTACTGATTGTTCTATCCAAAAGCTTGGAATGTTATGGTTCAGATCTGGAATGTCCCCCCAAAATATTTGATGTTGTGGATGTTATCTATAGATTTTACATGCTGCTAGGAAGTGGGACTTGAATGGGAGAGGCAAATCTTTAAAGGTGTGGCAGATCACTGAGGGTGTGGCCTGGATGGATATACTCCTGCCTGGGGCTCCTCCAATAGCCCACATTCCTTCCTCTTGCAATGCTATGAGCACCTGTTCTCTGCCAGACCTCTCCCCCCACTGCCAGTTGCCCATGAATAGAAACTATGAACTCCTGAAACTATGAGCTAAAATAAACCTTTCCTCACTGAAGTTGTGGGTGTCAAGTATGTCCCAACAACGAAAAAGTAACTAAGACGGTCAGTAATCTGAGGATATCAGTATTAGTAACAATAATATAAAGAACTGAAAAACGATGAACAACGATAGCCCTTCATTAGCTTACACCTAGCGGAATTCCTCAGCATAAATGGGTAGGTAATGTGACTGAAAATCCTGACCTTAAAGTAAAAAAAAAAAAAATAAATTTGTAATATCTGTGAAGGGTTAAAGTCTTCCGTTTCTTCAAGGTTGAATTAGTCATCACCCCATAAAGGTAAGATATGTCAAGGCAGAATGTCAAGAAAAAAAGAATTGGTGGAACAGTTCCCTGAACTGAAAGAAGAATATTTCATGGAAACTTTGGAGCTGAGTGGTGCCTTACCAAACCTGGTGCCCCTGAGGCAAACTGGCAAGAAATGCAGAGCAGGAAATCAGCTACATTACCCTGCTGCCCACCAAGATGGCACCTCGTGGGGCATATTCCAAGCTTCCCGCTTTTAACTATCCGTTTTAATCAATAATCTGATTAATAAGCTCACACAGTGGAACAGATCAGACAGAATAGATCAAAGCCAATTAGTTTTGCCAAAGGCCATTCTTCACGATCAATGTCTACGATTTCAGAATATATAACCAAGTAAGGAGAGAATGTTGGGCCTGTTAAAGAGTTCAATTTTTTTCCATTGAATCTCCCTGATCCCCTTATATAGCATTTCACTGTGGGTTTTTTATTTGTTTGTTTTTTTAAGACAGAGTCTCACTCTGTAGCCCCAGCTGGTGCTGAGCTCATTATGGAGCCCAGGCTGGCCTTGGACTCATGGCAATTCTCCTGCCTCGGCTTCCAGAGTGCTGGGATTACACATGTGCACCAGCATGCCTGGCTTTTGCGGTGACAGGGAATCAAACTCTGGGTCTTGCTTGTGCTAGGCAAGTGCTTTAACTACCGTGCCATTCCTCTGACCCCTTCACTGTGTTCTTGCCCACGCTGCCAATGCCGGACCTGTCTTTGTTTCACACACACCTCCATCTGATCTGCTTTCAGGCTGAGGTTTGTACCTCTATAAAACAAGTTACTAAGGCTGGAGGAACAGCTCAGCCATTGCTAGGCAAGCACTTAGTACCTGAGTTCAATTCTCCAGCACCGCATAGGATGGGCATGGTGGCACATGCCTATAATCCTAGCACTCAGGAGACTGAGAAAGGAGGACTGCTGTAAGTTCAAGGCCAGTCTGGGCTACACAGTGAGCTCAGAACCAGTCTGAACTACAGAGCGAGACCCTGCTTCAAACATACATACATACATACATATATACATACATACATACATAAAACAACTTGCTAAGACAATGCCCACAAGGGCTAGCACATTGTTTACTAAATCATCTCTTTTTTATGAATGTGTGCTAAGTCGACACAGACTATACTACAAGGCAAGCACCTGAATGCCTCTGAAAACTGTTCTGTCTTTTGAAAAGAGAAATTAAGATAATCTATAGGACCTATCACATAGCTGCCTGGCTAACTGAATTAATCAAAATCCATCAACTTGTCCATTTTACCCAATGCTTATTTTGAAACACATTACTGATTCCCAAGAGAAAGCACATGCACATTACATTGAAAAGCACTTGGTAGTTTGCAGAGAACCTTTTAATAAATTATGAGTTAAGCAAGAAAAATATATTATTTATATTGTTTTACACATACAGGAAATGAGATTTGCTCAGTTTTACTCAGAGACTAAAGCAAAAACCAAAACCTAGGTCTGCATGTACTTAGACCAGCACACTTTCTACCCCAGCATCCTCCCCAGAGAGGCAATAAAGCCTCATGGTGAAGAGTGTGGCACTGGAATTCCCACTAGTGAAGTGGAAACCTCAGCTCTACCATTTACGATTGTGAGCGTGCCCAAGTTGCCTAGCCCTTGTGCCTCAGTTTCCTCATCTGTAAAGGCCATAAAAGCAGCTACAATGTGATCACACTAAGGATTACCTCAGCTTTTAAAAACCTGGTTTCAAGTACAGAGTAATTGTTCCAAAAATGCTGATATCATTGTTATGTGGATTTGTTTCCTGTGAGTTTGTCTGATATCAAGATCACAAAATCAGCAACAAACTGTATATATGAGAGAAGGTACCAGGTTCAAATTCTTCCTTGTTATGGAAAATTTTTTTAATGTCTTACTTAAAACTGTATTAGACAGACTTTACAACTGGAAGGAGGAACTCTAACTGGCCTTGAAGAAACAAACTGCCAGCTTATATAGAAGTCCACAAAGCAGAACCTTGGAACCACAGGACCTGAGAAAATGTGGGGCCCTTGGTTGAATTCTGTGAAAAGCCAGAATGAGCTTGAAGGCAGATTCTTCCTGAATCTACGTCTCCTGATAAGAACTCAGCTCAGGTGACATGTTGGCTGAGACTTCTAAGGTCCTCAGACACAGACGTCTGGGTTCCCTTTTATGAACTAGACAGGTTCAGACTCTCAACAAAAGCTGTGAACAAATGTGTATTGTTTTGTAAAATAGAATATAACATACATACCAAACATTTTATAAATAAAGTGGGGCAAAGAAATATACCCGTCATCCTTCTGTGCTAATCCAACATTTATCTGGATATTTTCCTAATCTTTCTTCATACACACAAATTATTATATGCATACAATTTTGCAACTTGGGTTTTTTGCTTTACACATTTCCCATATTAGCAAACATATACTTCCTATTTAGTATTTTTAATGGATGCAAAATCTTCATTCAGGAAGGTGGTGTGCAGATCAGTAGTAGGGCATATGCTCAGTACCATAAAAAAAAAAAAATCAGTCTACTGCAGTACTGTTGTACATTTGTAAGGCTTCCAATATCCTACCATTTACTATTACAAATAAAACATTATGATCAACACAGGCATGTGTATGTCTTGTTTTAAACTATACATGGGGTGAGTCCTAGGGGACAGAACCTTATATATAGAAGGAACTAATCTGGTAAAAATAATACATCTCTAAACATACCATCTCTCTAAGCCAATTTCAATGATTATGGAACTACAGAATTTTATCATCATCTTCTTAGTATTTGCTGTTTCAACTTTAAAAAGGTGAAAATGGTACTCTGAGGTTCTAATTTACATTTCTCCAGTTTCCAGAGCAAGCTTAAACATTTCTGCATGCTTATCTCAGCTTACTGCCTCCTCTTTTGAAAGTTATCTTAAATTGTTTAGCCTCTCTGGATCTCTTTCTTCATCTGTGAAGTACAGAAAATATTGTACATGTTGTTGTGAAAATCGAGTAAGACCATTTAAGTGGAAATACATATGAAGCTTGGTATGAAGCAGTTGCTCAATTTTTAGTGAGAGGACAAATAAGTGAACACGTGGTCAGGTATACAGAACCTGACAATTAGCCAGCAATGTTTATCTGAGATTTGTGTGGAATGTACACACAGAACCACAAATAGAGAAAAAGAGAAAATTTCTAGGCAATATCCAAAAGATGTCATGTTAGTTGAAAAATGAAGAAGATAGTCTACCCACCCTTGGGATAAATACTGATTCCTCTGAAGGCAACTACACAGAAAGACACCTTAGTGTAGCATCACCTCACCAATTAGTGAGGTAGAAGCAGTTCTACACAAGCCAATAATCACTGGTCTTCCTCCACTGATTCTTTCCCTGGCACCAAGAATGCCTAAGAGGCAACAGCTCTACCTATGATAAAAACAACGTCCTCTGCCCTGAAAAGAGCTTGTTCCAGGCTCTTCTAGCAACTCTTTCAGTAGCAAAGAAAATACAGGGTGTCCTTTCAGTACCTGAAGGGCAAAACATCATTCCATAAGATTAAAAGAAAAAATTCTATGAAAAGCACCACTTAATTACAAAATTATTATGTAACTGAAAGGCACCATTTTAATCTCCTTAGAAGGTACAAATACTACAAAAATAGTTTGGTTTAGAATTTATAATTCAAAGTTAAAATTAAATCAGCTATATATAAAGGGATCCATACAGAATTTGACCTTGGTCCTAGATTTCAGTTTCTGATGAAATACCATACAGGTCTTGCTCAGAGTTAGTCTCCTGGAGCCAAAATGCAAGTTAACTTTGACCTTTCTGTTATTCAGAGTGTATTTTGATAAATCTATGTCAGCAGGGAGGTGAGCAAAACTGAAGAAAACAAGAGTCATGAGTGAAAAGAACTATAAACCTTCCCATCTCATTCGCCAAGGACAGCCGTTTGAAGACACCACTTCAGAAGGCGGGCCTGGTTGCATCACTCTTCCCCTAATCCTCCACAGGCGGTTTACAATTTACTCAGTAAAAACAATCAAACATTGGGTTAAGTCCCAGAAAGTTGTCCTTGCTCACCGCACATACCAGAAACGCTACGCGGCAGTGCTCACGATCCCTTATGAAACCAAGAGCTGCCCTCCAGAACCTGGTCAGTTTACTAACTTTTTAGAAAAAAAAAAAAGTAATGAGTCACACCATAGGGTGAAACGTTGAGAAACCAAACCAATTCCAATTTAGAAACTAAAATCAAATTTATATGTTATGGGCACTCATGGGAGCAATTTTCTCCAGATGAGAAAATTTTTGTTCTCAAAATCATCTTAAATTGTTAAATGAAAAATATAAAGTTATCAGTGTAAAGGTTTTGTATGACTCTGACAATAATAATCACTCTTAACAGTGAAATCAGACTACCTTCCTACTGATGCCCTCAAGGCCATTCAATTCTCCAACATGTAAAAATTACCCATGAAGTCACCACAAGTTTAAAAAGCTCAAATAATTATGCCTAAGGAGTTGGCACTGTGATTGACAACAGCGACATGTGGAAATCAGACGGAGGTAGCTCTGAGGCTGTGGTTTCTTTTTTCAGATGCAGAAATAATTTCTTGTACCCATCTGAGTGCTTTGTGTGTTATGTGTGTGGTGCTGGGGATAGAACCCAAAGCCTCACCCTCACGTAACAAGCCACAGCCTTCTCCCTAAGCTGTACCTCCCACCCTCAAAGGCTCAGTTTTGAAGTGTTTGCAAGCAGGGCATCAACCTGTTGTAGCCAGAAAAGTTTAGGAGCGAGAATGGAAACTTGGCCTGTCCTGGACACCCAAGTTGTTCCAGCTCTCAGCAGTTGGTTCCCATCAGATCCCGGTGTTTTGATTAAATAGAGAAGTACATGAATGAGAACAAATGGTATTTCCAGAAAAAGTAATTCAGCCCCGTCCCTGCCCCTGTTCGGCCCAGACTCCATGTTCCCCACTGATACAGCCCACTGCTCCAGTGCCCGGCTCCATCTGTCCCTCCATGTTTCCTCAGAAGTACAAACATGTCATTTCCAAGCCAGCTTCTGCATTCTCATCTCACCTGCCACTGGAGCCAGAATGCTGGGCAGTGGCAGCAGATTCCTCTGTGGCCTTTGTGAACACAGGGAGCTTAAGCAAAAGATGAAGCTGGTCTTGCTTAAAGCGCAGAAGTCCTGCTAATCAGCTTACTGCCACATAAATAACCTTCCTAGCTTACATAATCCATCCTTTTCTCTTCACATGAGTGTGTGTGTGTGTATGTCTTGTGGTGCCTGTGCTTCTGTGCCTTAGTATTATGGGTGGTACACACACATGCATATTGCCATTTAGAACTGAGAATCTAACACCTCCAAGCCTCCCCCTTCTCAAGGCCGCTCGGAATATAGTTCATGAACATGATCCTCACACAAGAACAGCAGGTTCTCACTTCAAATGTAGGACTGCTTTCTCTCGGAAGGGCCCTGAATGTGGTTCAGACTACCACAATGGCGAAGAAAAAGAAATGTCCCTGAGCACTTTTATCTTAGATGTTAAGTGCTGCAGAAGGCTCCCTGCTGCTAGCCACCAAGTTACAAAACCATTTCATAATAATACACGAAATAAGAGATTGTTAAATGTTTAAAAAATCACTCTAACATAATATTTTCCCAAACTTACCAGAACTACAAAAAACAGCATCATTTGGAAAAAAAAAAAATTAAAGTCAGAAGACTCGCATTTCATTTGGCATGAAAGTATCCAACTGTAGTTTTTCAAACGCTACGCGTAAGGAAATGGTTTACCTTCCAGCATTTTCTGCAGACTGCTCCTCATGACATGGATGTTCTCTATCCCGATAAACTGAAACTTGATATTGGAATAATTGTCTTCATTCTCATAGCCTTTCCCTGCAGCACGATTTGCCATTGCATTAAGCTGCAGCAGTCAGTAAAACAGAACAGTCGCCAATTACATTCTAGACACCAACAACCAAGACATTTTCTGGATATTCATACAAGTATTCAAAGTGATATACAGGAACACAACACAATTTAAGTCTCTGGAACACTACACTAGCACCATAGTCTCTGGCACGCATTGTAGGCATTATCATTCAGCAGCACAAATTTGTTAGTGTGGGGAACATTATCTGAGCTAAGAAGTATTCTATGAACAAAAACTCCTGTTTATGTTTCTTACAGTTCTCTGTCAGAGACACTGAACAATGTGAAAATCTGTGACAGAGTCAAAGAGCTCTAATTTAATGCCTCACGTTAGAATCAGCAGGTTGGCAGAAGACCAGAAGACCACTGACATAAGGCTCTGTGAGTTAAATTATGGTTATCTCCCTGTAGGACACTGCTGCCAATGAGTACTATTGATCAGGGATGGTGACATCATTTTGATTCTCCTACAGGGGTCCCCCGACACTACTTAAACTTTGAACAAGAATCACTGAATAAAACAGAGAGATGACTAGTAAGTGGGCTTTTAAAAATCACAGATTTCTAGAATGTATGTTTGTCTGCTAACATTAGACCTGTTTGACAAAGCAGACCATCACATTCCAGTAAGCAATTCTCATTGACCACTGTTTTCATCGGGCCAAAGGGCAGGGGCCTAACTCAGGCAGAAACCTATGTGAGCATTTCACAACCAGTAAAAAAAAATACCAACTTTTAAGAACGCATGCAAACCAGTACTTTGCAAAAAGCTAAACTAAGTTAAAAGAGCTAAATTACATTTAAATACAAATATTCTACACGTGTTTTTTCACCCAAATATCCTATTTTTGAGAGTCTGAGAAAATTAAAAGTACCAGCACATATAGGCAGATGTCCAAGAATGTCTACTGTGATCTTTTTGTAATAATAAAAAACTGAGGCTGGGGTCATATCTCCATGTTTAGAGCTCTTGCCCAGCACATGCACGGCCTGGGTCCAATTTTCCAGTAGCACATAAAAATTAGCCAGGGGTGGTGGTACTCAGGAGGCTGAGGTAGGTTTGCCACAACCTCAAGGCCAACCTGAGCTACACAGAGAATTCAGGACCAGCCTAGAATACACAGCAAGACCTTGTCTCAAAAAAAAAAAAAAAAAATTAAACAAAAAAAACGCAGAAAATACATGAGTATCTCAACAGAACAATGACTGGATAAAGTGCGGTTTATTCATGCTCTCAACTACTACCAGGCACCAAGGACAGAGATCATATACATCTGTACACATATATGCCTGTGCATATATACACTTTATATATACACATGCACTTATACAGATATATGTAAAGCTACAGAATAATATTCATATAATCATGTATTTTAATAAAACAAATCAATGCACAAATATGTGTTTATGTTCATACATATTTATTAAGTAAAATTACATGCCTGGAAGAACATACAAATGTCCAACAGTTGTGGTAAAAAAAGGGCAGCAAGTGGCAGGGGAACGGCATCAATAATACTTTAGATACTCTTCCACTCTTTCATTGTTACAAAGAACAAACACACACACTATATACACACACACACACACAAGTGTGTGTGTGTGTGTGTGTGTGTGTGTGTGTGTGTGTGTGTGTGTGTATTTTTTTAATCCTCTTGAGACAAGGTCTCACTGTGTGTCTAGACCAGTCCAGGCTGGCCTCAAACTCACGACTATCCTCCTACCTCAGCCTCCCAAGTGCTGGGATTACAAGCATGGGCTACCATACTCAGCTTCTGTGTTGCTGGGGAATCAAACTAAGGCAAGAATATATATTGTTTGTAATTTAAATAACAGAAACAAAACTGAAGAAGGCAAGCCACCACACAGGGATTCTCATTTCAATGGTAGCTCTGCTAAGTGGTTTAGCTCACATCATGTCAGCTGAGGAACATCAGCCTGTAAGAGGGCTGTGAGAATGAAGGCCCTAGCCTTCTAATCAAGAAAAATTTAAATCATTTATCTTAAAGACAAATAGGTTCCTACTGTAAAAAGTTTAAATATTTTAAAGGAAGAACTTTTTATCAAAAATTGCTTTAAAGGTATTATACTTTCAAAATTATATATTATAAATACTGCTTTTTATATAAATATTTTTCAAAGCTGTTGACTTCTCCCTTATAACAAGCTTCATGAAACAGAACAAATTAACAAAACACTTGTAACTCTCCTATGTTATATAAACCTTGTGTTTATTCTGTACATTGAGTAAGTCAAGTTAAATCTACTTACTACATACCAGATATTCTCCCAACAAAGTACACTAAATAAAAAGCCAAATACTACTATTATTGTTATTATTATTTTAATCTATAATTAAGACTCTGTGTTCATTTTTTAAATAGATGATGGCCTATCATGAGAAAACTGATTGGTAGTCTACCTTAAAGGCTCAGGAGCAAACACAAGTAAGCAAGGCACAATGTGTATTTCATATTATGAACAGAAGGTGGCAATATTTAATCTCCTACCCAAAATCATTTTTCAGGACTTACACCTATTTTACAGGATTTATCACAATAATGTGGTAAAAGCCAAACCTGCAAAAGAGGAAATGGAGTCCAAAAATTATCACACACACACACACACACACACACACACACACACACGCACACACACATATGCATAAGCACACATAGATATGTACGCATACATACACATATGTATGTATGTGTATATATCTAATGTGGTAAAATTTATATAAATTCTCTATTCGGTGGTAAGGGGAGGGTTAGAAAACATAAGCTCCACAAGCAGCCTTGTCCGTCCTGCTGATGGCCAAACCCTACCCCTCATTTATGACCCTACCCTTAATGGCACAGGACAGATTTATTGACTACCTTGTCAATAACAAAATAAAGTGAGAAGTTGAGGAGGCCACCCTTGGAACAAAAAAGGACCAGACTTTGCTCCTAACCATCAATCAAACCTATTAAAAATTCAGCCAATATTCTTCCTGATATCAAGCCTAGGGACAGCCTTGTCACTGTCAGTCTTGGAATCCAAGATGTCAGTGGCTGCATTTTATACGTGAATAATAATCAAGCTTGATCTGACACAGCTGGGAAGTGACAGCAACTGCTGATCTTTTTTTTCCCCTTTTTCTCTTTTTTGAGACAGGGTTTCACTCTGTAGCCCAGGCTGGTTCTGAACTCACTGGTGTAACCCAGGCTCACCTTGGAATCAGGACAATCTGCCTGGCTCAGCCTCCTGTGTGCTGGGATTACAGGCGTGTGTCACCCTGCACAGCTTTATGTTGTGCTGGGGAATCAAACTCAGGGCAGTGTGCTTATCTTGAAAGGACAAAAACTGGAATACAAATTGTCAAAAGAAAAAAAACAGTCCTTTATCTGTAATTGGTTAAATGAATAACTTTTAACTTGTGGCACACACTGGTAAAAAGAGAGATGATTTTTACTCCTTCCAAATGTTATATACTACTGAACTGGTAAAAATTTTCCTTTCCAATTCCTAGGGATATCTTGGTCAATTTAATAGTGGTAGGATAATATTCAGATAGGAAATTTGCATCTAGCTGAACTGAAAATTTCAATCCATTTACTGCAAAAGATCGCCTCTCCCCACTGCAGGCCATTTGGGCTGCAGACTACTTTGCTTCCTCCTCTTTCTTCTAGGCTCTCTGGAGGAGAGAGGAGGAGTGCAGAGAAGTCATATCTGAAGGTAAATCGCTCTTTGCAAAGCCAGGCAAGGCTTCCATTCTGTTCTCATTGGTGTCACTGCTGTTCTGGCTACAAGTGACCATCTCTCCCTTTATGTCCTAAATGTACAAATAACAAATCTAAAGCACTGACATGGGACAGCCATCTTGACACCAGCTTCCCTTGCCACATACACTCTATTGTGCAAGTCCTCTTAGGAAGGTTCTGGCCACACGGTTGTGTAAAATAGGCCAAAAGAAAATATTCCTGTCCTTGTTCTAACATGTAGCAGATAGACTGTTCCACTACCACTAAACTCTGCCTTCTTTCTAACAGACTCTTTCCTCTTTTGGTTGACAGGTTGGCCCTCAGAAGGTACGATGCACATCCAACTAGGAAATGAAATTCTAGATGTGCCCTTTTCAGGGGCCTCAACCTTCACAGCAATACTCCCTAGATGGCACCTTCTCAGGGCTGAGTGAATAAATGCCATCTAAACACCAAGCCCACTGAAAAAGAAAAGCATCCAACATAACATCCTTTTATGCAACTAATAAAACAAAACACTGATACAGTGAGACTGAAAGCCATAACCACAAAGCAATGTTTGCCAAGGACAAAGGCTGACAGCATCACTGAGGCAGATGCCTATCTTAACCTCAACCCTTCCCTTCACGGTTCAGCATCCTCCACAGCAGCCAACTCTGATCCTTTTTGCTCCTCTGGCCATAGCCTAATTTTGGATGAGCTCATGGTTTGTTCTCCCAGTCTCAGTCTCCACCTTCACGGGGCATGTGCTCAGCTCGGAGATGGCAAGCTTCCTGAGCCTTAAAGTGGGAACAAGGTTCTACTGGAGGTGTTTGTGTAAACAGAAAAAGGACCACAGCCAAGCAGAAAGAGCACTGGCTTTTGAGTCAGATAAACCCTGATTTGAATTTGGGCTCTGGCCTGAACTCTGTGATTTTGGTTGATACTTAACCTCTGTAAACCTAAGCCTTTATCCATGAGAGGAAAAAAAATCCCAATTTGCAGGATTCTTCTAAGAATTAAAAGAAAATGCACCTGACATTTTTGAACATCTGATAAAGTCATGAACAATCCTGATAGAATAACTTAATCCTCATTTTACAATTCAATAAAATTGTATCAACTCTTTTTTGTTCTTTCTTTCTTTCTTTCTTTCTTTCTTTCTTTCTTTCTTTCTCTCTCTCTTTCTGTAATGGGAATCAGCAACCAACTGAGCTACATCTCAGCCTTTTTTATTTTGAAACAAGGTCTTGCCAAGTTGCCAAACCAGCCTTGAATTTATAATCCTCTTGTCTCAGCTTCCCAAACAGCTGGAATTGTAGACGTGCACCACCACACCCAGTTTCATATTTGCTTAACACACCAATCTCCAGCAGCAATATATGACCTCAGGACATAATTTTTTTGGAAAAGCTATTCAACACATTTGAAAGCCTCCATCCCTCTACCTCCCATTACTGTAATGTCAGTAAGAAATTTAGAAGGCTTTCATCTATAAGGCAGCTCTGAAAGCTCTCCTCTGGGGCTAGCCTCATTGCAAGAACAAGAGCAACCAGGCTGTCTCCTCAGTCCTGTTCTTTTGTAATTAAACCTGAGAGCCAGGCCGGAAAGGACTCATCTGCTACTGCCCACTGCTCTCCTGCAAACATCGGCACAGTCTCTTGGCTACCAAGGAAGTCTAATACCCTCTGCAACAAAAAGCAACAGACGTGATCTTTACAAGTATGAAAGCTTGGAGAAAACAGTTTAAACATCATGGGAAGTACATGTGCCATGGATAAATTTAAAAACAGGGTCACCAATCTACTTTAATGGATCAGCATCAAACTTCTTATCACTGAAGGGTAAACACACAAAGTGCTAAATATATTCTTCAAATCAAATCCTTTGGATTAATTTGTTTTAAATCTGGAATATGCCCGGCCCTACAGCTGCCACATTCTAGGGAAGGCTTACATAACACAGTACCAGCTTGGATCACTGGTTCTCAAATTAGCAGGTGAATCTGTTTGTCTTTATTTAAAGCTGGAAAACAGGATAGAAAAAGGGCTTTCCAATCTCAATTCAGTAAAGCCCCTATCTTTTCTTCCTTTCCTTTCTCATCTTGACTTCCGTATATCTAAGAAGTAGTCACTAATTCAATCTTTTGTAACTACTAGGGAACTCAAAGCAGGTCAACCTTGTTTACACAAAAGGTACAGGGAAAATGAGGATAGTGTTTGAGGGGGGTTTTTAAAAGCACAAATTGAAAGAGAACAGTACAAGTCAGAGACTTTCTGGCATCTTTCAAGTAAAAAATCTTAATGCAGAAACACTTTTTTGTTTCCAGTTTGAAGCTTTTGTCTGTGCATTATGCTTTGAGAACTTATGTAAAAGAAGGGAACTCTTCATACATCATCGATTTAAATGTGAATGGGTCAGCTGGAGTGTGCAGTCTGTGAGCCGACAGTTACTCCATCCTTACCACACCACACACATCTATCCTGCGGTGCACATTACCAGCAGTAGATGGGATCATTCCGAGGGCAAGGACAGGAGAAGGATGCTGATCTTACAGTAGCAACACATCACATTAAGTGATCCCAGGCATGAATAATATCAGAGAAATGAGATTCGGAGAAGCAGCAAAATGTACCAGGATCTGAGAATCTATACAAAGACACTATCCAGTTCTCATCAATTTGCATATTGCCCATGACCATAGGCTACGTCTATTAAGGTTCTATTCTTAACAGTATATATTTTTTATTTTCCTATTCTTTTCCTTCCTATTCCAGTACTTTTTATTCCCTCTGTCTTTTTTAATAGCTTCATAGGCTTGTAATTCACATGTCATACAATTCACCCAATTAAGAGTACAGATTCCAGTAGTGTTTGGAAACTGACAATCTAATTTTAAAACACTTCTATCACACCAAAGAGAAATCTACTTATTAACAGTCACTCCCATTTCTTCCAATCCCCTAGATATAAGTAGTGATTAGTTTATTTTCTATCTCTATAATTCAGCTTTCTCTGCATTTCATGTAGGTGGTAATATGCAGCCATTCGGGACAGCTTTCTTTCATTTGGCATAATATTTTCGGGGTTTAGCTATGTTGTAGAACATATACCAATGCTTTGTCCATTTCTGTAGCTAAACAACACTCCACTGAATGGATATACTACATTTATAAATGCAGTCTCAGCCTAGGAATGTAACTTCTGGCCATACAATAATGTTATAATTAGGTTCCTTATTGTCTTTCAATTTTTTATGATGAAAATTTCCAACTATAATTTAATAGTAGAAAACTTGTAAAATTTCTCAACTGGCTGGAAAAATGGCACAGCAATTAAAAGTACTTCCCTTGCCAGCACAGGCTGAATTTGATTCCCCAGCACATAAAGCAGGGCATGGTGGTGCACGCCTGTAATCCCAGCACTCGGGAGGCTGAAGCAGGTGGACATCCTGAGTCCAAGGCCAGCCAGGGCTGTACCAATGAGTTCAGAACCAGCATGGGCTGCAGAGCAAGGCCCTGTCTCAAAAAAAGAAAAAAGAAAGAAAAAAAGAAAATCTCTAAACCCACAGGAAAAAGTATGGTTACTCGTTTGATACAGTCTTCCTCCCAGTGGGAATACACTACATACTTTCTGTATCTTACTCTTTTTAATAGGCCATGTCGCACTCCTTCTAGTACCTAGTTGGAGAGACAGACCTACAGGCATCTTTCTATCTCTTTGGTCAAAGTCCCAGTTACATTTTTATTATTGGCTAGAAATTATACTGTCAAATATATTAAATAATAGGCATCTCATTCTCTCATTTGGTGCTACCTAGTTTCCCCATTTAACAATTTCATTTGTTTCTATGCCTTTGTTGGCACATCCTCTAGGGACTCTATTTGCTGATAACTTTTGAAAGAATCAAACTTAAGCAAAAATAGAAACTGTATTGTACCCAACAATGATTCTCCTTAAACAAACAAACAAAAAAAGTAAGACTGAATGGGAAAAAGAAAGCGTAAGCTCAGCCTGGCTAACCCTCGGCTGACTATCTCTATTGGTTGTTATTGAGTGTTTTACCAAATTAGAAAATTAATACATTGGTACATAAGTAATTATGAAATAGTTTTCCAACAAGAGTGTTTTGGTTCGGATCTGGAGGATTCCCCAAAAGCCTCATGGGTTTGGATATGATGGTACACCTCTGGGGCCATGTGCTGTTGGGAGGTGGGCCTGGCTGGAAGGGACGAATGCCCGGGGACTTAGCCTAGAAGAGGTGCATCACTAGGACAGGACCTAGAATAGTATTACAATAATTCTGCCCTTCCTACATGGGGACTGGACTTCCTACCAATGATGCCGCACAGAACTCTTCTGCCTTCACCATGTGCTTCCACCATCGCCAGCCAGCCACAAGTGGACTGTGACCTTCTGAAACTGTGAGCTAAAATAAATCTTTCTCCCCTAAATTGTAGATATCGGGTATTTCTGTCACAGTAATGAAAAAGTAACTAAGGCAGAAACTGGTACCAGAGAAGGTAGCTCACAGCTGTGACTTTATCCATTGATAAGGTTTAGAAGCCTAACTGGTTTACAGGAGGAGTGTGGAAAGGTTTGCAGATGCTAGCTAGAGAAGCTTTAAAATACTGTCAGCCAAGCATGATGGGAGACTCTGGTCAGAACTGAAAAGGCCAGAATGTTGAGAGAAGTGTGGATTGGAAAGGCCGGGCTCAAGAAGTTTGAGATGGGAAGGAACACTTTCTTAGCAATTGACCTAAAAACCATACAGGCTACGCTGTGGCAGAAAGTGTGTTGGTATTTTGCTCTCATCCAGAGACTTTGCCTGAAACTTAGATTAATTGCAGCGGACTACTTAGTCTGGTAGAGGAAATTTCAAGGCAGCCCCATATTGAGGCTATCATATCCGTACTGCTTGTGGTTTTTAGCTAACTCTACACTGGGAGACAAGAAAAAATGGCAGAGAAAACAAATGTAAAATGTTTGCATTTTGGAGTAAAAAAAAAAAAAGATGTTTTTTTAAAGAGATTAGCATTAAAAAGAAGCCAGGTACTTGGAATCAGGACTACAAAAAAAGTACCATCAGGGCATCCTGCAGGGCAACCTAGGAAAGTAAATCCCCAAGAAGTTCAGCCATCTAAAAGCTCAGAGGCAGTGGAAGGGATTGTCAAAGGGGGCCAGACCGCTGCTCAAGCTAGTGGCAGATCTTGGTGTCATTTTTATGGTGCTGGTTTCACAGACATGTAGAATACAAATTCTGTGGGGTTACAGGGGCTTCCACTCAGATTTCAGAAGAAGCCCTTGGAGGCCAGGCAGTGTCCCCTGAAAGGGCAACGGGTGAAGTTGTAAAGATGAAGAGAAAGTGCAGTGGAGATCCTGGAAATTTAGAGGTGCAATGTTGGTAGTCTGGGGAATAAAGCCACAGCCTATGAGCAAAACCAACCCAAAGAGAAACTATCAAGGTTGCAGCCAGAGGCAACTGTGTAGGGGCAGGACCACCAGAGCCCTTTGGAGCTCACATCTCACCACGGTTTATCCCCACAGCTGGACACAGAACCGCAGGATTCAACAGCTACAGGATTTAACTCTTGACCTGCTGGGCTAAGAACTTGTTTTGATCTGATTGCTTTCTATTCTTCTATTCCTCTCTTTTGGAACAGGAGCATTTACTCTATGATATTTGCTATGGCTTAAATCTTGACTGTCCCTGGAAAGCCTCATGTATCTGGAACTGTGTATGATTGGGAGATAGGGACCAGCTGGAAGGGGCAGGTGCTTAGATTTTTGACATGGAAATATTGTGCCTACTTGTTGGGACTAGAAGTACCCAAGACAGAGATTTCAGATGTTTTTTATTGACTTCTGGGCCATGAGGTAGGGGATGGGCACCCACCCTGGTGAGAGCAGGCAACTGGCATCCTGTAGTCATTAAAGGAAGAAGAAACGTTGTTACAGCTTCTTCCTGGGAAAGTTCTAGCTTGCCTGAGTCTCCAGGCTCACTTGGCTTCTATTTGCAATGGGGGGAGCAGCTCTCCAGCCTCTGCTGTATAATTTCCACCACGGCAAGCTGCTCTAGGACTGGACTGTGAGAAACCCTCTGAAAGTGTGCGTTAAATAAATCTTTCCTCCTTCAAAGTACAGATGTTGTGTATTTTGTCACAGCAACAAGATAAGTAACTAAGACACCACTGTATGTCTGAAATACTTTGATTTTCATAGAGGCTGACAAGTGTTTGCCTTGTGTTTTCAAAAGAGAGATTGGATTTGGACCTTTTTTTCCAGTACTGTAACTATTGAGATTTTGGCAAATCTAAGACAAGGATAAATGCATTTTGCATATGGTGTTGGACATGAGTCACTGGGAGACCAGGGTTAGAATACTGTGGTTTGGATCTTAGTGTCCCCCAAAAGCTTCATGTGTTTGGATGTGGTAAGATACCTATGAAACCCTGTGTTGTTGGGAAATGGAGCCTGGTTGGAAGGGACAGATGCCAGAGGCTTAACTGGAAGGGGCAAATCAATGGGATAGGTCCCAGAAGAGTATACTCTAGTTCCATTATTCCCACTAACTGGACTTTCTTCCAGTGATGTGAAGAGCTCCTCCACCTCCACTGTGTGCTTCTACCATTACCAGACTTTCATGAATGGACTGTGACTTTCTGATACTGTGAGGCAAATAAATCTTCCCTCCCCTAAATTATAGACACTTGATATTTCTGTCACAGCAATGAAAAATAACTAAGACAAAGAGACAAGCAGAGTCCTCTACCTCCCCAAATAATACTTCAATCCAATCTTATAAAAATGAAACTTTAATAGCATAGTCTTTCTCTTTTTATATTTTTTCTTATTTTCACATTTTCCTATATTTTTAGTTTTAAAAAATATGAATATTGTGACATATTTCTTATTTAAAATTATATTTTATAAGTCTTGCAAATCATAGGCATACATAGATCACTATGAGTAAAATTTGAAAAAGTATAGTGAAATACATACAAATTAGACTGCTGAGCTCTACAGTAAACTTGCTAATGGCAGAGCAGAAAGTGATGTTTCAGAAACAAATCAAGTAATAATTGGGTATAATACATACATACATATATATATATATGGGGGTATATCTAAAATTAAACTGCCTTATTTGCTGTGTGTCACTTTATACCTATACAGCCAGCACAATGCTAGAAAAAAATATAAAATGTACTTGACACAGTTGATGCCTACAGGAGGTTAAAACTTCCAGAAAGCAGCCCAGCAGTCCTGACTGGAGAAAGGAATAGCCTTTTTGCAGACACAGCAACCAGCGCCAAGTGTGGCAGGTCACCAGACTTTGTCTGAACTCCAGCTTCATGACTCAAGAGTCACTCAAGGGAATGGCGTTACTCACCTTAGGCCGAGTGTCAACGACATAAATGAAGTCGCTGCCTGGATTGGCTTTTCTGATGGCCTGAAGCATCTGCTCGTCCTCTAGGCACCGGGCACTAAAGCCAGACAGGGGCTGACTGCTTCGGCAGATGGAGGCCTGGGGGAAAATCCACACAGGATAGCACCATCAGGCAGCTGTGCACAGCAGAGACAGCCTGGGAGTATCCCCAGTACAAAGAGTCCCTGGTTGACTTACAGCCCAGGCCAGCTTATGAAAATATGATAACACTATCTGGCATAAGAGGTTTGCTTATTTTTAATTCAGGTCAAAGAAACCACCATATGGGCAAGCAGTACAAGAATTCTCTCAGTCTTAAGATATTAGGAAGGTATAAAGATGTTTAGACAGGCTCCAAATTATGAAATTTAAAGCTATTTAAATAACCTATTTTCCTTTCCACTAATACTGCTTCATTTTCCTTCTGAAAGTTGAAATTCAAAATAAATAACTATTCTCCAAAACTTACAGGATACTATCAATGGCAAGTCTTGTAAAAAAATTTGTAATGTTTTTCATAATTTTTTAACTAGCCTATTTTTTAAAAATCAAGAATACCAGGCTGGAGGAATGGCTCAGCAGTTAAAGCAGTTACCTAGCAAGCACTAAGTCAAGTGCTAAGTACCTGAGATCAATTCCCTAGCACCACATAAACTGAGAGTGGTGGCTCATACTCAGAAGGCTGAGGCAGGAGGATTGCCGTGAGTCCGGGGCCAGCCTGGGCTCCATAGTGAGTTCAGTATCAGTCTGGACTACAGAGCAAGACCCTGTCTCAAAGAAAAAAAAGATAGATAGATAGATAGATAGATAGATAGATAGATAGATAGATAGATAGACAGACAGACAGACAGACAGACAGATATCCATTCCAATCAACCAAGGGGCAGCAGGCACATGCATGACTGATTCAAGTACATGTAGAGGCAAAAGTTCCTTTAGATTCAGACTGTATTCTATCCCTCAATTTCTGTAGCCCGCAATTCTATCATAATACAGCCCACCTTCTGTATTACCAGGTTCCACATCCATGGATTCCACCAAGTGTGGATCTAAAATATTCAGGAAAAAAAAATACAGTGTCTGTACTGAATATATCCAGAATATTTTGGTCATTATATCCTAAACAACATAGTATAACAACTATTTACATTGTATTAGGTATTATAAGTAACCTAAAGAAGGTTTAATATATACAGGAGGATGTGAGCATGTTCTATACTACTATTAATACTATATACCATTTTACAGAAGTGAGCTGTGTATGCACGCACGTTGGTATGGAGTAGGGTCCTAGAACAAACCCCTCTCCCCGACTATCAGGGGAAAACTGTTCACTGCACTCTTAGTTAATATGAAGAGTAGCAGAGACCTTTCTCTGAGTCGTGGATAAGTAAGTAATCTAGATAACCCTGTTTTAACAAAGTATTTTTATAGATTCAAGATTTATGTTAATATTTAAAGTAAATATAAATCTCCCCTATTAAATACAAAATTGACTCAAAGAATCTGTATTGAAATGGCAAGTCCACTGTGGAAGTTATGGAAGAGGACACCCACAGTGACAGTCAATAAGAAAGGGAACCCCTGCGGGCAGATCAAGGAGGGGCCATCCACACTGAAGAGCATGCCAAGGCAATGCCTGTCAGAAGGCTTGCACATAGGGTTGTACCCATAAAGAGGTGTCCATGTGGAGGCCAAAACCAGGTCTCCTGGCCTTCAAAGTCCAAGCCAGGACAACTCAGCAAGAGCTTGGATTTTTCCAAATAAAAACAAACAGGACTTCTTGCTGGAGAAAGTGGGCACACTTCTCACTAGCTATAAAGACCAGGAATTGTAGAATGGCCAAAAACATGACTATGGTGAATATCATTCTACAGAACAGACGTGCAACTACGGATGTGGTTGAAGGAAAACAGGGACTGTAGCCGAGTCCAGAACTCAGAGTGGGTGGAGAAACAGCATGCAGGAAAGGAGAAGCAAAGCACGGGGGCAGCTCAGTCACCCCCAAGGCATCTATTTCTTGAGCAACAAAGAAGAAAAAGGGATCAGAGAAAATAAACATGGGAGACAGGACAGTAAGCTAGGGCAAGGTCAGAAGCAAGAAAGTGACAAGATGGACTAAAGGGGACAGGAGAGCAAACCAAGCTACGTCCACCAGAGAGAAAGGAAAGCGCCTCGGGTGGCTGGTGAGGACGCTGCCTCCCTCGCTCTTCAGGTGGTCTGGGTTGACCTCCCTGCTCTGAGGGAGCACTGACCGAAGGAAAAACAACTCCAACGTGGCTTGATATTTTATCTGGGTTAGAGAAATATTAGTTAAGAAGAGCTCCCACCAGGCAATCCTCTACATTCCCTCAGAAGAGTCAGATAGGGATGGGAACATATGCATGCAGTGAGAATTTGTTCGAGAACACATACAACTAAATGTATTAACCGACTTAAGTTCCACCTGTGAAATGAAGCCAATCAATGACAACTATGACTAACTATTTTGGGAGACAAAACAGCTAGATTTTAATAACAGGTTAAGTTGGAACTATAAAATGTTATCAATAGATTAAACTAGACATAGATGCATTAAGTGTATTACATTTTGGAACTTTGTATTTCATTTTCTTAGTACATATGATGTGTTCCAAATGAAATTCTTCATTGACTCAGTGATTGCTTGCATATAGTTTTCTATTTTGTGTACAGCAGTAAATAGTCTCTGAGTACTTTTGTGTACCCTATAAATGTCCTAGACAGGCCAAGGGGAGAGGATTATCATAGCCTGGCAGTATTTATTATCATTATCAGTGACCTGATGATGCACAGATCAAAATCTTCCTAGTGGTATACTCTCAGGACACTTCTCATCTATATTGAAATATTGAACATGTTTGGAATATTTACATGATAGGCAGTTTTATAAGAAATTTATATATTGTCATTTAATCTTTCTAATTATCATATACAATAAGTTATTATTATTTATAGATGAAGTGGCCAAAGCACAGAAGTTGAGGAGATCTTCAAGATAATACCGCCAGTAATTCAACCCAGGGTTTGAATTTGAATCCAAACAACATATTATCACAGCAACCCTGGCAGGAAATTAAGTCGGGCAACATAATGTAGCATTTGGAGCATCATTCAAGGAGATCTGGCTCTTAATTCTAGTTTTGTTCTACATGTGTGGTCTGGGGCAACACCTCTGAATCTTCGTTTTCTCATCTATAAAATATTCAACAGGACTAAAACCAAATGTACATAACACTTTAATATTCCCAGAATTGTGCCTGACTTTGGAAATTTCAATAAATACTAACTATAAGGAGAGAACGAGGAAAAGTGTCTCACTGGAAATCTTCAAGAGTTTTGTGTCCCAGAAATTCATGTGGTGAATTCAGGAGAAGATATTGTGCACACCTTAAAGCAAAATAACTTTTTAAAAAGCTCTAACATGATAGTGAAGAACACAGGATACAACAATTCTAAAGGCTCTCAGTTATTAATAAACATACACAGAACTCTGAGCACATGGGACATTTACATATCTCTAACCATGCTGTGCAAGGTTATTTGGTTCCAAAGGGGATCAGATGCCTGAATAAATCCATGTGTGGTATGAGGCCTAACATTAAAATTCTGGGTTTCCTGGACATCCAATAAAACTTAGAGAACCTCATCACAGGTTCCCCTCTGTACCCCACTTCTACAGACAAGGATCCTGGTTAAACAGTTTTCCTTATCCAATGGGCCAAGTGCAGCTGCTGTTCACACTGGAGGACTAGGATTCAGCTCTCTGTCAACCTGTGGAATTACTCTAGCAAGCCCATCACTTCCTCCTAAGGAAATCAGGGATGACTTCACCCTCTTAATACTACAAAGTCTATTTCTCTGGACCTCTCATAGCCACTCTCTTCCCCGCTGCAACCTCCACATGATCTTTGACGGCATGCAATGCCCTCCCCCCCAACACACACACAAGGGAGTTAATGTGACGAAACAACTGCTGTGGATCTCCTCTGTCCAGTACAAAGTGTCATAGTTTTGGCCATGCCCATAACCCTAGGGTGGGAATTTCAAACTCAACAACAGTGAATAGGAAGGACATGATTATGATATCATGTACAACAACAGCTGACCTAAGGAAATGTTAATATCAGCAGGGGCATTTATATCAAAGGTTCTTCAGTAAGAGTTTAAGCTCATGATATGATATGTATTTCAAACTCTGTTTAATCTAACACCAGTTCCTACTGCACACCTACCCAATACTGCCAAGCTACCACACCATCAAAACATAAACTGTCCTTTTTATAAAAATAAATGGAGGACAAATAAATAATGGGGGACTATAAAATGTGACATTCTTATTCACAGCATAAGGGGTTTCTATGTTTTTTGTTTTTATTTTTTAAAGACAGGGTCTCACTCTGTAGCCCAGGCTAGTCCTAAACTCACTATGTAGGCCAGGCTGGCCTTGAACTTTCAGCAATCCTTCTGCCTCAGCCTCCTGAGTGCTAGGATTATAGGTGTGTACCACTACACCCCACTTTCATAGCAAAAGTTCTATTGGGATAAAAACTATAACTTACAAGCCCAGAATGACCAAAATCACCTGTGGAATGAAAGAAACATCTACACATTCATAGAGTTTGTACCTGTTTACTTTTTATGGATGATTCTCTATTCTTTGTATGGTTTTTGATAAACAATGACAACATGAACTACTCTGACATTTCCTGTATCTTCCAGTTAATCACAGAGCTCCACCTTCAAGACTAATACTTTCCTTTATGAAAAGCCCTCATCCAATCACAAGCATTATATAATTGAACTTAACATTAAAACATAAACACTGTTTCAAAACACAAATATGATGACTTTACCTGCAACATATATTTTAGTATATAGGGTGGGAAAGTAGGAGGCACATGCATGCATAGGAAGTGTTTCCCTGGTACACCAAGATCAAGTAGTGACGCTTAAAAACATCTCTCTCTCTCTCTCTATTTTTTTTTGTACCTTGTAAGAACAGCTAAGGCTTTTAATATAGGCAATCACTTATTTCAAACTAACTCCACGGTGTTTCAAGTTTGTTCATTTTTCCTATGTACTGTAACTTCTGAGATACCCTGCTCATTAAATGTAGTGTTTGAATAATTTTGCTCAGTGTCAGTTAACTTCAAACACTACGAGTTAATCCTGAGAAAAAATTTATATTTTTTTTTACATTTTTTTATGCATGGTGACCTTTGAGACATCCAATAGACAGGGTTGCTGAGTTCATTATCAGGCCTAGAGGTCACAATAAAGGTCTAAGGTTAGCAAGAAAAAAGCAAGTCTCTGAGGCTGAACTGCTAAAAATCTGATCCTTTTTTAAGGCATTATAGACTTGCCCATTATGATACCCACAATGACCAAAAGAGGGTCCTTCTCAAGAATGTCAGAAAGCAGTAGGTAGGCAGCATGCCCCTCATTTAAGCTCTGAAACAATGAAAGGTCTTTTCTCCCTTTCTGGGTCCGCCTCCTCTCGTTTCTTTATCAGTGAATGCTATCAAAAATGTGACTATCACCAGCATTTCAAGTACACCATGAAATTCCACATCCTCATTAATTCCTTTTTCTTGTTATACTTTTTTAAAATGAAGAAACTTGTCTGTCTTTGCTTCTAAATGCTGCTCTAGTTCTGTGTGGGCTGAAACATATTTTGAGTTAAATAATAAAAGATGTTATTCAAACATTTTAATCCTTTAGATGCTATTTTAGGCTAGGAAAAGATTGTTAAGTGGTAAGTACAACTGAAAATATGAAAATCTGTTAATGTATCCTTTCAATTAACAGAACTCCCATCAGTAAGTGAATATACTCTTTCAAGGCAGACAACACAGAAGGCTGTATGCTTATGCTAGTGAAGCCAGCAGTGTTCGAAATCTTTTTGGAAGCCTCCTTTAACATGTGACAGTGTGAGAGCCACGGCTCTACCTCCTGGTTATAAGTTCATTTACACACACACACACCACCACCACCACCACCGCCACCCCATACCCCTCACTTGGCTTTGAATCTGAAACCATGAAAATTTAACTTTCTCACCTAGCTGAAGCCAAATAATTTCTGAAGTGAGTGGCAAAGAATATTCTCATTCCTCCAATCAGTTTCCTTGTCCTCCACAGAAATAGAATGCCAGTTCTTAGGTATCTACATGGCCACCCCATAAGACTACTTTCTTGCCCTCCCTGTGAGTCCTGATGAATAGGATGTGAACATAAGTATCATACACCATTTCCTAGAGCTTAGTCCACCATTAGCTGCATCTTCACTTGCTGCCCGGCATGTGGAAAAGCCTGGTACCAAAGCCATGTCTCATATCATGTCGATCTGGACAAGCCCTCAGGGCAACAAAACAGAAAAAGAAGAGTTTGGGTCTCTGAGGATTGGCTAGTGTGTACAGCCAGGACATCTGACCTGGAATGCCCAACTTCAGAATGTTACATAAGAGGAAATCAAATTCTAGCGGATTAAAGCCACTGTCAATTTGGGTCTCCATTAGTTACAAACTTAATTCTGGTTTTTAAAAATAATACTTAAAAAATAGAAATGATTCTCTCTACAAACAAAAAAGTCCTATATGACCAAAGAAAGAAAGAAAAAGAAAGTCAGTCATGGACTTTGGGATTTTCTAAAATAGACATGCAAAGGGACCTCCAGCACAGCTGACACAGATAGACTGCCTCCCCAGGGAATTACTGAGGACAGTATTAAAGTGAATGATTAACATTAGTTATTGTCAGAATCTACCTCATTACTGTATTGTCACATAAACATGGAAGATCAACTTCTACACGAGATAAAGATGTAAGCATATTGGATTATGGTGCACTACATATACAGGGTTATCTATGTACCTTTAAGAACTGCATCACACGGGGGCTGAAGGAATGGCACAGCAATTAAACCTGAGTTCGATTCCCCAGCACCACATAAAACTATCTGTGGTGACACACACCTTAATCCCAGCTCAGGAGGCTAAAACAGGTGGATTATCCTGAGTGAGTCCAAGGCCAGCCTGGGCTATACCAGTGAGTTCAGGACCAGCCTGAGCCACAGAGCAAAACCCTATCTCAAAAAAAAAGAATAAGAAGAAAAAAAAAAAGAATCCCATCACACAAATATACAGAGCAGAGGCAGCTAGAAGATGCCTGTTTATGATAAAACAGAAAAGCAAAGCGTAAAACAAAAGCATGCCTTGAGACTTACGTGGTTATCTTTAGAGTAGTATGAGAGGGCAGGAAATCGCCGTCTACTCCGGAATTTGGAACTCCCCACGATGATGTGAGCTGTAGCTGATTTGGGAACATATAGTTCTGTAGGGTAAGAGTCACAAACCTATCACCAGAAAATACAAAGGAATTTTTAGGCCATCAAGTAATCCTTTCCAAATTCCATTTCACCATACTTATAAGTTGCATATTTGTTTTCTCAACCAAGTTACAGAGGAGGCTATTTTGAGGAAACCAAAAGCCACTTCAGAGAAATGAAGTATTGCTGCTTCTACATAATGATTCTGAAGACATGGCATGGGGCATCCTATCCTGCACTGTCCCACATACCAAGGGTTCTTTATGAGAATCCAGACAGTATCAAAAGGATCAAAAAGGAAGAAATTATAGTTTTGCATCATGGTATCTGAGAAAACTTTAGCTGCCTGGATGTGACTGAAAGATAATCTGAAACTGGGTCAATTTTCTTAAAAAGTAAGCACATTAATTAAGTCACCAGATTACCTCTCTGTTCCTGGCACACACAGAGTGTGCATTCCTCTGTCCTCCCTGGACACTCCACCCTCTGTCTTGTAAAATCTCATGTGTTTTTCTAGAGCCAAACCAAGTACCTTTTCCTCAGAAAGCGTCCTCCCTGGTCCTCCAAAGCATGCAGATTTCTAGGTCCAATTTCCTAATGTACCACACAATATAACAGCCTTATCTGTGTTTCTTAGGTGTTAACTCTATAAATGGCAAGAAATTATTTGTCCTCTCTGGCAGCAACTACCACAGTGCCTTGGAAGGATCTGATACCAGTACCTTGGAAGGATCTTGTCATTCAGAAACAGAAATCAGCAGTTTAGCACCCAGCTCAGATTTGGCAACTTTATGACATTGAGAAATCCAAACTACATTGAGCACTTTAGTTTTCTAGTCTCAAAAACCAATACTTCAGCAATATTTCAAGAAGCTGACAGAAGGATCAAATCAGTTAATACCCCTGCAAACCGACAGAGCCAAAAGAAATGCCACTGGCAGCAGCAGTTATAGCTGTTGCTGATGGTGCTGCTCAATACCTACTTCACTTTAAAATCAGGCCATCTTTAGATAATGTGAAAATGGCTGTTTCCTGGGCTTCACCAAGTAACTGTTTATTTCCCACAGGTCAAGTGTCATCCTAGGAATATCAAGAGTTCTCAAGTGGTAGCAACTGAGGAAATACTTCTATCTGCAGATCTTCTGTCCATCTTTAACCACAGTTACTGTTGTGGTTTAAATCTGGAGTGTTTCCCAAAGTCTCTCATGTCTGGAGGAAGTGCGTCTGCAAAGCCATGTGTTGTTTAGAGGTGGGGCTGGCTAGAAGAGGCAGATGCCTGGGGCTTAACCCAGAAGTGGCAGATCACTGGGACAGGACTTGGAAAAGTATATGCTAATACTGTCCTTCTTGTCTTGATTTCCTGTCCATGAGGCCTTGAAGAGCTCCTCTGCCATATACCTCTACCACTGCCAGATGCCCATGAATATACAGAGACCTTCTGAAACTTGAGCTAAAATAAATCTTTCCTCCCTGAAGTTGTGGATGTTAGGTGTTCTGTCCCAGGGGCAAAAAAGAAACTAAGACACTTAACCACTCTGGAAGATGGAACTGAAAAGAATGAAAGCCTACTACAAGACAGATGCAAGCCTTCTAAGCTCTTAACAACTGTTCTATGATAACATTCTCCTTTGCCTGATTCCTCCCGTCTGAGGTCCAAGTTACCAGAATGGTAATGGGCAAGGTGAAGCAGGAGATAAAAGGGTCACAAAAGGGGTTCACAGGCCCAAACTGTAATCTCAGGATTCCACTAAGCACATTCTATGGAAGAAGACTAGCACAGTTTCTTTTGGACTCTGACACTGGCACTCTAGAGGAAAATCCTGTACCAAGAACAAACGGCCCACCCTACTTGGACTCAGAGAACAGCAATGACTGCACATGACACTGCTCTGCCTTCCCTACACCAGTTTGGCATCTGACCCTGCCTGCTCTCATCCACTAGAACATTACTGCACTGACCACAACTGCTTGTCTTATACTCCAGACATTTAGTAATGGCACCAGACTAATATTTTCTTAAAATAACTGTTTTTAAAGGGAAATAAGTAAGTTTTCAGTAAGGTAAGAGTTTCCCATTTTCTTCCTTCTAACAACACTAACAAATTGCAGTTTTATGACTTAAGAGTGAATAGTAGGCAAGATTTCTCAACAAACTAATTACACATATATTGAGAGGTAAGTGCAGAATACACAAGGAATGGCTTAGGATGAAACTCCCAGTGGACTATGTGTCAGAAATTTCTGCAAGAAATGAATTTTTATTCCATTTCTAAACGGGAAGTAAGTAAGGCTACATCATCCTTCCTGCTATTTCAGTGACATTCACAAAATGAAAAATCCCCTAGGTTTTTATGTTTCCTGTCTCAACTGTTTAGTAATAGTTAGCTTTGTTTTCCTGTATGTTAACTTTTGAAAAAGTATTCTAACACAGGTTTTGCCATCTGTACCAGGTAGAACCTTACATGACTATATATATATGAGCAAAGACTGTGGAAATCTCATAAAAATAAAAAGAATCTGCATTTCCAAGAAAATATTGTTTTATTACATGTGTCTCAGCTTCAGAGAGTCAGTCTGAGGTTGGGTGGCTCCAAAGCTCATGTGATTTAAGTAACATTCAATTTGCTTTACTAAACTTGGATTTCCCTTTCTTTCAAGACTAACATAAATTTCAATTACTCTATTAGAATAAAGATCAATTTTATAATAAAATAAAAAAGTCCCACTATTACAACAAAATACCTGAAAACCACAACTTAAAGCAGGACAGGTTTATTTTTGCTTAAAGTGTCTGAGGTTTCAGTCTTTAGTTGACTGGCTCAAAGCAGAAATGCCAAGAAGGAAGAGAGAGCTGCAGGACATCTGCTCACCCCACCGAAGCTAGGAAGCAGACAGAGCAGCAAGAGGAGGGACAGACGGACAAACACACGTGCCCTGCAACCACCTCCACAGTCAGGACCCGATTCCTAACAGCACGGGCAGCTGTGAGCTCATCAGTGCAGGCATCAACCCACTGATGAGTCTAGTCCTCCCATGATCCTTCCAAAACCCCACATCTGAACACACGAACCCTTCTGGAGATATTCTTGATCTAAACCACAACAGATATAAAATAAAGTCTTAAGTTAGAGACTGAGATTCACCTAAGTAAAAGTCATAAATTTATGTAGTGACAAAAATGGCAATAATAATAATAATAATAATAATAATAATAATAATCAGCCTGTGTAAGTCCACACAGTAGAAAATAGCATAGCTGGTTCTGAAACTTAAGTTTCCATAACCCATGTCTGGTGTCACTTCCACTACTGGCAACTGTTCTTTTTCCTTATCACATGACACCACTGACTCACCTACCTCAAAATATTCGTAAGAAATATAAAATAACTTAAAAAGGAGGAACGAAAAGGTAGACATTTTCACAACTATAAGGTTAATTATAATCACAAGGTAAGTAAAAAGTTATCAAAGTATGTAGATCGGGGAAAAATGAATAAAAATTTTAAGACAAGGCTGTGGGTTTGATGTTTACCACTACAAAAACTAAACAAAACAACATCAATAAGAATGTTAGAATATTAAAGCAGTGGAATATGGGGTGGTGGGTATGTTCTTTTTCTTTCCCTCTCCCTTTTTTGTAAACTCTTTGAAAGGTTCTTATATTACCTTTATTATTTAAATATCTTAAGAATGGCAACCAACTCTGACGTGTAAACCTACTGCCTACCGCTGAGGAGAATACAGCATTCATTCTGCACTCCTATTTCCTTCCTCTCCTTATTCCTTCCTGCAAGTATGCACACATTTCTCCACATGCCCCTAAGGAACATCTCGGTGACCCTGTGTACCAATCAAGTCCAGTGAGCACACTAAGGAGCTGGTGCCAAACTGCCATTAGAGTCTCTCTGACTTCCCCACTAATAACTCTATGTGCTATAAAAAGATATTATGCGTAAATGAGGACCCAGCCAGCTCTTCCCAACTGCCTGGTCATGAAGGCTCCATTGAGTCTCCAAATCCTCAAAGAGGATTTGGGAACAGTCTCTAAGTTTCTCTTGCCCAAACCTTCTGATTCTAGGTACACATAGAAAATAACACCAGCAATAACCAAAGTAATCTTGGAAACCTACACACTTGTGTCTATCAAGATCTATTAATACCAAAGTAGATAAAAGTCACGCTAATGTAGCTGAACTTTATGTGAATTAAGTATTTGGATTTCACTAAATATCTTGCTCACTCTGTAGTCTCTGTTCACATCGCTGAGCTGCCAATAATTGTCAGGAAGACCCATCCGTTTGTATTCTTCACTGAGATCAATTAACATCCAGCCTTGTTCTCTTTCTTCTTTATCCAGCTTAGGGTTGAATGAAAAACAGTATAACTCCTCATATTTCACTGCAAGAAAAGACAAAATAAAGCCAAATGAAGCTAAGCCAGACTGAATGTCCCCAACCACTTCTGCTGTCCCAGCTGCAGTTCCCTCTTCCAGTACTCCCACCTCTGGCAGGCCCCCAGGAGCACCCTGTGTGACTGGGTCACCCAACCTCTTTTTAGTAACATCAAAGCCTTGGGGGCATCTGGATTCAACTTTAAAACAGATTTTTTCCTTTTAAAAAACATGGTTTTTCCTTATCTATTTTCTTTTTTTAAGTTGCTTTAGAAGTTAATATATTTTGTAAACCACATAAAATATGGAACATAAAAATTGAGAATGTATGTATTCAGTAGACACAAAGCATCAATGTATGCACATATGTGTGCATGTGCACACACACACATCTATATACTGTCCATCTACCTAAAGTTTGGATTTGGGGTGACCTCTCAGAGGTAGCCAGAGGCCCAAGTCCCTTCTACATTTTGATGCTCCAATATTAAAAAGGCAACAGCAAAGTAGCTGAGAAGCTGTGGGTTGTATTTCACTTGCATTAAAAACATTTAAGCTTTTAACAACTGCATAAGTATCCTATTGTGTTGCTCCTAAGATATTTATAGGATTCATTAAAAAAAATCAGGTCATAGTACATAATAGCCTGGCAGTAAAGTACAAACTAAAGGGTGCATCACGAAGGGGCTGGAGAAATGACACAGCGATTAAAGCACTTGTCTTGCTAGCATAAGGCTCTGAGTTCAATTCCCCAGCACCACCTAAAATTTGACGTGGTGGCACACACCTATAATCTCAGCACTCAGGAAGCTGAGGCAGGTGGACTTTCCTGAGTCAAAGGCCAGCCTGGGCTATACCAGTGAGTTCAGTACCAGTCTGGGCTACAGAGAGTAAGACCGTGTCTCCAAAAAAATGATGTATCATGAAAATCTTTCAGTTTTGTTATGACACAGATACATACGTATACACGTATTCATTCACATATGTAGGCAGATATGGGTATGACCTTTTTGGAAGAGCAAGCTTAATACCCCTGTTTCCCTCTTCCTATTAAAATCTAGACTTTGGTTTTCTTGCTCTGGCCTTGCTACATGTTTACCTGTGTATCTGTGAGCAGAACTACTGTCAAGATTGCTTACTTCTAAGCTGGTGCTCCTGTGGAACTTGTTTAATGTCTGCCTGCCTATAATCCCAGAGACTGTTAAAACTACATCCTGCCTGTTAATTCCGACCCCACCAGTCTGTTTTGGGGCTTTAACTCACCATTCTATTAGTTTCAGCCTGCCCTTAGTGATTCTATTTGTAAATGATTCACTGCTCCAAGTGCCTTTTCCCCTAGTTATGCCTTATTTCCCCACAATAAACACAGGTAGAATCCTCTGCTTGAGGCTGCACAATCAACTCACCCCCTCCTTCAGGGGGTGAATCTCTATACTCACCAGCAGAGTGCTTAGTAAATTCATTTCTCCATCCTTTGTCCCACAATAGAACAGTTTCCCATCATGGCTATACTAACCTGCATTGCTACCAAGAGTGCACAAACTTTCTTTTCCCCCACATCCTTGCTAGTATTAAAGAATGATATTTTGTTTTTTTTATATTAGCCCCTCTAACAAATATGAGGCGGTAACTCCATGTGGCTTTAATTTACATCTCCATTACAATTAAAGATGGCTAGCATTTTATGTATCTTTGCCTTCATGGGTCTTCTTTTGAGAAATGGTTCCTTCCTATTTCTTAACTGCTGTGAATGAGAAAGAAAGAGGGTACATGTTTGTGTGTGTCTGTGTGTATGTGTATATGTGTGTGTGTGTTTCCTACAGAACTAAGGCCCCTGTATATTTTGAATACTAATCTCTTACGAGACACATGGCTTGCAATTATTTTCTCCTGATCTACAAGTTGTCTCTTCACTTTTGTTTCTTTGCTATTAAAAAAAAAAGCTTTTTTATTTTACAGAAATCATTAACCTTTACAGAATTTGAACTAAGAAAGATACTTGCTTCCCCTAGTAAGGTCACATCCTTCAGCTGATTCACCCACTCCTAATACAGAGATACTAAATATCCTACTGGCTTTTCATATCTCAAAGTCTGAACCATTGCATCCAATACAAAATATTTTTTGCTGTAACGACCAGCAGGTTTCAAAGGACATGCACTGAGGGCCTTAACTGTAACGGGCCTCATTATTGAGAGGGCAAAGGGCTTATTCCTACAAGAAGTAAATACTCAACACATCTTTGGACTGAGGAAGTAACAAGAGAGGCACCTTTAATCTAAAATTGTTTTTCAAAGCAAAAGGTTTTTTCAGAAACATTTATGTGAAAATCATCTCAGTATCTGCTTTATCATGTATTACCTACTCAAATAACCATTTAACAAAAATGGAGTTGAATGCTTCTCCAGTTATTTAGAAAGCTAATAACTTCTAAAATATATAAATTACTAATGAATATCATTTTGGCTATAAATTATGGGGAAGGAAAATAACTTAGCTTATTTTCCAGATACCAAGGTAAAGGTTATGAAAGCTATGAGGGAACTGCTTCTCATTAAAATGGAAGATAATATTAAAATAAAAAGTACTTTAAATTTTGAGATTAAAAACAAACATGAATCAGCATCAAAAGAAAATGAAATGCAGGTAAGAGAAAGAGAAAATTAACAGGTATCATCAGACAGGTGATAGGGTTGAAGGAACTCTTGAAAGCCAAATTGCTCCTAACATTGTGCTAAATTCAAGCAACTTAAAAGAAATGCATTTGAAAGAACTAAAATAAATAAAGTTGAAAGAACTTGTGGGGGGGGTGTGGGGGGGCGGTTAGAGGATAACACAGCTACAAAAGAATTTTACAACTTTAAAATGAAAATTTCGGGGTACCTCATATTCACTGTAAATTTTAAACAAGCAAGTGCTAGAATTAAACATTTAGACTCCTGAAATTAACCCAGTAGAAAGGGACTCCTAAACTTTCAAATTAGTACCATTAATAAAAAAAGAATTACCACTGTAAAAATTGCCCAACATTACAATCTAAATAAAAGAGTACTTAAAAATTAAAAATAAGCAAGTGAAACTACCTCAATCATGAGAATTTTTTAAAATCATAATAAATATGAAAGAATGGGGACACAGGTCAGTGGTAGAGCACTTACCAGGATGGTTCAATCCCCAGCATCAGCATCAAAAATAAATAAATAAAATTGGGAATGCAGAAAAACTTTAAATTAATAAAAAGTATTTCCATCTTAGTAAAAATAGGAAAACATTTCCACTTTAATTTAATAAATAGGAAAATAAATATGAAAGTATTTAAACATTGAAAAGCCCACAGACACTAAAGAAGTAAGGAAAATTGATATAAAAATAAACAGCAGCAGCTAAATTAGAGAAAAGAGTGAAAGAGAGAAAAAGCAGAATCCTCTGAGAGAAATAGGAGTCTTGTGATCATACATTTTTACATTCTTATTATAACACTGGCTCTACAAGTTAACTTATTTTCTCCTTTGGCCTATAGGTTTTGTTAGGCTTAAGCTATTTCTTTAAGAAGACTTAAAGAACTGACTGAATTTGACATTATTTTGTACTGAGATCCTTTTTTCCCAGTTCTCTGGGCTATTCCTAAATCCCATTAATCCAGTCAGAGCACACTTATTACCCTGTGAACCCATTAATCAGTGATACAGAAATTGCTGGCACACTATTTGCCTTGAATTTTCTTCTGCATGCAACCCCATGTACATCTTCCCAGAACTTCTGTTCCAATTATAGTGCACCACCCAAAAAGTTCAGCTGCTTTCCTGGCTTACTCTACTGTTCTTTTCAACACACTAAAAGAAAAAAAAAAAGAAAGAAAGAAAAAAAAACTCAACCAACTGCCTTTAAAAAGGAACAGAGTAAACTCAAAATTACCAGATTTTGACAGTCCAGGCATCACTTCCAATAAATACTTTGGTTCTTAGTTACCTACAAATGATATGGTCTTATCATAAAAAACTCAAGATCCTGCCAAATGTCTTGAGAGTTTACAATCAAGCTTCCTGTCTTGAATCAAAATGCATTTGCCGAAATAACTATAAGTATATACCCTATTGCCCTTATTGATGACTGTGGTGTAATACTTAACTTTTATATAAATAATCTTTTCTCACTGTATTCTCTTAAGAAAGCTAAAAGGATCCTTCTATTAAGCAAAAGAGTTTTATAGTTCACCTAAGCCACACAGAGATAAGAACACTTCTGGAAAAGCAAATAGTAAGCTATAAATCTGACAATCCTAAAACAAGAAAAAGATTGCAACTGAATGTATTTTTTCAATCTGAACATTCTTCCCTCCTTACTTAATGAGGCTTTTTAAATCAACAGACATATACCCTGAAATTCACTGATGCTAACAAAAGTCCACTTAGTATACCAATCTTGGAAAACATGTATTACTATCAAAAACCAATAAAGACAAAACCTTAAAAGTGCTTTTCCAAAAACAAAACAAAACAAAAAAAAAAACAATTTGTCAATTCTACCTTGGGCCTCACTCCAAGTATCATAAGGACATAATTCCAAGGTGAGTACACCAGAAAGAAAAACACAGAGTAACACCAACTGAGAAAATATGAACATTAAGATAAATGAAAGAGGCCCATGCAGTAAATAAACCAGGGAAAACTTCAAAAGACAAGGACCTAAATATCAGCTGATCTTTCACACTTGGCCCCATCTAAGGATAAGGATGATATATTAATTCTAGAACACCATAATTCTTAAATACTACACACATTTTTGAACAGGATTCATGGAATTTCTTACAGGTGGTCTATTCCCTTGCTTACCTGGCCTTGCAAGGCGTATCAGAGAGATGTACACATCATGGCAATCTCTTTCCTGTGGTATGATGAGTTGGATGATCTGAAAGTTCTTGCAACGAATAAGCAAAGGACATCCAGTAGCAGTTGTTGCTTGCTTTTCAATAGTGGAAATCTGACTGTGAAGAATCTAGAACCAAAAATGAATCTAGATACACTAAACTCAAACAGCTCACAAATGCAACAAAGCCCACCCCAGGTCTCTGAGCTACACAGATAAACAAGAAAACATTCCCCTACTTTCAGCAGCTCAACACTTGTACTCAGATGACAAGAGCTAAGATGAGATGTTACAAGTGAGAACTAAATGATTAAATTTATAATTCTATTGTTTAATACCACTTTCTGATATCCAGGATAATTATTATGAAGTAAATTATCCAACATGCAAATCTATTCAATTTCAGGTAAAATTACATTCTGATAGTCAAATTTGAATGTAATTAATAGCTAAAATTAAAAAAGGTCACGGGAAGTTAGTAAAATAGATTTTTGTGTTCAACAAAAGTTAGAGATGATTCCACTAAGAGGTGCCACCATGCTCCTTAATTCCACATGGAATACTCAGATTCACACAGTGACTTATGATCATTTTTTTTCCAAGCTGTTGGTGGTCAGACTAAATGCAGAAGACAATATTTATTTTAAATTTTTACCACTATTTTCAATTAGCAAATCAGACTTACACCTTTTAGGGTACAATGTGATGTTTTGATAAATGTGTACAATGGGGAATGATTACATCAAGCTAATACATTCCTTGTCTTACTTATCTGTTATTTTTAAGGCAAAACCTTTGAATTTGTTATTTTCAAATATACAGTGTATTCTTTTGATTATTCTTTTGTACAACAGATCTCAAAAGTCTACTCCTTCTAAGTTTCTGTATAAAACTCTGTACCTTTTAATTAACAGCTCCTATTCCCTCCACCCTCTCTCTGGCCCCAACTCTCATCCTATTATTCTACTGTCAGTACTAAGTCCATTTCTCTGGCATTTCCAGGTGGTACTCAATGACAGAAGTTCATTCCCTAAGTTCCTTCCTATACAAAGTGGCACCTGCCACTTTCTGCAATAAATGTTATACTATATACAGGATATTGGAAGGAGAAACATCTACATTTCAGTAGTTCTAGTTCTGGTCAATATCATGGTCGGGTAATATCAAGAAAGATACATCTAGTATTACTGATAATTTTATTACTAAGTAGCATAAATGACCAGAAAAGTAGAGATGGAAAAAAAAAGACTGAATGGCTGTACTGTAGCAGCTTGCAAATGTGTATAAACCAAGATATGGAAATGCTGTATCTGACATACCACCATCACTACATCTACTTAACAGCTATGAAATGAGGCACTTGTATCTTAAAGCTATTTCTAGATTTGTCTTTGATTATGTCTTCATAATTATTGTTTAAAGTAAACAAGCAGACCTAGTCAATATGACTCTGCATAGAAAAAAGTGAGACACATAACAGAAAGCATCCTATGAACACTTACCTACCCACAGCCCCCTTTTCTCACCCTGAAGATAAATTAAATGCAAGATCAAAATGTCTGATTCCAAACAATGGGACACATAACACACACACACACACACACACACACACACACACACACACACACACACACACACACACAAAAGGAAAGCATACCCATGTTTCTTTTCTTGTGTCTGGTACATTTTCCACAAATATGACATGAGTAGCCGTCAAATACAAAGTGCCTAGGGCTGCCTTTTTGGAAGTCACTCGGTCCACCAAGCGGACATTTTCAACCTAGAGAAATCAGTTTGATGGAAACAGTATTAGTGAAGCAAAAAAGAGATATTCATAAAGTAGCTCATATTTACTCTAAAGTATAATTTGGAGTATTTATCCAAAGATAAAAACCAAAATGTGCTCCCTTAAGTTACTTAGATCTCCTGTGACAAAATACACTGAAAGATAAAAATTTATCAACTACTAAAATATGATTTTAAATGCACCAGAAAAAATTTGTAGATTCTGTTCTTCCTCTGAATTTTAAATAGGTCAGTGATTTTCATTGTAATTATACGAAATTTCTAATTCAAGGCAGAAAGTGCATTAAAATTCTTAAATTTACACAAGGACTATGTATGAGTTACATTCTCTGAAAAAGAAAATGACATATTTTCCCATGTGTTTCTTAATTGTAGAAATGGCCTTATGGTTGTTTGCTTTCAGAGAAACTAGCAGGAAATACAAACATGCATATGGGAGAAAAAAGTATTAGAGAAATGTACAAAAACTCCTACCAATTTAAGATTCTTTCATTCATTTATGATAATAAAAAGCTTTGTAATGAATGGAATTCTCATTATGGAGCTAAAATTCATTTGGAAGAGATGTCTAGAAACAATTTTTACGAAGCATTTACCTGCTTCATGCAGAGGAATTTCAAGGTTATGCTCATTAGGACCATTCTGACATGAAAAGCAACAGAAACTACCTATTTAAAGCAGGGTTCCCAGCTACAAAGCTGGAGACTAATACTGGTCTGTGGTCTTGTATGGACTGGGCCACAGGGATGGATGAATGGGACAGACTAGCAGCAAGCCGAAGCTGAGCAGAAGCTGAACTCCACCTCCTGTCAGCCCGCTTCTATTAGGCGCTAAAGCCTCTGCTGATCTGACCGGAGGCAGAGCTTGGCTCCCTTTCCCTCCTTCTGGGGCTCACCAGTTCACCTTTCAAAGCCATAAACCAACTACTGCATAACAATTAACGCCTCAACTCCCATCCCTGCTACACCACCCCTTTCCCATCCTTGGGTCCTTGGAGGAAAGGTCTTCAAATAAACCCAACTAAACTAGTCCCAGTGTCAAAAAGGTTGGAGACCACTGACCTATAGAGCATTTGAAAACTGCAACACAGCGACTAGTAAAATGAGCTACTTTTACCAAACAAAAGTTACAAATGTCATTTAATTAGGATGGTTTCAACATATAAATTACCTGAGACAAAGATATATCTTCTTACAAAAAATATTTTTTGACAATGCTTTCAATATGTTAAGTGGTTATAGATCTGTCCAATGATTCCACTTATTACTAACCATTATTTTGACACCCATTTTCTTTACAAACTTCTTACTACACTCTGCAATTCTTAGAATTCTGGAACCCTTCGATGTGGGCACACCTCTCCTCGTTCCTCTCTTCTCTCATTATTCATCTCCCCTCTCATTTTTATAAATTATGTTTTTGCTATTTTATGAACAGGTAATGTTTTTCTACAAAGTATCAGGTCTCAGACTTATCAACTTTATAACTTTTTTAATTTGCTAATGTTTTGTTAAAAAGCATGATAATATGTTTTCTTTGGGCATGTCATGGGGCTCTGGTTTTTAAATTCTCATATTAAAGAGTAAGCTAATTAATTTTAATTATTTAAGAATAAAAGTTTGTAAATACAGTCATCTGCCTTCTTAGTAAATCTTTGGCTGCATCTTGTGCTTCATTTGTAGTGTTCTTGTTCTTCTCCCTCTCTAACAAGTCTTCAATAGCAATTTCATTTCTTCTTGAACCCAAAGTTTTAAAGAGTGTGTTATTAATATTTACATGGCTGGAATATTTTACTTAAAATTTTGTTATTAAGTATTCTATTTTGAACTAGCTATAGAAAGATTTTATGAAAGAATGCTGTGAAAGAAGGCAAATAAGGAGCTATTTTTTTGGTTTCTTGTTTTTCCCACTATCTTTATTAATATACAAATGTAATAAATAGTATTTACAATGAATTTGTGTTATTTTCTAATCTGAACTGGTGGGTAAGGCCAGGTTTAACAATAACAACAAAGATATAGGAAAATATGGCAAAAAAATTTTGGTGAATATCCCAATAAAGGGATTGATTGGATTCAGAGAAGAGATATAAAGATTTGACTACTGCAAACTCATTAGAGGAACAGGAAGCTGGGGTAGAGTGGTAACTTGAGTGAAATGACTTAGGCGTGGAAGATTAATATGTTAAAACACCGTATGGTTTCTCGGACTTGGAAAACCCAGAACACAGATATTCTTTGGAATCATATGAAGTGATAGCCAGAGCCGGGGGAGGGGACAGGGAGGGGGTGGGAGGGTAGAAGATGGGAAGGGATTGTGAAGTCGATGTGATGCATAGATGTACGAAACATCCAAATTCATTGTAATTACTAAGGAGCTATATTTTTAGAACATTTCTTTGAGAAGGAACTCACTTACATGCTAACATGTACCTAGCTGAATTAAGCCTAAGTCTAGGGGTAATAGGCCAGTTAAAAATCCCTATAAATGGACTCAAGTAATTTTTCCTGCTGTTAAAATTAGTGAAATAAAACTTCTGTGAACAATACATCAAACATAAGATAATATTTAGTGGGAAAACTATTTAGCATGGATTATTTTTCCAATAGAAAAGACAGTGAAATTGTTTTTAGAACCGCCTCGGTGAGAAAGAATAAGCTATGCAGACATTGGTAGGTGGAATACTTAATGGGATTTGTCCATTAAGTATTTGTTTTAAGTATTTGTCCTTTTGTTAACTCGAGATGTTGCTGCAAGAAAATTTAATCTCAAAATTCAGCAATAGTTCTTACAATTTCTGTAACTCTCAAAAGAAATTTTGAAGCTACCAGGAGTAAAAAGAAATTTTAAAACAATCTGGAAATCACTAACAGCGTGATTTCCCACTGATGTCTAAAAACAAAAAATATGAGTGATAAAAGGTTAAATTCAGTTATCTGAGAAATTATGTGGGAGAACACTGTCCACAGGCCACTTCATGTTGTAATCTAAGACAGCTAGATAACCCAAAATGATAAAAATTTCTGAGTCCTGATTCTATCCTGAGAGCCACTGGTTCAATAATGTTACTTTAATGTTCAGCTAACTTAATTCTTGCTCCTCCACATATACAGAAAGCTATACACGAATAAAATTTCTTTTCATGTTGGAATGCAAAGACTATGGAAGCTTCACGATTCTCAAGACAAAGGTATTCCAGCTTACTTTCATATTCCTGGGAACACTGCTTGAGACACACTAAGTATTCACACACTGGAAATGACATTCAATCTGTATAAAGAGTGTTATGCTCTATTAATCATTCTTGGTTGTATATTTTTCATATCTGATGTTTCTAAAATGAGATATATATGATTAATGTAGTAAGACATCACAGTATCATTTAATTGATGGTGCTTTTTTCCCCCTCTCTTTGTAGGACATAAAATTTCAGTAGCTCTCACCATTACTGATGTATTTGTTGAGCTACAATAAAAGTTCAGTCTTTGGTATACAAATGATTTTGAAGCCATGAGACTGAAAGATATTACCTAGGTAAAATATGTAGGGTTGGAAGAGAAGAAATCTGGAGAAAATTCAGTGTTTAAAGGTCTCAGAAGAGAAGTAATAAGAAAGTCCCATTGAACAGAATGGTAGAAGGCCATTTATCAGGAGATTTTGCTATCAAGGGGACAGTAGAAAAATGTTTTAAGAAAGAGTGTTTATGTCAAATGCTGCTGAGAGATCCAGTAATATCAGAACAGTAAATTGTCTCTGGGTGCAGGATCATAGAAGACACTGATGGCCTTAGCAAGAGTGGTCCTCAAGCACGGATATCAGAGGCCAGAACAGCCCCTCTTGATGCTCAAACTCACAGGTGCTGAGAAAGTAAACATTCTCCAGAGAAGTGAGATTGTAACAAAAGCTGGAGGATAATCTGACCTTTGCAACCCTAGCCCAGCATAAAGCCAAGGCCAAAAATAGCTTTTCATAAGCATCTGGCAGATCAAGACATTTTAAAGAAAGAAGCAGATTGGTGTCACCACTGAGGCCTTCTGCACTTGGGATACACATGGGAAATAAATGAGCTCCTTTAAGAGGGATTTGTGAGGAACACGTTTTAAAGGGTTAGAAGAGGAGATGATGATCACTGAGCAAGGACATGTTCGTCCTGCCTATGGTAAACTCTCTCCCAATCCTGTGAAGTATCTCAGCTTTTAAAACTAATCTTTTTAAAAATTATGAAGAATGGGCTTATTTAATGCTTAAAAAATTAGTAATATGGAAAGAAAATTACTCTTACAGCCACAATTTAAACAAGTACTTGCATCTTTAGTGCATTTTTAGAAACTATCCAAACCTCATGTTAAGTATTATTTTTAATTGGTTAGTGAAACTCTGGAGGAAATAATCCCCAGGGCTGGAACAGACAAATTTAACCAAAGCTCCCTAAAAGTCATCTGCTTCGCTGCAGGATCAACCCTTCCTTTGCCCAGATTATCTGGGCAGCTAGCTCTATACCAAAAAGCCTTGATGGTTTGGGGGAAGAGAGGAAAGAATACTTAAGGGCATTCATGCCCCCCGTCACACAAAAGAGATGCACAAACAGATGATAAAACAACCTGCAACCTGAACTAAGCAGAAAATTATGCAGAGGTGACCACGAACATGAAAGCCCCCAGGGACAGTGGCAGCAATGCTCAGGAAAGCATTCTTTGAACTTCTGAAAGGAAAAGAATTTGGAAACTCAAACTACCAAAGCCTCACAGATCAGGCTGATGCTAGCTGTTCCTTGGCTTGTGTCAATATTACAAAAATAATAACCAATAACGAAAACAATAATGAGCCTTTTATGTGCTTACCGTATGCAATGCATTGTGCTGTCGCTTTACCTAGCCCCACAAGAAACCCCTGGGTTAGATTCCTACAGTAATCCCCAAAGTTCTGTTCAGAGACTTGACAGACTTCTGCAGGTCATGCTGGTAAAAACAGCTTAGCTATAGCTCTCTCTCTCTCTCTCTCTCTCTCTCTCTCTCTCTCTCTCTCTCTCTCTCTCTCTTGACATGGTCTTGCTCTGTAGCTCAGGCTGGTCCTGAGCTCACTACGGAGCCCAGGCTGGCCTTGGACTCACAGCAATCCTCCTGTTTCAGCCTTCCAAGTGCTGGGATTACAGGTGTATGTCACCACTCCTAGCTTATGTGGCACTGGGGAATCGAACTCGGGTACTTAGAGCTTTACTTAGGGTTTGCTGAGCAAGTGCTTCAACCACTGAGCCATTCCTCCAGCCCCAAGGTGGGTCTAACTTTAAAACCCAAGTTCATCAAATATCATGACTGTAGGCACTTATGAATACCTTGAGATCATTTTGGTAGTGTAATTCAAAATGAATATGTTTATAATATTAGATAATTATTTAAGCAATTTTATACATAAAATTGATTTTGAAAATATAATACTTTAAGACAAAATTATCTTATAAAACTATATTTACAAGCCATTATCAGAATATCATCCTTCGAGATAAACCCAAAGACAGAATCTTGGAAATAAAGTACAAGAACCCAAATATTCTCACAAACTTTCAGAATTCTCAGAATAAAAGAAAGAACATTAAATATCTAATTGTATTCAACAAAATGCTTATACATAGTACTCTGTAGGTTCTGAGGGAAAAAAAACAAAGGGATAAATAAGATACAGTCTTTGTATATCCTTGAGATTCTTACAGATCTGATAGAAAAGACTGCACCCCAGTTTAATATTCCTTTTTATTCCACCCCTCCTCTGTTGGAGTCAGATTGAGGAAGAAAAGGTTCTGTCAACTTTGTAAGCCAAAGCTGAAAAGCTTCAGTCAGAACCCAGGGCTCTCTCACTATCCCATGGCCCTGCCAGCTCTGAAACAGGACACCCTGGCCGCACAGCCCAAGTCCTTCTCATCTTTCCCTCAGGGCCTGGAAGTCTAGAGGCTCTTAAAAATCACAAAGAGACCAGGCCTCCCTTCAGCAATCCTAGCAATGCCTCCTTCTAATTTCAATCCTAACAGAAGATCTTTGCTTTCAACCCTGAAGATCAATGACTAGACTGCTGAATATTTTGGGTCCCAGAGTCATCTGCCACTCTGAGTAAATGAAGCTGCCCTGACAGAGATGAAATTCACAGAGCAGGGTAGTTACCTTTCATTGAAAAGGACAATGGCACTCTCCACAAGCTTTTCCCTGCTATAGACCAAGTCCTTAGTGCCACATCAATTAGACAGGTCACTATCAGTCATTTGAAGGAAGAGACTCAAGGATGGGTGAACAAAAAGAAAACAAAATGTCTGCAGCAGCCAAATTCTAAGACAAGTTTATGTTCTAATCTAAGAAAAGCAGTTAAATAAATAGTCATGCTAAATTTGGTATCATGACATTTTCTAAATCCACCAACATGAAAAGTATTTCCAAGTCAGAAGGGCCTGGGTTTTGTACTGGTTCTGATTTTGAAACTAAACTGCTGGGCCTATTTAGGCAATTCAGCCACTGAGTTTTGACTTCTAAGAATCTAAGGATCTCTGATATTTCCCTCACTTCTAGCCGACTTCAGCTCTGACTCCATGATGGAGGCAACCTAGCACAAAACTGTGAAGACACATACAGTGTTGATTTAATATTAAATTCTCAAGAAATTCAGCACTCAGGAATGTGGCCAGCCAACAATACTCTTGTGACTTGCTAAGGAAAGGTAGCCCAGTTTCAGCAAGGAGGATGCTATGACAGTGTTTGAAATTGGTCCTGAGGCTGCACTTGTATCCAGGGTTCTAGACCCTGAGGAAAGCAACGGACATCCCAGGTCCTACGCCAAGTGCACTGGTCCACTAGTCTAGGAGAGAAGCTGCAGGGCTCCTAAGGGCCTTGTTAGTCTCTAGGCTCTGTTTCCTGTCTTGAACTCTTTTTATTCTTTTGCCTCCTTTGGAATTTAAGAAATGATTAGTTCTGAACCTTAGAGCGCTTGCAAGATTACCTAAGTTGGCTTTAAGTTTAAGTGAAGTGTTGTATTATAGTACTAAAAATAAAGGCTTTTGGTTGACTTTCTTTAAAAATATGAAATCAGACTGAATCCTTTTAGGCATAATGTTCAATCTTATGCCATAAAAAACTATAAGATTTTAAAAATTATTTCTGTAAATGTATGCATGTATCAGAATGTCAACTTGATTTCCAAAAACAAGATGTTCTAAAATCTATATATACTGCCATCCATCTAATCCATTTACGTTTTTGCAGTCTTCAAGGTTGATCTTCAGCCAACAGGGCATAACATCAATCTGGTTCTTAGGGCCTATGTATCAACTGCCTGTCCCACTACTCAAGGAAGTGTCTAACTTAGGAGGATGACTCCTGCAGAGACCAAAGTTGAGAGATCACAGCAACAAAAACCTAAAAGTGCAGGCAGTTTATTTTTTCTAAAGCATTCTTCAGGAGTGAGAACACATCACAAGAGCCATAAAATGTCAAAGTAAAAAACCTCAAAAGGGAATATTAAATTGCAGTTTAAAATACACAATAGTTAATGTAATTTTTCATGTTATGTAGAAGTTAGCTTAGCAACAATAGAAAGCAGTGCGTGTCTGGGTCAGTGGCAATAAGAAGCACTTACATGGTGCTAACTGGACCAGCTGTGAGGTCAGTACTAGGAGAAGAGCAGCTACAAAACCCAGGGACAACCTTCTCGGCAAAAGGACACCTAATGCAGATGGTGTGGAAGCTCTCAGGGAATGGAATCCCCCCTTGCATATGAAGAGTCAGGTAAGTAGATGTCTCTGGGCAGAGATGCTGTTCTGCCTTTTTAAGCACAGCCCACCCTGTATTCTCCACTTAACTGCTCATGATTAATTTTCCAGAAAAGCTGATGCTAAAGAAGGCAGCAGAAATTGTGGCAGACTCTTTTTAACTTTTCCCTGGAAGGTAGAAGGCAAGAGGCGAAAGAGTAAAAAACTAACCACAATTCTTTACCATTTACTAAGCAAACACTGAGTTTAGGACAGTGTATTGTCACCCATACACTACTGCTAACCATAGCTGAGACAGACATGATGACCTCATTTTACAGGTAATAAGATAAAAGCTCAAGAGTGAATTAACTGCCCCAGGTTTCACAGCTAGAAATGGGATGTAGGAGTCCAACTGCAAACCAGAAGTGTTTTCCTCCCCTAGAACACTTTCATTCTTTCCCTTTGTAGGCTAGGTCCAAGATTAAATAGTAAATTCAAGGCTATAAACTATCCTCCATTTTCTCTAAAATTTCAATTAGAGAGTAACAAGTTTAGTAAGTAAAACACTCTGGTTAAAGCTAAAGAATTGGCAATTTGCTATCAAGCAGCATTGCTGACCACTTTATCCCATGCGTTCTCTTGGTCTTGTACAGGGCAGCAAATCTCCATGGTCAGCCGGGTTCTCCAAATGGTGTCAGTATCAGGATAAGCTGGGCAGCACACCTTGCTGAAGCTGCACTGAGATATCCCAGGTGATATGTGATAACCTCCTGCAGCTTGAAGGGAACCATTTTTCAGGAAACAAGTCTTCTAACTACACATGCCTTAATTATAGAAAGCCTTTCCCCATCAGGAAACCCAAAGTAGTGTGGTTTATGGCAAGTGTCCTTGTCTGTGCAATGGTTTCTATGTAAGAGCTTTCCAGTTAGACGCAAGAACTCCTGGACAATGAATGATGGCACCTATGAGAAAGAGCATAGCACAGGTGGTGGCATTAGAGCGAGTGTATATTTCAGCACTTCTTAGTAAATGCTACTACTAAATAAGCCTATAAGAGAAACTTCAGAGTTTTATTTCTGGCTCTCACTGAATGCTCATCTCACATCTGTGACTTCATTCTCCAATGTGAAAGTAGTAAAAACAAAATATGACACAAAGATGGACTCCTAAATCACATTTAGCAATGTACTCTGACAGGCAAGAAGCAAAACTAAAGCAAAACCAAATCCTTCAGGTCATTCACAATTGCTATAAATTCTTGCAATTATAATAAAAGCAATTAATTTTTCCAATTTAAAGAGAAAACACTGTTTTCCTACTTATGTAAAGCTTCTCAAACAAGCGGGTAGACATGATGCTTTAGGAATTTTACCAGCCTTTTGGCAGAGAAATTAGCCTTTCCCCAAAAGGCAAATTTAATCTGTTTAAAACTATTAAGACCAATGAGAGTCTTTCCCAGGACCATTTTATTCAAAGGTCAGAATGGGGAAGAACTAAGGAAAGGGCAAAATTCACAGAGCACATTCCAAGAAAATACAGACATGTAACCAGAAGAGAGATTCTGTCCTTCATTAAATCCACAAAAGGCCTTCAGTACAACACAAAGAAAAATGTTAGTAGGGTACACAAATGAGAATGTATACAAAGGACTCTATTTTCACTCTGGCAAAAAAAAAAATTACCTTTTAAAAATATATCCTACTGTGAAGCTAATTCTAAAGCATGGTTACAGTCAAATAGGAAAAAAACAGAACGTGAAAATTAGAGACCTGTCTATTAGTTTAGGTACTTTTAACTTAACTTATCAATTATGTTAATTGTTGAGTGTCAACTCTGAGCCAAGCACCTAGACTGTTTATCAAAAGCCTTCTAACTATTTACATCATCCACAGATTATCCAAATCCATCTTTCTCTATTAATGTTAAAGTTCTTTTAGGAGAGACAGAAATCTCAATCTCACACGCTTATGCCAAAAGGTACTTTATTGGATCTTACAACCACACAGGCCAGTAGTAGGGCTGGCTTCCATAGATCAGGACTCAAAAGACCCAGCTCCTCACTCTCCATCTTCTGAGTATACCCCTTTCAGTGGCTCTGGGAGCCTCATTTCTTGCTCCGCCCATGACCAGTGCACAAAGCACCAGCAGCTCCCTGAGCAGCTAAGGAAAGTCTCAGAGATTTCACTGGGTCACATGTTTATCCTGAAATCACTCAGTATTATCACATAATGACATGATTTGCGCAGACAGACTGGCTGCACATGACATACCCAAAACATCCAGGCTGAGTAAGTACCTTCCGAGGGAGCCAGAGAATGGCAATCAAAGCCCAGCACATGATCTTCTCCGCAGGTTGTTTCCCAAGTAGGTGTTCTGCAACATAACCTTGACCCTGTCTCTCTATCCAGAGCCACAGTGGCTACCTACCTGCTACTCACAATATTCTTCTACATGTCATCCCACCTTCTTTGTTCATAAGTTTCCTCCTTTATTGCCAAAACAATTACCACTGTCATAGGGTAGGTGTCGCTGATTATTCTCCCAAAGACATAGATACAACATATGAAGATGCATCACTTCTCATCCCTTCTTCCTCTATCAATGGCAATTTCACCTGAAGAGCCCATGTCTTCAGTGCCATTCTGCAAGCACCAACTTTCCTTAGAACAGAGTCATATTTGGCTAGGGTGACTAAAGAGGGTTCAGATCTGGACAGACCAAGCTGCAGTTTGAAACAGATTCAGAATCCATAGAATTTAAAGAGACCCAGGATTAGGTGGGAAAAAAATTCATCCCACTAATCTCACAACTTTCAAAACTAAGAGGGAAAAGAACAGGTAGGAATATACAACTATTTTGTTATGCTACTTGCACCCAAGAAAAAAACCATTAAAAGTTTAAATCTCAGCAGTATATGCAGATTAGGAGTTTCAGTGTATCAGCTTCAAAAGTGAAAAAAGATACACTGTCCAATCTGCTGGAACATTTAAGTTTTTCCTCCAGATTAAAAAAATTTGTGAATCTTCAAATAATTCTAATATTTTAGATTGTGAAAAGTACAGGCTTTGGTGAATTTGTTTTTGAAAGGAAAAAAAAATTCTTACATAGAGAAGACTCTTGATTTAGATCAAAGCAAAGAAAAAGTCCTGTTTTTTAGATAGCTTTAAATGCCTATAACTGGACAGATTGTTGTTTCGTCTACACAGGCAATTGTTTAAACAGTAGACTTGATGGACATTTAACTAAATTTGTAAAAATTCTGAGGGGGTAATGAAGCTAAAATAGTGACACAGAACCATAGCTGCTTAAGAATTTAGAGTGCTGGGAATTCTTGAAAAAGGTAGGAAAAAAGAAAAGGAAGCCCATTTTGGCTCTGGAGGAACTACAAACATTACGGTGGAAGCCGACATTCACAAATAAAATATCAGGCACTTAAGAGTTTGCATAGGGCGTATATAATTTACATTAGTAGGATGACCCTGAATGGGTAACTTGGAAGAACACGTGCTACTGAACCAAAGACCAGTCCCAGGATTTATTTCAACACTACCTTAAAATAACCTCAATCAAAAATATCATTTTCAGTAATCACAAATAAGAGGAATAAAAGTTAAAATAAAAATAAATTAAGAACAGATACTGGTACCACTCTAACTCAAAGAAGAAAGATAAGGAGTGATCTGTTAAAGACAATTAAATTAAAAATAAAGTCATTTTAAAATAAAATATTATTTAGAAAAAGTACTGTGGAAGAAAGACAGTGCTGTGAGTCAATATAAAAGTCAAAAGCTTATTTTATGATTATGATGGTTTGCCTCTAAAACCACTACTAAAATTCTAAAATGTTTCTTTTACATATTTTTGACAAAGGCACTAATAGCAAAAGACTAAACTGTCTACTTATATAGCTGTTTGGGAATTAGTGGATGAACAATTTTCTTCCAAGGGCAAGTTGCACCAAACGGAACTTACTCCTAGTCCAAAGAGGGAAGATAGGCCTGGCAAAGAGAATCAAATCTACATCCCCTCCCAACAATTGGCAAGTATCAGGACCAGGGGACAAAGGAACACAGTACATCCACTGAGATCAAGGCAGGTGCCAGGCCATCTACATATTCCCATTCCCCACACCTGGGCCTGGAAGCCCTCAGACACACTGAAACACCAGCTCCACATTTCTTTCTCCTCTCATAGCACAGCCCTCAAGTCCATCGATCCCACTGTAGAAGAAGGATACACAGCAAAATGTCTTACAGACACAAAGAGATGACGACTCTTCTGAGGCCCACCAAGAACAGGCACACGCTTGCTGTCATAATGAGCTCTGAAGTTACCAAAAACAGTGAGGACACGAAGCACAGCATAAACTCTCTCTGACTTTAAGCCCTTCACTACAGTTTTCCTCAACCACCCCCACCCATTTGAGTCACTCTCTTTCCCTTGAACTGCTGGGACACTTCTAGTCATTAATACATTATTTCCTACTTATCCTACACGCCTCATTAGAAGCTACTCTTGCACTATATATCAAATGTTACCAAGAACATAAATTCCAGATAAAAGTATAGCGATTTTATGTCTAATATTTCCCACAGCTTCATGAACAATGCCATAGAAACACTTACAAAAAGGAGACATAGACCTTGGCTTACTGGCTTCCAGAAACAATTACCCAACACAACAACTGTAAAGTATCACAACTACAGAATCCTGAGGAATATGCATCATTGTTTCCTTTCAACCACTGTATACTAATGACGAGTACATGTGCTAAAATATTTGCCCAACAAATGAAAATTAACAATGATTTTGGTTAAGAAAAAAAAAAGCATGTGAGTGCTTGGAGATAGAATCAGATATGGCTAACCAGAAAGGCTTTATTATTGAATTTACATTTTCAGACACACAGGCAAAAAAAAATCCAATTAGGAATTCAGTGCAAATAGAGGGAACAAAGAACAGACAAAAGAAAAAAGAAGAAATTCATCTGCAAAAACAGAATGAGAACCATATAACTCAAATACGGAGATACTGGAGAGCAATAATAAGGCCACGGAAAGATACTGACTGAAACTTGGACAGACAACCTGTTAAGCTACCTCCTTTGTTCATTAATTAGAGAAAGATCAGTGGACTCTTCTACCCTGTGTAATTCTGGAAGCTGAGCATATGTGAGTGGACAAGATGGAAGTCATTGTGCACACAAAGCCTACATTCTGTTTGGGAAGGCATAGGCAGGAAATAGTCAATACACAGATAAGAAAGAAGAGAGAGAGAGAGAGAGAGAGAGAGAGAGAGAGAGAGCAGAGAATGTGAGAGCAGAGGAAATAAATTAAACCAGATAAGCACAGGCAGCAGCACGTCCAGGTAAATCATCTCTAACAAAATGATCAGACACTTCAGTAGAGAAACAAAGTAGGTAAAAGAACCAGCCATAGAAAATATAAGGAAAGAACATTCCAGGCAGAGGGGGAAAAAAAAAATCAAGATCCTTAGCAACAGCAGCTTTGTTACGTTCAAAGGTCTATAAGGAGCCAAGGACGCCTGACCACAGAGGAAAGGAGAAGAAGGTCAGAAGGTGGCACAAGAAGCACTGAGTCTTGGAGGACCTTCCAAAGCAATGATACAACTTTGGCTTTCTTGATGAGTGTGGCAGGAAGCAACTCAAAAGTTTAAAAGTTTATATGGGGAGGGGTAGCAGGAACTGGGAAATACATTTTCTACAAAGTGCAAGATTTCATAACTTCTTGATATACAGTGATTACTTAAAGAATTGCAGTATTATTTTTGTTTACTTTTTATTCACAACAATTTAAGTTTCAAGAAGCTAGGGGCTCCTGCCTGTGCCACTCAAACAGCACTTACGGAATATTTGCTCAATGATCAAATGAGTGACTAAATGCATAAGCAAAGTCTTTGAATCTATCTGATTACCTCCAAAGGCAGATCCCTTAAGCAACCATTATGCAAACTGGCTGAACTGCACCCTGAACATTCTAAACATCTTGAGCTTTCCTACATGCCTGAAGGAATAAAACTTTCTTTCATAGCTTGGCAATAAATTTATTTCTCCGGGAATCTGTGATAAGCTCTGTTTTAATAAGTGAAGAAGAAGAAAGAAGTAAATACACAATTTCTATAAAGCTGTCATAGCCTGCCACAAAAGTTTAAGGGGGAGTTATTTTTAAACTATTTTCAATGGCTGTGGGAGGAAGGGTTAGGTTTATGTCCTGGGAAGTACTTTTACTCCCAAAGGCTTCAACTAACTGTCCGCCAGAGGAAAGGGCATTAGAAAAAATAGTTTCGACAGTTCCTGGCCTAAGAAATATCGTACAAAATGAGCTTCTTGTACTCCCTCTGAGGGCAACAGAAGAGTACAAAAACTGAATCACCGCATGGAGAAAGTCAGACTCTTGGTTGGCTGGTCAAGAGGTTTAATTTCATACATACTTTACAGCTTGTCCTGTTTGAAATGGAAAAATAATCAAAATAAGCTTTCAAAAAGATGAGAAAATACATGTACATCTCTTTGTGAAAAACAAGTATTCCAGACATGATTTTGCTTACAGAGATAAGAGAAAATAACCAAACCTCACCAGTTAATATGTGACCTCACTGGGGAAATGCTAAAAGTTACTAATAATTAAACAATGGCTCATGTGGACATACACAGAAGATTATCATTTTATGTCTTCCTCACTCCTCTCATACACCTAAATGTTTCAAAGTGTATAAAAGTTTAAACCCATCCTTTTCAATGTTTTAATGATATAACAAATATTAATAAGTTACTTTCCTCCACTAAAAAGCCAAAATGTGTTTCCAGTCCCTTCTCCACACATAGACGCCAAGATATCTTCCCTCTGGAATGTAGGGTGATGTCCCCAAGACTTTTCCTCACAGGCCAGCGCAGAAGCTTTCTAAGCAAAATTACATACCTTTCCTAAACCCCATGTGCTTGCAGAAATTTATGTTTTTATTAAAGAAAAATATACTCTGAAGGATGCGTGTGAACTAGAGTTGGGTTATACAGAGTCATTTTTTATAGATTATCTCCAGAGGGGGAAAATATTTAAACTAATTATGCAGTATAGAAATGAATAATATATAGGTCAAACAAAATGCTTGAAGAAATTTTTTCATTCTCAAATTTCATGTAAGTTTAAAAATAGAACCTGGAGCCATTTCGTTTTGCTATGATAATAATAATAAAAATAGTCAAAACAGCTAAAGTTACTAGAAGCCATATTATAAAATACTTTAACTGTATTCTCTCTTCATTCTGTAGCAAGTTCTAAATTAGGAAACGAAGCCTTTGAAAGACCTCACTCATTTAAGATGGTAAGTCTAGCAGTAGTAAGCAAGACTGACTGATACCAGTGAAACAAGGGTAGATTCAGAGATCAAGGGATTGAGAGACCAGAAAGAACCACATGTATCTATGGTGAATTGATTCTCAACACAAGTGCCAAAACAATTAAACGGGTTAAGAAAAATCTTTTCAAAAATTAATTCCAGCTGAGCAAGACCTTCTTTCAAAAAAAGTCTAAGTCAACACAAAGTCCACATGCAAAAGAATAAAGCTGAGCCTCTACTTCACAAATATACAGAAGTCAATTCTAAATGGGTAAAAAACTTCAAAAGTAGACATTTTGGTGGCACTGGATTGGCCAGCAACAGTGGAAGCACAAGCAGAGGTAGAAGTAGACACAGCTCCTCACAGCATTGCAAACAGACAGCCAAGTCAAGTCCAAAAGAAAGGAAGGAAGCAGCATATATCCTTCCAGGTCCTGTCTCAGACAAATGCCTTTCTCAGTTCAGCCTCAATGTTCTGCCCCTTCCAGGTTCAAGTCCCCACCACACACTGTAAACCAAATCACACACATGTAATGGAATCCACATCCCTGCAATTACATACTTTGCTACATGCCTATCTTCTGCCGCACAATGATAACCCACCCCTCCAGACCAGGCCCCATCTCCTAACAGGACATGGTTCCATAGATAATCCATAATATCGGAAGGTATGAGGCTTTTGGGGAACATTCCAAATCCAAACCACAATAAGTACCCAGTGCAAAAGCTATAGAATTTTTCAAGGATTTTCTTCCATCACTATTATTGTTATATTAATATCTTATAAGTGATTACAAAATAGCTCAAAATTACCAGTAAGTAAAGAAACATGAGAAATTACACTTTTAAACTTTTCATATTATTTTCTAGACCTAAAAAAGTCCTCTGATCTAATAGAAGCAGAAAAAATTCTAGAGGATAAGTATAACAAAAAAGCATCAAAAAACTTTGAAATATTTAAGAAATGGAACCAAAAAATACTTAGAAATTTAACTTAAGGCAGTAAAGAGATCTACACAATGACTTAAGTATGCTGACATTTATCAGCCTCTTATTACTGTGATCAAATAAAGATAAATTAAATATCAAATACAAGAACTATGAAGTATCTGAGATTTTTAACCTAATTACTACCTAACAAAGAGCTTCCCACAGTTTCATGGACACTGAAAATACACAAGACTTCTGGAAGAGAAACAAAGACAGTTATTATTCACTGGACACCAGGAAATGTGAACTTCCAGTTCCCGTAACATTCCCAGGCTGCCTTCCCATCAAGTCGATAGACCATATAGAGCTGCCTGTATGGACATGGCGGCAAAGGGGACTGGTGTGACAAGTACCAAGTTCGTAAGCCAAGAGTTTAAGAAATGCCAACCATCTAAGTAAGCTGCTCTCACACCTAACAAAAACATTATTATTATGCTGGACTGCAATCAATTCTGCCCTCTACTATTAAGGAAGAAGCCATTTCTCTCTTCCCAAGCTGTTCACTATAGAATCGTTCTAGAAAAGACACTTCAGAATAAAAGTGCAAAAATGCCAATGACCTGTAGAAAATTGCCTTCTGACACTAAAAACTTAGACTGCATCAATACAATGTGAGTCTATGCAGTTATGAAAAAAAAATCACATTTTGAAGAATGGTTAATAACATGAGATAATTAGTTGTAAAAGTTCTCATGTGCACACACATGCTGGTGTAAAGGGAGGGAAAATGGGTCCAATTTAAACTGCATGTTTCTATGTAAGAAAAAAAGGCTAATAATGCATACATAGCAGTACTTTTACTGGGCAATAAGATTATGCATGATTTTTATTTTCTTTCTATTTAAATGTTCTCTAATGTATTACTTTTATAAGTAGAAAAAAAGCTTTTTAAAGATATACTAAATATCACACAAAATGCACAAGTGCCAAAATTTAAAAAAAAAGATTAATCTAGACCTCATCAAAATTAAACTTTAATGCATTACAGAACAAGGACAACATAATGAAAGGAAATCCTTAAAGAATTGAAGGAAACATTCACAAATCATGTACCTGGTTAGAGACATATTAAAATGTATAAAGAACTCTTATAATTCATTAACTAAACTTATAAATAAAAGCTAACAAAGGATTTGAATAGAACTTTCTCCAAAGAAAATATATAAATGGTAGATACCATCAGTCATTAGGAAAACTCAAAATCACAGTTCAGAGATCACTTCACACCCACCCAGATGACTGAAATATAAAAGAGAGACCATAACAAGTAGTGGTGAAGATACGCAAAAACTGGAACCCTATGCCTTGTTGGCGGGGTTTTAATACAGCACAGCCATTTCAGAAAATATTCTGACACAACCGTAAAATGGTAAACACAAAATTTCTCTATGATTTAGAATTCTGCCCTTGGAGAAACAGAAACAAAATTCTACCTAAGAGAAATAAAAGCATATGTCTACATAAACACTTATGAGTATACACAAAATGTACCAGTGCTATTCAACAATAGCCAGAAACTGGTGAGATAAAGGTCTCTCAGGTGACTAATGTATAAACAAGTGGCGGTATATCCTTAGAATTGATAAAAAGAAATAAAGTACTTACACGTGTTACAACTTGGATGAGCCTAAAAAACATCACATTAAATAGAAAAGAAAGTCACATATTATATGATTAGACTTACAGATACTGCCCAGAAAAGCAGATATGGTGGAGACAGAATGTGCACTGGGGGTTGCCAAAGGTGGGAAAGGAGATGGGGAAGGCGAGTTTTGGGTGGAAAGAGACAAAATATTCTGGAATTCAAGAATGATGGGGTTCTAACAACCTTCTGAACATATGAAAATGCCAAAAAATGCACATTTTAAGAGGCTGAATTTTATGGCATGTGAATTTCAGTAAAGCTGTTACTGAAAAAAGTAAACATATACTGTATACATATACCCTAAAATTACCAATTAATATAATGAGAAAATAGAGGTAATCCAGAAAAGTAATAAAATAACCAATAATATGTTTGAAAAAGTTAAACTCTCCAAATAAGAAAATGCGATGAAAAAATGAAGTACTATTTTCTCCACATTAACATTTAAATGGATAATAATTTAAATAATAAAATATTTTTCAATAATAAAGCAAAAGGATAATAATGATACTATATGCTCTATACCCTATTTTTAAAAATGTCCAATGATATAAAATGTTTGGAAAGTCATTTGGCAGCATATGTCAACCATAAAAATATTCACCATCTTTAACACAGTAAGTCTATCTAGGGCTGCAGCCTAGGAAAGTAATCACACATGCAGATAAAAAATAAGTGAGATGTTTATGGTAATATTATTAGGATAACCTCAATTGACCGAGCCCGCTCAGTCAGTCAATGAGAACTCGAGAGGGGGAGTAAGGATTGAAGAACAATGGACTTTTAAATCTTGATGCTTCTTCTCGGAATCCAGCCAATCCCTTTATTGGCATATTTACCAAAAGTTTAATATGTTAAACACTGTATGGTTTCTCTGACTTGGAAAACCCAGAACACAGACATTCTTTGGAACCATATGAAGTAACTGCCGGAGTTGGGGGAAAGGACAGGGAGGGGGTGGGAGGATAGAAAATGGGAAGGGATTGTAAACTCGATATGATACATAGGCGTACAAAACACCCAAATTCATTGTAAATACTATGTATCACATTTGTATATTAATAAAAACAGTGGGGGAAAAAACAACAAAAAAAAGAATACTGGACTCTTGCAAGGGACGCTGCAAAAGACACTTTATTATCTACAGCCTTGCCTTGCCCCCTTGCCTTCCCACTTGTTAACAGTCCCGTGTTTCAACACCTGATCCAAATTTCAAACAGTAAACAAGCAAAACAACATGTGACTTAAATTCAGTCAACAAGCAACACCTGACTTAAATTTAGTAAACAAGCAAAACAGTGCGTGACTTCAATTTCAAGCAATAAACAACCAAAAGAACACCTGACTTCACCGGTCTTTGACTACCAGCCTAATTACACACCAAAACCAGGGGTTTGCCACATAGCTTCAGCTACGGGCCCTGAGGGCCCCAACAGTCAATAACATAAATTCAGTATAAGGTATTATAATTTAAGCCTAGCTACTAATAGATACAGGATTTCTTAAAATGAAGAAATGGTTAATGTGAAAACAATATTCCTCCAGAATTTTTAAAACACACACAGTTTTCTAAGAGTATCTTTTTGAAGACTACAGTATATTAAGCTAAAAGGAGCAGGCTAGAAAATTGATTTTCTAATTAGACAACAAAAAGTTTGAATGGGCACACAAAGAAAAATAATACCAGAAAAAATGTACTTAAATCCTGGTACCTTTGCAACAGCAGTTAATTCCTATTGGCACTCTATATAAACCTTAAATATGAAAATTATTAATGCTAAATGAAAATGAAGAACCCTTAGTGCAAATGGTTTAACAATGAAGTGAACGACACAGGAAAAGTTAATTATCTTGAGGTTGAGTTGATCTCTCTCTCATAAAGGGAACTTGTACATGAGATCATTGTTTTCAAATAGGGAATACAGTGAAGTCGGTGAGTTCAACATGAACCCTAGGCACGATTCTAACATGAGTTTTTTTCATGGAACTTTGTATACACCTAAAAAAGGAAAACACCCAGCAGTGGGAACATGGATTTATTCAGTCATCATTTGAGACTACTGCACTTCTTCCTTCCCCCACTCCATGAGCTATTTGGATGGGTGATAAATGACGTGTTTATCAACTGACAAATGATCAACTGAGGGAACAATTTGCTATCAAGATCTACTACCAGATCAAGTCACATCTCCCTAGTTCAGCTTCTTTCTTGGATAAGGGATGAGAGAATAGAATGCAAACTCATTAATAGTCAACGATACTAAACTAAGAGGAAAAGCAGACAGGATCTCAGATCCAAAACCAAATAAGAAATTAAGCAATTAAATCCAATTAAATAGAATTCAACATAAATTAAGTGAAAGGTAGGTATTATAACTTAAGGCTAGCTACTAATGGATATTGGATTTCTTCTGGAATGAGGAAAGTATTCTAGAATTGGACTGTGGTGATATGTGTACAACACTGTGAACGTATTAACATACCCTACCATACCACAGGTAGAATTTTACCACAGTAAATACAAAATACACAAAACATATGCTTTCATGTATACTTATGTATGTATTATGTAAGATATTTTTATGACCACAATTAATACTATTGTAGGTTTCACAATACTGTTTAAGTTCTGGATACAATGCACATGGGAAGTGGATTACTAATACGTGCTACAAAGTGTAGTACTGAAATTAACAATTCTTTATTCATTTAGTCATTAATTTATTTACTGCTTGCTTATGCTATACCAGAACTGAATTAGGTGCCATGGATACACCAGTAAATACATTAATACCCTCATCTTCACACGTCTTCCAGTTCAAAAGAGGAGTCTGACATTGAACAAACATTATTCAAATAAATATACTATGAAAGGAATAAAGGAAAAATACAAAGTCCCATAAAACACCAGACAAGCAAGTCTCATTTCAATGAGATGCTTGACGATGGTCTTTTTCAGAAAATCTCATTAAATTTGAAACTAGGAAAATGAGATTCAGAAAGGTAAAGAGAGGGCACTGTTCCCTGTTTGCAGGGCAAACATCCTGTGGTAGAAAGAAATTCACCACATTTGAGGAAACCACCAAGGCCCTCTGTGATCACAAGATAGTGAGTAATAAGGAGGGTCATAAAATGAGGCTAGAGAAGTAGGACAGGGTCAGTTCACACAAAGCCCCATGGGCCTCTCTGGGGATTCTTACTTTAGATCAAAGAGAAGCCACCCAAGAACTGCAGCAGGGAAGTAAAATAGTCTATTTGTACCATAAAAGCATCATGCAGGACTCGCTGTGGAAAAGGGATTTAAGAGCAAGAAGACAAATTAGGAAACCACTCAGGAGGCTCTGAGAGTAATGGATCACAGGAGGCGGCTGGAGTAGAAGGAAGAGAGGAAGAGAAGACATTTTCAAGGTCTGGGCTGGGAATTAGCACATACTCTACTTTAGAATGTCAATTTACACATGTGGGAAAAATGCTTTCCATAAAAAGATCTCTTGGCCAGGATCCCAGACACATTAGCATCAGTCTGGTACCAAAGTAAATCCTTCAACTTCAAACTACTTCTAGGAGCTCTGAAGTCTGTCACATAACTAATTAGTTCTTTAACTCAAATTAACCCTGAGCCTCTGGCAGAACCACTTCTTAACTGGCAAGTTTTCAGAGTGGCAAAGGAAGTCAAGTGGGTCATGTAGAAACTCAAAAGTACAGGGAGAGCTAGGTGCTTTCACATCCACCCTACCGTAAACCAGCTCGTCCCTGGAATTCTTTTCCCCTAGAGAGGAACCACTGCGGGGATAAGGGGGAGGCACCCTGCTGAGCATATGCCCTATTAAAGTCATCAAACACACACACACACGCACGCAGTTGTGTACAGGCATAGAAATTAATCTGAACAAAGCACTCCACATTATTCATGTGCATGTTACTCTTTAAACTGCACTCCAGAGACTAAAGCAGAATACAGGCTGTGATGGAACTATAACAGGACTGGACATGCACACATTTCTTTTCCTCTTAAAACTCTGCTACTCCCACATTTCCTGTGGGTCAGGCAAGCTTTGTGTATACTTTTCAAAACCTATTTCCATGAAATCAAAGGAAATCCGTTCAGTTTCCCCTGGAGTATAATGGAAGCAAATAATAAAGGTATCACTACAAAACTGCAGTCTTCACAATATGCACTAGCAGCACGCTCTCTTTTTTCATTAGACAGTGATAATTAATTTTGGAATTAAAAACAAAACAAAAGGAAGATGTTCACCGACCTCAGGAAATCATACAATTTTAAATCAGTTATCATTTTCAGCTTCTTTGAAGTTGACATTATTGGCTAGAATAAGTATTTACACAGCGGGAGAACTGACTCAAATTCTCCCCGTCTCCCCTGGTTCCTTCCATGAACACACAGGTCTTCTGAGGAGGTTCCCTTCACCTCCTGATCCTCTACCCGTCCTCTCCTCTCCATCAACTGCAGTCTGTACATACCTCCGTCATGCAATGGCATATTTACAACTGGCTTCCTTTCCAGGCTGTGAGTTTGTACCTGCTTGGTGTTCCCAGAATTTAACACAAAGCCTGGTGCATGAAATATTCTCAAATGAATGAATGAATCTCACCCATCCAATGTGTGCACTTCTGGAATTCTTTCTACCCACACTGTCCATTCAGTGACTTCAGACAACTCTTCATTTCTACCCTTTCTGTCAGTTTCTTCCTATGTCTGAGGAGAAGGGAATTCCGGCTTCAAGTACTGTCATCTTCGGAAAGTGTTAATTAAAACCAATTTTAAGAATAAGTGAGGTTAATTGTTGGTCAGGTTTATGCATACAGCTCAGTCCAGGGTGCACTGGATGACGAGCTAGAAAATCTTTACTCCCTAAGTTCATGTTCTACAAGAAAAGGAATCCAGCACTCGCCACCCTATCATTCTTGCTATTCACGTTCATACCAGATGTCATCTTTATAAAGGACCCTCTTCATCATGAAAAAAAAAGGATGATCTTTGCAAGGACAAAGGAGTCCATGAGTTAAATTCGTCGTTCTGAAATAAATTATTTAGTATACTTAAGCCCTGAAAGCTTTGAGCCACCTAGCTTGTGGTTTAAGGCAATGCCTTCTAAGTTTACAATTTCCTGATTGTGAAGCAACAATTTAATTCTGCAGTGAAAAATCAATACAATTTAACTGTTGGAACTAACATTCTCCAGCAAACTAAAATAGTCATTCTTCCACTGACAGCCATTTTAAGAGGGGCTTTCAAAGTGGTACCCAAGTAGTCCAGAATTTAGAAGTAAAATCTTCCTGGCTATCAAACAAAGCAACTGCCTCTATGAGTATTATTCCTGGGGCCATACGGGGACTCTGTCTATGCAGACAGCACCGACCTAACTCAGGTGCCTAGATTTTGAGTCTGGGCTCATCTTGGACACCCAAGGAGATGCAGTGGTAGCAATATGAGAGGCAACAGGACTTTAAAATATATCCTTTCACTAGATGACAGTGTTCAGACAGGAATAATGATCATAATTTTCATTGTAAATTATATTATCAGCGCAACTATGAGAGCAAGCTTCACTACAGCTGCCAAGGTTTCCAGTGTTATTTTACTGGACAATCAGGAACCAGTCACTTTTCTGGAGGAGTAAAAGCTAGCTTTTTTGTTGTTGTTTTGTTGTTGTCCTTAACACACCAGTGAGTGGATGAATGCACAGACTTCATCCTTCTCCCCAAAGAATTATCACACTGGAAAAGATAAGAACACACCATCATGTGACCTGTACCTAAGTCGCGTTGCCGGGCTCAGCTCTATCAATAGCTTGAAAAAAAATAAAAATAAAAATTTAAAAATCCAGGACAGGTCAAAAGGAAAGGTTAACTCGGCAGGCAACCGGGAGTCCCTTCCGCGCACCCCCGGGCCCATCGAGCACCCCGAGGACTCGAGGCGAGGGCGGCGGCCATCGCGGCCGGGCCTGTGACACGGCGAGAGACAGCCCAGCCCGGCGGCCGCCGAGAGATGCTCGGGGGCCGCCGCTCCGCCCCGCCGCGCGGTCCAGGCTCCGCCAGCTCCCGCGGGGAAACCGCGCCTCCCGCGCGCTCAGCATCCCTTCGTCGCCGCCGCCGCCGCCCGCGCCAGTGCCACCAACCTTGGGCGTGCGGATGTGCTCCATGGCGGGCCCACGTCCGCAGGCTCCCCGGCCGCGCGGCTCCCGCACCTGCGCGCGCGGCTGCGAGGCGGCGGGCGGGGGCTTCGCGCCCACAGGGGGCGCGCGGCGGGCGAGACTCCGCCCCCAGGTGCGCCGAGCGCGCGCCGGGCCGGCCGGGGACGCGGGGCGCCTGCGCAGCCGGCCCGCGGCCGGCGACCTGCCCCGCCCGCCGCCGTCGCCGCCGCCCTCGCGGGGGTTGCCGCCACGCGAAGCCTGCCCGGCATGTGAGAGGAGCGCTCGCAGGTGTGCCGGCTGCGCCTATGGTGATGCCCGCTCCTCAGGAGGCTGAGGCGGGAAGATCCCTTGAGCCTCGGAGACCAGAGTGGGCGACTCAGTGGGGAGTGGGGCGGGAGTGGGGGACGGGAAGATGTAAAATAGCAGCAGCCGGCGTGACACGGTGACGCTACAGTTCCCAGGACACCGTTAAGGCCTTGGGTTGGGTGTGGCCTCTTGGAGGAAAGACGGGAACAGCCCTGGCTGTATGTCCTCTGGGCTTTCTTCCAGGGCCTCGGAGGACAGGTGGGATTTTAGGGTGGCGCAGGGAAATAAATTCAGGGCAAGAAATGGTCCACAGAGGCGAATGGTCTCTGTATTTTTGGCACCGGCTTAGCTGGCCTGTTTGGGACAAGATTGCAAACAATAGCAGCAGTGTTCGCGCCTCCGGTGCGCTAGGAAGCCAGGCATCTCACAGCAACCTGCTATTCTCTGTTGGAAGTGTTACATGGCAAGAGACAGTCCCCGTGCCCCTTGCCCTTTTTGCCCAGCTGTCACCGAAGTGGCCCAAGGGAACAAATACCTCCGCATTTTTCTTGCAGCCCAAAGTGTACCCTACTTCACTGTGACTAAAGTGTCATGGAATTGGGCATAATTAATACTATCAGTGCAGGTTTTTTCTGGCTCTTCTGTCTGATGAGACTGTAAATTCACTGATCCTAAGAACTAGTTTTTGTCCCTTTTTTCCATGTTTAGTGGGCAATTTGTACCTTCCAAGTTATTGTTTATTCAATCCTGTTTTGAATTTGTTTTAAAATTTCCAGACCCCCTTGACAGGTCAATTCCTCCTCCTCCTCATCCTGTGGGAGGCCTTTCGAAGAAGTTATAGGACAAAGTTAGAACAAAGGCCATTTGTAGATGACAAGATTGAACCAAAGTGTGTTTCGTTTTGTTTTTGTTTTCTTACTAAAGAACACCTGGACGACTCATGAGCACTCTGGTCCCAGCTCTCACTGGCCTCGGTCTCTTCCTTTATAGAATGAGAAAGCCACCTGTCCAAGACAATCTCAAAGGTAGCTTCCATTTCCAAATTTCATCTTATACAAGACTGTTGTATCTGTTTTGGGGGTAAGGGAACACTTTGGATAGGATCATAACCTCTGAATTAATGAGCTTTCAGTCTCTTCTATCCCTTTCCTGGTAGGCTAGTTAGTCATCTACTCGAACAATTATTGCATATAATAACACAGGCTAAAAACATTAATTGATGGGTGAAATTATGTAAGTAGCCTAATGTCAAGAAAAACTTTACAAATTAATTGAAAATATATTTTATGGTAACCATAGTTATATAAATCAGCATTAGGTTAAAATGTATCAACAATTTTAGTATATTATTAGGACAAATGAACATATTGTAAGATGGAAGTAAATTAACAATAGGGAAAACACTTCTATAAAATATTTTGGTTTGCTGTAACAGTTCTCTGAAGAATTCTTCTCAACTCGTACCACATCCCTTCCCCATTTGGAGGTTCTCAGGTCACAAAGTATTTGGCCCTCATAGCAATTTTGTCTTGATCATACTGTCATATGTTCTCGAAGTTTCCCTGCTTACCCTTGCCATAACGCAGCAAGGTATAAGACACTGAAAATTAAGCAGGAAGAATCCAAGGACAGGATAGTGAGTGAATCACAAATATATTATTGAAGTGATTAAACATAATCATTCCAAGTTGGTGGAGGTAAAAAAAAAAACATTCATTTACTCAGGAAATATTGCCATTGTCTAGCTGTTGGTTATACTCAAGGTATTAGGAAAATCGCTAAGACAGCGAAGGCAAACTCACGTGGAAGCATACTAAATTCTGTGTGCTAGGGTTAACACCAAGGAAGCCAGGTAGAAATGCCAAAGGAAGCCTCAAGAAGAGTGGTTTACTGCTTACATTTTCCTTGTTACATAACAATCAATGGGTAGACTTGAGATTAGATATCTTGTTCTTGAAGTTTGGTTATCTAACATATCTGAATTGAACCATTACGATTTGGATGAACATTTCATCTCTGAATTTTCACAAAGTACAAATCTCTCCATCTGGTCCTAGGGCTAGAAGAAAGAACAGGAGAGGGAAGATAAAAGGCTTATTCTTCCAACCCTGTATAATTTGTGAATGACTCCACACTCAAGTTCATAACAAATCCACCCTGTACCAAATGAGTTGGAAAATGGCTGTACTTCTCTAGTATTTGTGAATGCTGGATGGAAAATTAGTATATTTCAAAAAAACTATTTTTACCATCAAACAAAATAGGTAGAGTTAAGGCATAATTGTTTGTATCGGCACCAAACTATGTCCCTTGCCAACACATATTGTGATTGTCTTTATTTTACCTTCAATGCACAATGTTTTTGCCTCTGAAATAAAAGATATTACCGTGAGCATTAGTATTGAATTCTCTTGTCCTGAACACAGGAGGCCATACTTCTGAATCTCCTGACTGAAGACTGGGACCATGTGACTGGGAATGGACTATCAGAGGTGACTTGTGTCACTTCTGAGCCAAACCCCTTTCTCCAAGGGCCCTGTGTGGCTTGCTCCTCTCCTGTCTTGATTGACCTGGATTTCCCATATTAGGATTAAAGAGAAAATATGGACAGAAAAATTAATCTTAGTATATGAAGACACTGTGGACTGAACTAGTCCTCACTGAAGATAAATGAGATAAGAATTAGATTGTATCCTTAAGTCATTATTAGGAGAGCTACAGCAGCTCTTCCTAGTGGAAAGAGCAAATTGTTGCTGTTTTTGTTGCTAATGCATGTAAAGCCACTACCATCTCAAGGTTTCTTTGTTATTGCAGCCTAGCCTGGTCTATAATGACTTCATAGAGAAAAATAGTTTGAGACTCAAAATGACAGACTGTCTCTACCTTTGCATTTCTGATTTTCTTAAAGGAGTAGATGAATCCTTCAAAGAGACCTAAGAACTCTTGCTGTATGAAGGACCTAAACTGCTTTATAGTGCATTATTATCAATCTTCTAGGGAACCAGTAGATATTCCAGTTGCAGTAACATTGCTAGATGAAATTTGTAAATAAAACCTTGTTACTAACTGGAAATTTCACCAAAATTCTGTGATCTTTAGTGACCTAAAGAGTTTTGGAAACTTATCAAACACTTGTAAGACTTTTTCCAAAATAGTTCCATTTCTCCCGAGGCAATTCAAACTTGTGATCTGGCAGTGAAGCCAAGAAGCGTTTCCTAAGTGGCTAATATTGCTAATGATACCAAAGTCAATAAAATCGTGGTCAACATTATTAAACTCTATGCTGTGTGTGCAGGAATACTCAAGTCTCCAAACAAGGCCAGCCTCAGCCAGAAATGTTCTGAATACCAGCATGAAGGGTCAGAGATATATTTTTGTGTTTTATTTACTTAAAAAATAGCATCCTCACCTTCAAGAGTTTTATGAACTCAATGATAAAAAATATTGATGTTTTCTTTATCTTGCCTTGTGCCAAAGGTTTAGAGAAAAATTGCTCAGTAGATTACAGACAGCTCTGCCCTTTTTCCACAAACTAAAAATGAAACTCAAGGGCCAGCCAAAAAGAGCATTTACTCTATGAACAAACAGGATTTTAAAATAGTCTCCCTTATTTTGTTCTCACTCCAGGAAGGGTTACTGTTCAAGACCAAGTTGATGTCCTCAGGCCACTTACTGTTGCCTGTTTCCTTTCCACTGCTACCATCTCAATCATCACTTTGATGCAGGTAATTCCTATATATTTCCAGTATCAAAATCTGTCCTATATCACATACTATAGTTTCATCTACTTGTTCATTACCTTTACTTGAATGACCCATAAATATTACACTTGTCACAAACCAGGTGTAGTTAAGAACAGGGGCACTGAAGGCAGACAGACCTGTATTCAAAGTACAACTCTGTCATGAATTAGCTAGGTGACCCTGACCAGAGTATTTATCCTCTCTGTTTCAAGCTTCTTGTCTATAAAATCGGGATAATGATAATGCAATGATTTAAATGTTTTTGTTTCCCTCAAAATGTGTATGTTGAAATTCCACTCTCATCCCTAGTACTAATTTCCCCTCATAAATTGGATTAGAGCCCACAAGAGGTCCTTCACTTCTCCCATCATGGAGATTATAGTGAAAAGATGGGCATCTATGAACCAGGAAGCAGGACTTCACAGATACTGAATTAGCCAGTGTCTTGGCCTTGAACTTCCTAGCCTCCAGAACTGTGAATAATCAGTTTCTGTTACTTACAAGCCACCCAATAACCAAACATTTGGTTACAGAAGCATGAACATACTAAGACAAATAGTATTATAATGTTGTATTTCTTATAATGAATTGTGCATATATAATATGTACATACATAACATTGTCTATTTTTATATTTGCTTAGACTGTTCAAAAACAAAAAAAAGAATCAACAGCAGAAACAAGAGTCATACCTTATTCTTAAAAGAGATACAAAAATTCAGTGAGATCAAGCACATAACAAACATTTTGTGACAAACATTTACAAGTGTTCATCTTATGTCAGGCAGCATAAGGGATGAAAGTGTGAATGAAAACAATCACAGTTCCTGCTTTCAGGGTATTTCAGTCTAATAATATCAGCTCTTACAGGAGCTCGTACGTAATACCAAATTCTCCTATTGGCTTCATTGTTTCTTTTAAAGAATTTGAATACGTAAGGTTAGAGGCTTAGAGTGGCTTTTAGCATGTATCTCCTACTGGTTTTCTATCAGGTCAAATGTAGATTCCTTCTTCACAACATTTCTTCATGACATCCTTTTCCTTTTTCATTGTCATTACTCCAATTTGTATCCTTGTGGCTTCTCCCTGGCCAGATTAGTAGCTTCTTCTGCCAGATTAATCTTCATGAGAAACAACTCTAACCATATTACTCACCAGCTTAAAAATATTTAAGTCTACATAGTGAGTTCAGGACAAGCCTGAACTACAGAGTAAGACCCTGTCTCAAAAAATAAATAAATAAAAATACTTAAGTGTAATATTTAAAAATAATACAGCTGCCTTTGACTTAAGTCCTTATTCTATTGTTTCAAGGTTGAGCCACATCCTACTGCTGTTGGTCATGAACTCAGCCCCGAGTCAGTCAACACTGTCATATGGAGGATGTTCAGTAAATATTTTTGAGTGTATCAACTAGTTGCCAGGCACTTCCTATACTGTACATTTTCTTATCTGTCTTTGTTTACAGTTCTCTTCTATCAAATCCTTTGAAGTTCATTCCAATTTCACTGCAACATTCCCAGCAGATGCAATTCTTCCAGAATAACTCATGTGTGTTCATCCCAATAAGCAAAGATCATCAGAAGCAGTTTATTTTCATCTAAACATGTAATTTTTTGACTCTGTCACAACTCATCCCCAGAGACCTTGGTCAGCACACCATGTCAAGGATATCTAACTGGTCTAATGCATTGATACAAATTATTTCTAATTGCTGATTATACCTGGTAAATAGAAAGTAGAAGATGCTTAAATAGGTACACATATATCAGAAGGTTGGAGATATATTCGGGGAATATTTGGGGTCTTGACATCATTGTAAATTTTCTAGGGATCCACCGAGTCTAGGGCATGTTGAAGTAGCCTGTCCAATGTGGAAGGCTGTTCCCCACCATTCCATCTTATAACCTGTAACTTGATATTCACAGGGCGACCAGCTCTGCACAAAACCCATGAAGGGGGTAGCTGTTTAATCTGTTGTGTAAAACGTAGCAATCTCTAGGTCAGCCCTTTGACCCCTGAAGGTTAAAACGTACTCAAAGTACATGTAGAAGTTAGGGGTTGGAATATGGAGCCTCTGACAAGCCCCGGTCAGAAACTCAGCCAGCTGACTCTTAGCACAGCTCACCACTGGCCCCATATTACCTTTGTGCTAATTTTTTAAAAATCTAGTTCTAGTTGTAATAAAACATAGCACAATTTTTTTCATTTTAACTGTTTTAGGAATTTCATTCAGTGACATTAAATACATTCACAAAGTTGTGTAATCATCAACACCATTCATCTTCAGAACTCATTTTGTAAAGTTGAAGCACTATACCCGTAAAATAATCCCAGATTGTTTCCTATCTGCAGATTCTGATAACCACCAGCCTACCTTCCATTTCTGTGAATATGACATCTTTAAGTGCCATATATTATATATATATATATATATATATATATATATATATATATGCATATATGCTGAGGGACTATGCACTACATGTCCTTTTGTGAATGGCATATTCCATATAGCGTAAAGTCCTCAACGTTCGTCGTCTATGTTGTATTTTTTCAGAATTTCTTTTCTTCTTAACGTGGAATAGTATGGCATTGTATATTAATAGCATCTGTTATTCATCTATTTATTTGCCAATGGATATTTGGATAAGTCCACCTTTTGGCTAGTGTGAATATTGCTGCTACACACATGGATATACAAATATCTCTGAGACCCTGTTGTCAATGACTTTGGATATATACTATTCAATAATAGAATTGTTGAGTCATGTGGTAATTCTGTTATTAGTTTTTTAGGAAATTGCATGCTGTTTTCCATGGTGACTGTAGCATTTTATACTTCCAGTAATCACGCACGTTCCAATTTCTCTGTATCCTTAACAATATTATCAGGTGGTTTTTGTTTTGTTTTGTAGCAGCCATCCTAATAGTATGAGATAGTTATTGTGGTTTAGATCTGGAATGTCCCCCAAAAGTCTCATGTATTTGGATGCTTTGGATTGTCTATGAAACCATGTGATATTGGGAGATTGGGGCCTGGTCTGGAGGGGTGAATTATGGGTATGTAGATTGGATTACAAGAGTGTAGTGGGAACTTGCCACACCTTCCACACATGAAAGGGGCTGAACATTGGGATGGGACCTGGAAGTATATACATGCTGCTCCCTTCCTCTGGGAGAGAAGATTGGCCTTGGCAGGACTTGCCTTCCGGTTTGTGATGTGAGGGGCAGCCTCTACCTCTGCCTCTGCCATGTACTTCCACTGTTGCCAACTGCCTCTCAGTGGACAGTAATCTTCTGAAACCGTGAGCGAAAATAAAGCTTTCCTCCTCTAATTTGTAAATGTCAGGTATTGAGTCACAGCAACAAAAAAACAAAGACAATGATCTACTGTATTAATGATTTAAAAATACAGAGGGAGATTGTGAATTAACTATTATATTATCTATCTATTATCTGCAACAGTTAGTTCTGCCCAAGAGCATTCAAACCTCAAAGAAATGAGACATAAGGATCCCCGCTGTAGCAAATCTTGAATGCCCAAGTAAGTTGTCTAAAGAGGTAATTCAGACCCCATGTTCTCCTCACAGTATCCACACCACCCCTACTTTTATCTATACTATCAATACTATGGCTTTATTGGCCCTTCAATGCATCTCATTTACAAATAAAAATTCCACCTGGTTCCACCCTTGCACTCTCCCAAAGTGGCTGCAACAGCACCGTGGCTCTGCTCAGGCATGGCCATGAAGGTTGAAAGGGAGGGGTCATCCTATCCATGAGCCGAACTCTAGCAGTTTTTCTGGAAATTTCACGTGCTTTCAAGACAGCTGTCCAGATTAATCCCAATTTAGGGCATGTGTTTCAATATTTTGTTCAAATATCAGGGATCTGGGAGTAACAAATTTGAATATTGGTGATGAGGACTAGTAAAAATATGTATGGTCTGATCTCTCAAAATGAGCCCACAATCTGAAAATATTTGCCCAATATAAACATTTGCCATTGGCTAACCACTTTAATGACAGTATTTGGTAAGTGTATGAACAGAATGATCCATTTCATGACATTTTCTCCTTCCTCTTCTTTGTCTCTGTCTCTACAATATCCTCCAGTGCTTTCCCTCTTCCTCCTTGTCTATCTCTTCCATCAATTTTATAAGCACCTAATCCCTGCATTAGATTGTTATTTTAAAATACTCTTTTGCACTGAATGTTCATGCTCCCCCAAAAATTCATAAGTTGAATTTCTAATGTCCAGTGTGGCTGTATATGGAGATAGGGTACAAAATGATAAAGAATAAATAAGGTCATAAGGATGGGTGGAACTGTAATCCAATAGTGCTGGTAGCCTATTAGGATGACAAAGGGCAACAGAAATGTCTTGTGGTTTTTTCCACAGTGAGAAGATGGAAACTTGCAAGCCAGGAACAGGGACAGCCCTTATCAGAAGGAAACCCTTCCAGACCATGATCTTGAATTTTCTAGCCCCCAGAATAGTGAAAAATAAATTTCTATTGTTTAAACCAATCAATCTATGATATTTGTCATGACATCCCAGGCTCACTAACATGAATATTTATAGTAGTTTTTCATCCTTTACTGGTCCCAACCTGTTTAGATACACTTATCACAGCAGTTGATGACATTTAAATATTTCAGACTTTTTGAGCTTCTGACTACAAAGGCAGTCACATAAATACAATAACATAGCTAAGTCTGATCACGTCGAATATCCATCTTTATACAGATACACATACATGTATACATATATGTATATCTATATATAGATACACACACACACATACACATCTCTCTGATATTTAAAAGAGAACCACTATATGTACCCAAGCGAATCCTGGTGGTTCCAGCCGCCTTGCTAGGCGAGTTAGGATTTCGCTGCAGAAAGCACAAGAAGACTCACAATGTGCAGATCTTTTTTACCTGCCATTTTAGTTGCAGGGTATGTCTAGCATGTGATGTCAGTGAAGCTGGAATACTGCCTGAGCGCCTGACCAAAAAAAAAAAAAAAAAAAAAATCAAACTTACACACAATTTGAAGGACTTCCCCACTCTGATAATGTCAGCCTTTTAGAAATGAAAGATTGTTTTTTCTTCATGATGACCCAAGCTAAGCCTACAACAGTTACGTTCTACACCAATCCTAAAGTGAGACTTATCGCCTAATACGGTTGATCCTCACCATCGCTGTTGGTGTCCTGGTAGCTGTCATAACCAGCAGTGCTGAGAACACTTTCTGTTCCATATTTGTGAAATTGCAAAGCTGCTGTCACACTTCGCTGTGAAAGATCTTCCCACTGCCAGTATTCTTATGAGAGGAAGTTAAGGCATGCTAACTAGGCTCAGCTGGGGATGGGCAGCAGGGTTTCTTTGAGTCATCAAAGGGTCAGAGTTCAAAGTATCTTCGTTCAGGTGTTTCAACAAGCTGTCTTCTAAGATGAGGAGCACTCTGCACACAGGGCCACCGCTCTCTCTCAGACATCAAATACTGATGCTAGGATTTGCTATTCATATTTGATCCCATTTTCAGTTGTAATGAGCAAATCTCATTCTTTGGGTGAATTAGGTGCGTTTGTGTAGCAGGATGATATCTAGTCTGCATGACAGACTTCTGAACTCTTTAAGAATTTCCAAGTATCTAGTCAGAGACCAGATTTTTATAAACTCAGAAAGCTCAGCAGCTCAGGTTTAAATAAAAATGTATTCTACTAGCCTTCACAGGAGAACAGAATGTTTTCTTAAACTGCTCATTAGAAAGCTTCTAAGTCACAGCTCCAAACCACTCTGGACTTCCTGCCACGTATTATATGGTGAAACATTAGAAACAATAAATATTTTTAAAAGAATGATTGAATATTACTACCATAGGACCTTTAAAGTGTTTTTCAGAGAATACTCAAATGGCTTAGAAAAATGTTTATGACAATATTTTAGGCCAAAAATCATTAGAAAATTGTATGACTTGAGTTGTATTTCAAAATACATATATGTAATTAGCATGGAAAACTTTGAAAGTATGTATATATCTATATCTATATATATGTATGTATGTATGTATGTATGTATCAAAGACCAGTTTCAACTCCTTAGGCAAAAGAAGAGGAAATCTGGGTCCTGGAAGAGACAGAACAAGCCTGGACTTGTCTATTTTCACAAAGTATCACTTCTCTCCCTCCCTCCATATACACTCCATTGTTCTGTGCTATAAGAACACCTCCAGTATGTAACGAATACCTCCAGTATTTACTCTATTATTTGGACCTCCCTTTGGGTTACTCAGCTCTGCAAGTGTGAAAGGTGGGCACCTTCATCATTTGGGGTCATCTGGACCTACTACAGGTCCATAGAGGCACTGACTGCTGTGTGAGAAGAGGTACAGAGGTACATTTTCACACGTCTGCTTTGTTGCTTTGGAGTACTCACATTATTTGGTTTGCTTTGTTTTGTTTTATCTTTGTCTTTCCATAATCGCCTTTATTAAACAGTGGGCAGCTGGGCTTCAGTGCCTTCCAGAGTTGCCTACTAATTGGACAGATTGCAGCCTAGAATCCAGGAATCCATGACAAGAGATCTCCCAGAGATATTCTACCATTCAAATGTAAGGCAGAAAAGAAATCTTCCCATGTAAGACACAGGAAGCATTCAGTGTGGCTGGGGAGCTTCCCGTTTGGGAGGACAATGCCCTGTTGGAGGAAGGTTTAGATCTATCCTACAAAGACAGTAGGCCTTATGCTTTCCTTTCCTTGTCTTTAGGCCTCAATGGAGCCATACTGCGACTGCGAAAAAATCTGAAGGTTCTGAATTGTTTGTCTGACAGGAATAATTTTGAATTAAGAGACTTTTTTTTAAAAGATTCCAGAGACACTGGAGTGTGTGTGTTTGGAGAGCTCTGTTGCAATTTTCTCAGAAATAAAAAGGGCTTATGCTATTTTGTAGCTCCCTAGAAAATTTATGGTTACTCACATGACTTAGAAAAAGGTGATTTCTTGTTGTGACTCAGTATGGCCTACATTAATGAAAGTATCCTATATTCCTTTCATTTAGGCTAACAATTGTTGGCTCATTCTAAACTGAATGTGTTTTTAAAAATATTTGTCAAAACTTCTATTTGCAAATAATTTCCCTTTCTCCTGCTGCCTACATTCCTCAACTAGGAAACTAGGGAGAACTTTGGCTACAGATGATTTGTCTTTGTTTCTTCTGGGAAGAGAGAATTGTTTCAAAACTATTTTCTTTTCCACACTAAGGACTTTGAGCAATAGAGTCAGGAAAGCCTTGTAAATTTCTGATCAACTATGTCCAAAGTTTAATACAAAGGAAAACAACTTAAAGTTTGGGGCAAGAGATTTTTTTTAATTGACTAAAATTTATGGTAAGTCAGAAGAAATGTCAAGCTGATTAAAAGGATAGATAATTTTCTTCAAGATGTAAATTTCTCACCTTTCTATAATCAGAATTCTTGCCTTCAAGCATGCAAATGTGGGATTGCTTAGGACTATTTAAGAAGAATCATGACAATAGCATAATTTTAAAAAAACTGGTAAATAATATATTTATATCCTTTTTCTGTATGATTGTGTATCATGCTGTGTCTTTATGCATATACTTGTGCTTGTAAGCTGTTTCCAAGATACCAAATAAATTAAAAGAGCACTCATTAATTACAAAAGCATAAACTTTAAGTTCACATGACATAAATACATTTTTAAAAGATAAGTCTAAACTGTTAATGCACATTATACCTACATTGGTCAATATTTATTATAGTTTAAGTGTATGAGACCTTAAGTATAACACTTGTGGAAAATGGGTTGTGACATTAAGTTATACTTGTGTTTTTGTGGGCAGTTCAGTAGTAGCTATTAAAATTAAAGTAGATGGATACGTATGTAAACCATTTTAGTTATGAGTTAAAATACCAAGTCATTTGCTAAATACAAATTCATGTATTCTTGATTCTTAAAATTACAAAATATTTGGATTTATTAAAGATATATATGTGTATATATATATATATACACACACACATATTCTATGGTCTTTTAGCAAGAGATATTTCACAGTCAGTATTCTTGAGAAAAAGTAAGTATCAAGGAATAAAGACTTGTCAAAGCATAGGTCAACAAACTGAAAAATGAGTTTAACTTAAGTCTTAAGATGATTATAAGTTGCAGTTACCATGTTAAGATATCCTAAACTCAATAATTTTTAAAAATACAGCTCATTTAGTGTTCTAGTAACAATTTTTTAGTATCTAAATATCTCTATATAAAGAATATCTATGAATTATTTTATCTGTTAATGCATTTTTAAAGATACCTTAATGTCCTTTTAAGAGATGACATAAAAGCTTTTCTGCTTTTGACAGGAGATAAGCTGTTATTATTTTGCTATCTAGGTTTTGCTTAAATTAAGTACTAAATATGTATGTTTTTTAAGAACATTTAAGAATTTTTTTTTCTTTTCCACAAGAAATCTTTACAAGATTCAGAAATAAAGAATTTGGGCTTTTCCCTCCCCAAATACATTGTGGGTTTTTTCCTAGATAAATGTATAATAATTACATCTACATGTGACATTTACAGTTTGGAAAAATACTGGTAGCTCAGATATGGGCTAAAATAATTTTGAAATAATCTAAAGGTCATATATTTGTTGCAAACTCATCGTATATTTCAACAGTGTATCTTTTAGTAAAATATTTCTAGATATAATCTTGTCTTTAAAAATGTTTGTATAGAAAGTATTTAACATACTATTATGCTTTTGATCTGAAAAGTCTTCCACAAGCCTCATGTATTTGGGTGTTGTGGAATACTTACAGAACTATGTGCTCTTAAGAGGTTGGGCCTGGTCAGAAGGGACAGAACACCACAGCTTGACCTCGAAGAAGTGAAACCTGGAGGCTTGACCCAGAGGGGGCAGGTCACTAGGACATGACCTAAATGACTATGTGCTAGCTCCACCCTTCTTTTTTCACTTGGCTTCCTGTCTGCCATGCTGTGAACAGCTTTTCTTCCCTCTGGGCCTCTGCCATGTGCTTTCACTATAGCCAGCTGCCCATGCATGGACCAAGATTCTCTGCAACTGTGAGCTTAAATAACTCTTTCCTCCTGTAAGTTGTGGATGTTCAGTGTTTCTTCCCAGAACTGAAGTAAGTAACTGAGACAGTTCTATGCAGGACAGTGTAAAAACCTTTATGTTTAAAACAGGAAGTCTTCTCAAAATATTGACCCATATCCTTGATTCAGACTACCTTTAAAAAGAAAGATTTCAGACACTCTAGCCCCTCCCTTAGTGTTCACTTTACTTTTTTTTGTAATTATCCCAATAAAGTTGTTTTCTACACTTCTAAAAGATAATAAATAAAAAGGTTTCACTTAGCAATCTCTCATGTTATCCATTGCCTTAATTATTAAATATTTTAAAAGTTTGTTTTACAATTCTTATAGAACTCTAAGGATTTACAGTTCACTTAGTCAACTATTTAAAATTTTTCGGTTTCATAACCACAGAATGCATGTTTGCATGTTTGCATGTTTGTAAAATAGACATTAATTCTTATAAGCTGCATTCAAAATTTTTTAAATTCTGTGTGTGTGCTTTAAAAATTCTAATGGGGGGACTGAATTACAATTCTGGGTCTTCATGCTGATGAGAGATAGACTTTCTCTCAAATACTGATTCATACTGACTTATTAAAAATAGAAAAATATAAGTATATGGTCAATAAAGCTTTTTGACAAAATAAATTTGTTTCACAAGAATATTGACTTTTTAAAATTAACTTGGTCAGTATATTTCCCAGTTTAAATCTACCATTCAGAATGGATTTGTTTTGTTGTTTAATCTTTGTTAACTATTGTCAAAGTTCTAATGTTTTAGAGTGCTGGCTGTAAAACACAATTGGACTTGACAATCAATGAATAGCCACTCTCTAAATCTCTGAAACTGCTTAACCTGGGAAGAAGCAGCTTTTTTCAACACAGACTCCATTGTGTGTCACATCCCTTTCATTATAGGGCATATTCTCACTGACCATCACTGGAGAAAGCCACCTTGAAATCAAGGGACAGCCTACAGATAATTGACAGTGCCTTCAAAAAAAAAAAAAAAAAAAAAAAAACTACATATGGGGCCAAGGGAAGAAAGTTGCAAACATCAAAGAATTGTTTTGTCCTTGGTTCATATGTACCTGCTGCTTTTCTGGGTTCTTGCTCTCAACCAATATAGAAATATGTAACTGGAATCAGAGAAGTTACAAAGTGAAAATTTATTTAGAAATAAAAGAGAAAAAAAACAGCTTCCCAGTAGGAATGGGACCCAGAGCTGGATGTAAGTTGCCCCTACATAGGGAGGCTCCTTTATGAACTTCTGGTTTCTTTTTATCCCCAGGCATGCCCAGGAATTGGACTGTTGTCCTGGGGTGATGAGTATGTAGGCAGTTAGGGTGCCAGTAGCTTAGGCAGCAATAAGAGACAGTGAGGTATGGCTTAATTCCTTCACCTTCCTTTGTTCTATGTAAATAAAGCCTGCCAACTTTACCCACCAAATTTTTTAAAGGGGAAAAACCAGGGGAGTAGGGAGAACAGAAGATGCTGCTGGTCAATCACTGTTCCATGTATTCTGTTTGTTTGTTTTGCTAATGTCAGTGTCCTGATTTAATTCTATCAGGCCCATCTCCCAATCCTATCTATTTTTTTGTCTTTCCTAACAGAATCACCATGTGTCCACCCTACCAAAAATAAAGCTACACAGGTTATAAAAGAAAACTTCCTATGTGATTGCCTCCAAGCAAAAAGGCCTTCCAGCACATGTAACACAGGTATTTCCTGACTTTGGTTTTCTTTTGAGTTCTACATCTAGTCTTTAGTGATACTTCCTACACTGAAGCATCCAGCTTCTCTTTGCTTGTGTTTCAATCACCTTTGAAAAAACTTACACATCAGTACAACATCAGACAACCAGATGATGTAGTGCCTCAAGGATCAAGGGCTGGACTATAAAGACAGGGGAGAATTGTATCCAGCATGGCAAAATTAAAAATATTAAAAGTTAGGGGTTTTTTTTTCCCTCTTTGGTGAGAATTGGCTTCTTTAGACTTCCTCACGCTCAGAGCAGGGATGAATGGACAGAATATATAGATATAGATACCAGCACTGGAAGGTCAAAGTCCAATTTTGTTTTCTTAGGTGAGGCAGAAAGAGGTCTTGGATGTGTCTGTTTCATCTCTACTTCAGTCCTTGCTGTTAAAAACTCTTAATACAAGGTGATAGGATGATTCAGTAATGATGCCCCTCAGTCCCCTTAGAGCTGGCTTTGAATATTTTTTTCCTTTTAATCAAAATAAATGACTTCTTTTGATTTGTTCAAACAAATTTAAGTGAATCAATCTAAGTACCTGGTAAAATATGTCTGTGTGTAGAGAAAGTAGGAAAACTATACAAATATAGCAATGACATTTGCATAGTGCGATTATGGATAATTGTAATTTTAAGCTTCTGAAAAAGTTTGCGTCGAATATCTCACTGATTATAAAGAGTACAACTTTTTGAAAAGTAATTTTAATTTAAAAATCATAATCATAGCATAGTGTCTGTCGGGGTCTTCAGGGCCCCTTCCACCGTTGGCCACTGGCAGTCAGGAACCAGCGAAGTCTGAGGGAACATTCTCAAGCAACGTGAGTACGACGGAATCACATCCAGAAGGCTGAATCAGTGCAACAGCACATTTACTGGAGGGGAGGGGCCAGGCTTATAAGCAATTTAAGGGAGGTGGGTCAGCCACTGTTAACAGGGCAAGGGTCTGATTGAAGGGATTTGGGGATCTGACAGTAGCCTCATTTACATGGCAGGTCTGACCACGTAATTTCTGGTAAAGGTCTGGAAACAGGGATAAAAATAGTAATTTGGTTATGATGCAACCTGAGCTGTGGGCCATCCTGGGTCTGGAATAAGAGGGAGGGGCTCCACTCCTGACGGTCTCCAGAAATGAGATTATCAGAATATGAGCCGCCTTCTACCTACAGTCATCCCAGGCCTAGTCAGGGTCCCACAAGTGTCAACGAGACAAAGATTTCTGTGAAGAACAAAATTGGATAGTCAAATTTAAGTTAGCTATGGAATACTTGAGAGACCATGTGTATACTTACTGAAAATTCAATTCAAAAATCATCTTTCTGAGAGATTATCATTTATCAAGGATAAAACCAGGCATATATTCCATAAGGAAAAAATAAAAGCAACCCCTCCAACATATAACAATAGCTGGAAGAAGAAGTGAGAAGGGTGTTTCCTTAATTGTCAGGATCTTGGCAATGCTGTTTTTATAACCAAAAGCAAACAAAAACAAAACAACCCAAAGTTTACTGTAAAGTCTCATTAGTTTTAAAGGAATGTTCTCTGCTGTTTTAAAGCCAGTGCTCTACATGAGTACTTAATTTATCTCTAACTTTTAATAACCAACTGAAATGCATTTGGATAGTAGAATCATAAAATGCAATTTACGTAATTAATAGAATCACACTTTAATCTTACTCTTTTTAAAAATTTAGTTATAGGTGCCAAATATTGGCAAAATGTACACACATGCATATTTTGTCACCCTTACAATGTGATATTTTTACAAATAAACAGATATAAGTATTCTTTTTGGGTTACATTAAGGTTTTTTATGGAGTTAATGAGTAGTGTCAGTGCTGGCCCTGCAAGAAAATTCTTCTGTCCTTTGGCAGAGAACATGATTCTGTAAACAAAACCAATGAACAGGATCTGTTCAAAATGGTGAAATGGCATAAGGATTTGATCTGCCTCTGACTTGCTAAGAGCCACCCATGTTTGTATTTGGCTTTGGTAGTGATATGACTTTCTTACCACTGAAAAGACATTATTACAGGGCTTGGACATAACACAAAAGAGAAAATAACTAATCAAGTTTGTTTTCAGTGGTTTTTGCTCTGAATCTGTGTCATTTTGCCAGGGTCATCAGTGCTTATGGTCTAAGTGTTTCATGTCCTCTCCCTCTTTTTCATGTGTTGGAAACTGCAACAGTGTTGGGAGGTGGGCCCTGAAGAGGGGATGTTGGGTCACAAAGACTCGTCCCTCATGAATCGATTAATGCCACTATAAAAGGATGCATGGGAAGGAAGTTTTTCTCTTCTGCCGTGTGAGGACACAATGTTCCTCTCCACTCCTGGAGCATCATGTTGGAAGAAGAGAGATGAGTCTAAATTTCTTCTGTGAAAGAATAAATTCTGTTCTATAAAGAACCCAGTCTGTGGCATTCTGCTACAGCATCACAAAACAAATTAAGGCAATGACTGTGAAGTAACAATAAACAAAAAATCAACTTATGAGTACATTACATTCCAAAAGACCCATTATAATGCGATTGAGTTGTTTAGCACTCAAACTTCACAATGACTTTTTCTGGGTCATTCTGGAAACAATGGCACATAATCCTGCTACTATTTAACAGCATGTCCAGCTCCTGTTTGTCATATATCTACATCAAAACACACAGATATCTGCTCAGACTCACACTTTAGAAAAAGTCTCCTCCACGTAACTTAAAAGGAGAAAGAGCTACTTCCACAAAGTCCAGAGCAGTGATGGTCTGTGCAGCTGTTAACTGGCATGGGTGCCAACAGAGGTGATGTGTGTCTGTGTGTGTCTGTGTGTGTGTTTGGGGGGGTATTGGGGATTGAACCAAGAGCCTTTGTGTGGAACTACAACCCAGCTCTTTTTTTTTAAGACAAAGTTTCAGCAAGTTGTTAAGTTTCCCAGGCTGGACTTGAATTTGCAATGCAACTGCAGAGGTGGCTTTTATTAAGGACCAATAACAGCTCTTTGTTCTTTATGTTGTTGAGTTAAAGAGTACCTGGAAAGCATAAAGCTCTTTACATGCTATGGTCTCTGCAAAATGTGAAATAGTATAGGATTACATATGCATGAATACGTATTTCAATGTAATAATTTGCTAATGAATGATCCACTTCATTGGCTGGCTGCTCTTGAATTTTATGGCCTTTTAAAAAGCCTTTCTTTGTTCATTTGGTCTTGGATACAGCAAACACAAAAGATATCAAGAAACTTCACAGGACAAAACTACCGAACTACAAATGCTTCAATTATTTTTTTCTTAAAAATTAGGAAAGATTGATCTTATTATAGTTTAACTGACAGTTCGCTGGTACAACTTTGAAAACATTCCTTTAAATTCTAAGCATTGAACTGAAGAACAAATAAGAGGAGCAATGCGAAGGAACTGACTCAAAAATGACTCCTCTGACTCTGTATGTGCCGAATCCCTGAAAATGAAATTGGGAGAACAGACTGATAATAAACTGAGAAATGAAACTTTCACTACTAAGAAAAAATCTTAAATACTACAAAATCCTTAATAGTATGTAAATAGATCTTCTTGTTTGACTCTCTTCAGGATAAAGACTAATCACAAAAGTAGTTCAAATACACACAGACAAAAACCATTTTCTAAAGATATTTCTCAATTCTAGTTTTCTCAGTTATTTGGCATTCACATGAAACAAAAGCAATTTGTCTTAATGGGAGGAGGAAATGCTTCTAGAAAAAAATAAGTGCCGAGGATTGAGCAGAAACATATGAGTATGTTTATTAGCTGTGCTAAAACATGTATCAAGTGCAAAGTGTGCATCTAATTCCGTTGTGCTTTGAAAGAAGCAGCTGTTGCCATCCATCTTGCTCTCACGTTGGGTGTGGCTTCCAATTTCTAGAGGATCTGCATTGCCTGTCTCCCTAAATTTTAAACATTTTTCTACTTTGGCTATTAAAGAACTTCAACTATCATTCATAATCTCCAATAGTCTAGCATTTTCAACATTGAAATTTTCACTTTCCCTCACAATTTAATACACAGCATTACAGATTTAATACACAATATGACAGGTTTCTATGACTAACCATTTACATCAGCTGCAATTACTGTATAGCTAGTATCATCTTCATATTGTTAATTAAAATTAATGCGAAGTGCAATAAAATATTCAGTATTCAAATAATTGAACAAACATCACTGGGAAAATTCAAGAAGCAATATGTTTCAATATGGCCATCAAGGTCACCTCTAAATGGATGTTCATCGACTGATGAGGAAAAACTTAGAATCTGCAAATTAGGGTTACTATGGAATTTATAAAAGTGTAGGCTGGCCTGGTATGGTGCTATAGGCCTGTAATATGAGCACTATGGCAGGCAGAGGCAGGAGGATCACAAATTTTAAACCAGTATTGTCAGTTTAGTGACTTAGAGAGACTGTCTCAAAATGAAATATAAAAAGGGCTAGAGATGTAACTTCGTGTGAAGGCCCTAGGCTCAATCTCCAGTACAAAGTGCAAGCTGTTTAAAAGTCACGTAGGTTAGTTCTCAAGTCAAGGTATTTCTTTATACCCTCATGTGATCCTTCTAGCAACAAAGTATATTTTTATTTTATGAAAAAATTCAATATCATGCTTTCTATTTGAATACTATCTAGAGTGAATAATCCATCAATATAAATTTTTCTCTGACAAGATATAAAAATACACACACACACACAAACACACACACACACACACACACACACACACTGTTCACTGCTCTGAGAAGAGCTATCTCTGGCAAACCTAACTGCAGCAACCTGTTGATAGGGCATTTTATTGTCTCCACTTCTTTACTTATAAATTCCCTTCTCCAGAAACATTCCACTCAGGAGGCCCTCTAAAGGTCTTCCTGGATGTGTCCAGGAACACCCATTCTCCTTAAGCTCTACTGCAGTATCTGCCGCATGAAAATTAGGAGATATCTCACCCTCGACATTGCTACTGGGGTCTTTAGTGGGAAGTTTAATATCCAGGCTACAGCAGTTGTTTTCTGTCACTTCCAGACCCTCGTTGATTTCCTACAGAAGTGGGGAGGATGCCTCTCTTCCTATCTTTAGGTCGTATTTTTTTACTCAGCCTTTATACAACTCTACTTGAGCCCATAATCCACAAAATTTCTCACATAGTTCCCCACACTGCAGGCTCACCCATGTTTCCATGGATGCTGAAGCCTGTCTGAGTAACCAGACAGTGAGCAAACACTGGAATGCTGGCCATTGTCCTTGTCTTGCTGATGTTCCCTACTCAGATGCCCCTGCACAAAAACAAAAATAAAAACTCTTAGCGTATGTTGCGGCTCATTGTGTGTGTTGTCTTGCTACTTTGTGGTGTTCACATGCTGGGCTCAACACTAGTCTAGATGCTGCTGTGAAGGTATTTTTAGGGGCAATTAACACTTGAATCAGTAGGTTTTAGATAAAGCAGATTATTCTCTGTAGTTTAGATATTCAAACTTTTGTTTGTGTGGGCCACATTAAGTGAAGAGAAATTTTCTTGAGCTGCATACAAAATGCTTAATGTAAGTAACCCCCTCAAAACATCTCAATGTCTTAAGAAAGTTTATAAAATTGTACTGTGTTGCATTCAGAGCCATCCTGGACACATGCAGCTCATGGGCTGTAGATTGTGTGGGCCTCATCCAGTTAGCTAAACACCTAATGAGAAAAATTTGATGACCCCAGAAGAGGAAAGAACTTGCCTCCAGATTATCTTTGTACTAAAAAATGCAACATTAACTCTTGTCAGAATTCCAGCAGGAGCCCTGCCCTTTAGGTTGGTATTTGCTAGCCTCTACAATCATGTGAGCCAATTATATAAAATAAGTGTTTCTTATACATAATCTACTGGCTCTGCCTCTCTGAAGAATCCTATAACTATTATCCTATCTCCTTTCAAAAGGTAATCAGTCAGTCCCAGCAACACACCTAAAGAGATTCCCAAATGTAACTTGTGTCTGCAAGGTCAACAAACCAGACATGGTGATCACCACTTGGATAGTCTCTGGAGTACCATTTTATATTGTGTATGTTGAATGACACGAGGTATTAGGGAGTCTCAAGTTATCCATTTCCCTTTCTCTCACCTAGGACCCTAACCCAGTGTTGCTAAAGAGCTGTCTGCTGCACCAGTCTCCTTGTATTTCAGGCTGTTCTTCCCAGGGGGTCAACAATGGAATGTTGGCTTCAAGAAAATTCTACTTCTACTACTATAATTAGATAACATTTTCTACCATTTATTGTCTAACTCAGATGTCAGCTGGGATTATCTTCACTCTCTGATATAAAACTGGCTTTAGTCCACAGTCCATGCCACATTAAATTTCAGATATCTGCTGATTTTTAGATGGGTGTTTGGAAACTTTTATTCTCAAAGTCAGTGTAGACACTAGGTTTCTGTTGCCTCTCTTTCACAAATTTCATCTCAGACTTAAAACTGGGCTTTCTTAAAAAACTATTTCCACATAAAACAACTTAAACCAAGTATTTGTGAATATATAGATTATATTGATGATTCTTAAGTTCCATGGAAGAATCACAAGAATCACAATCACTTCACAAGGCTACTAATCTAAAAACACAATAAAACAGTGGGTAATATTTGAGTTATTGTTCAAATTCTAATTACAATTACATTGGAATTACAATTACTACTTAAACCAAATTTCCTTTAACATTATCTTCCTTCTCCTCCAGCAGCTGGGAGGTTGTTAATTCATAATGAAAAGGAAGCGGCAGGAGGAATGGCTTAGCAGTTAAAGCACTTACCTAGTAAGCACTAAGTCAAGGGCAAGTACCCGAGTTCGATTCCCCAGCAATACGTAAACTGGGCATGGTGGCTCACACCTGTAATCCCAGCACTCTGGAAGGTGAGACAGGAGGATTGCAGCCAGCCTGGGCTCCACAGTGAGTTCAGGACCAGTCTAGACTGCAGAGTCTTGGGGAAAAAATAAAGTACAATGAAAAGGAAGTCTAATAGAAACTAGAGCCAAAAAGCCTTGGAGCAGAAGAGAGCTGAGCCAAGAACCACAGCACCTGAAAAAGAACATGTTCTCTGAATTACAGGAACATAGTTTTAATTATCAAGAGCTACCATCTGAAGGAAGAAGACGTAAAGTTTATCCACAAACTCCATACAGAAAGGTGAAAGATGAAAGCCATTTTCAGCCACACAAGAAGAAGAAAGACTTCTTGGCTGGGGAAAATGTGTCTGGATTCTGTCTATCCTCCCCACCCCGCCTGCCCTGGCTGGGTCCAAGTGGGGAATGGAACTGGAAATCCAAGAGGAGTTTAGGGATACAAGGCAAGGGAAGAACTTAGTCTTCCTTCTAAGGATATTAAACAAAGAGTAATGAAAATCTATTAGAACAACTCAGTATCCACACTGAGAAAATTTTGAGGGAGACAGCTGGCCCGAGGGCTGCCAGGGTAATACAATGTCAGTGGCTGAAAATTTGTATGGACCTGATAGAAGGATGGAGATGACACGCCCACTGGAGAATATGAAAGAATTCAAGACCATGCACCAGTGAGGAGGACTCAGTGTAGCCGCTGATGAATGAATAATCAGAGTCCTTGGGAGGACAGTGACCATTCCCACACATGCAATGGTTCATGAATCCTGAAGCCTGAGGAGATAAGCTGTAGCACAGAAAGGATGGCTAAAGGACAATTGACAACCTAGTATCCTCTGCCCCTGACTTGGATGACAATTAAATTACCTTAGCTCAGGAACTCGAATCACCTCCTAGGCAAAAGGAGAAAAGGTCTGAGGAAGAACATGGAACTAATTGAGAAGATAGTCCTTACCCCTTAAGTTGTAAACTCTTCGTGTCTGAGCTGCCCTCGAATGCAAACATTGTATTTGTCACCACCAAGTGAAAAGGGAGACTCAAAATCTAGCTTAATTAGAGGGAAATTAAGACAGACTCAATGTTGCTGATTTGTGGGAAAGGTCTGTAAAGTGACACCTGTCATCCTCTCTGTGGAAGATGTGCTTGCATACCCCTCCAGTGAGTTTCTCATGGGTCTTGTCCAGCCTTTATTCTCCTTACTGGCCTTTTCCATTCATATTCACTTCTCTCCTCCATTTCTGCCAATATTGTCTTGGCAACTCCAGCTTCTGCTTCTAGAATGTTCAAAGGAAGTAACACTCTCAGTTCCTGCTCTAATCACATACAAGCCCATTAAATCTCCAGTAACATGAAGCACCCATCCATTAAACAGAATTCTTTCTTAGAAGCCAGTTAGGGTTATATATGGCATCTTTCTCCTTTCACAATTAGGTACTAGTAATGTTCTAGTTGTTTTATTTATATCACCCCATAAGAAACCAAATAGAAGCTCGGAAGGAAAATTGAAGGATACCTAGGTAATCTCCTTTACACTCAAATTCTACACTGTTAATACTGTATTGGAAACTTTCCTGGCCTTTGCTTATCTTTTGCTTAACAACTCTGAGAATTGTCTGGGCCATTTCATTTCTTCCAGGGCCTTGAATAATTCTTCCCTCTGCTTCACTTGACTCAGGGCATAGTGAAACCACAGATGCCTGATGGGCTCTGTTATTTGACTTCTCTCTTTGGCAATGTTCTCTGTAGTTCAGTCCACCACACTGCTCTCTGGGACTTGAGGGAATCTTATAATTCCCCTTTGGTGAGAATAGTCATTTCCTGTCGTGAGTTCAAACTGAAATTTGATCATGAGTATTTCCTGCATCTGTCTCTCTGGGAACAGTAGCTGATGGGCGGTCTGATTGTTTAACCATCTTCTTTCTACCCCTCTGTGGACCACGAGGGTCATCCAAAGCAATGTCCTGCAACCTCCTCTGAGGAAATGACTCAGAAACAGAGTTCAGTTCCCAATGGATGTTCTCACAAAAAGGGGGTGGGGGGAGAGGAAGTAAGAGTTGTGTCAATAGGTAGAACCAAACAAATTTCTTTGCCTTCAACTAAAAAACTAAGTATTTCCTAGCAGCTTATAGAAAGTAGCACTCCAGATATTTCCCCTTTTCTACAAATACTAAAAAAAAATTTTTAAACTCTGGCAAATTCATTATCATTATAAGTATTACATATTTTAAATTTTTTACTAAAAATATTGAGCAACCAATAAAAATATTTTAACTGTGCTATAATAACTAAGCAGATCGATTAAACTCAGCCACAACTTGATGAATTTTTCTTTTTGTTTATCTTGGAATACTAACTGGCTTACAACTTTTTTAAAAAAATCAATGCCTTTTACCATATTATTAGACTGAAAAATACCCACAATGGTTATCTCAATAAATGTAGACAAACTATTTGACAAATTTCATCATTCATCCTTGCTTTGCAAAGATTCTCAGGAAATTAGCACAAGTATTTATGGTAACTGACAAAAAATAAATCTGCAAAAAAAAAAAAAACTGTAGCTAGCATGCTCAATGATGAAAGAGTGAAAGCTTCCCTTTAATCTCCGGTATTCAACATTTTCCTTGAGGTTTCTGCCAGTGCAATAAGGCCAGCCTGAAAATCTGAATGTGTCCAGATTGGAAGTACAGAAGTAAACCTATCTATATTTACCACAGAGATGATATAGAAAAATTCTATGCAATAAATGAAAGTCATTAGAAATAATAATCTTAACAAGAACATAGAATAAAATATTAACATGAAAATTAGTTAAATCTCAATATGCTAATAACTAAAAATTGAAATTTTAAACATACCATTTACAATAGCATCAACAATGTGAAAGGAATAAATCTAACAAAAAAGACGTCTACCTTTGACTGATGCAAACTATGAACAGTGATGAGAGACGTTAAAGAAGACAAGAGTTAACAGAGAGTTATACTTGGTTTGAAGAATTCTATGCTATTATTTCCCACTTAGTGCAATCCTGGTCCAAATTCCAGCAGGTTGTCTTTTGTAGTATTTAAAAACTCATTTTATAATTTATATGAAAATATCAAGGACCCAAAATAGCCAAAACTATTTTGAAAAATGAGGTTGCACTAACTTTGAGACTTATAAAACTGAAGTAATCTAGACAATATGGTATTGACCTATGAAGAGACAAAAACAGTAACTAAACAAAGCAGAGTCTAGAAACAGGCCCACACCTAGTTAACTCATTTTTCAAAAAGAAGTACTCAAACAAATCAGTAGAGATAATGTTTTCAACTATAGTGCTTAAAAATTGAACATCCATATACAAAAACTATTATCCATATATCATACTATTAAAATTAACTCAAAATCAGTCATTAATCTAAATATAAAAATCTTAAAGTATAAAGGTTCTAGATGACAACATACAAAAGCATTATCTACTAAAATATCATAAATTGGGCTTTACCAAAATCAAGAACTCCTGCTCTTTCAATAACATCTTAAGAGAGTAAGAGAAACCAGAGACTGAAAGAAAATACTTACAAATTGCAATCTGACAAAGAACTCATATCCACAACTTGTATGTAAAGTACACTCACAATGAAATAATAGGAAAACAAATACCCAATTTTTAAATATGTGAAAAATTTTCATTAGCTACTTCACCACTGAAGTTACATAGTGAATATAAATAGGAAAATAGATTCAGTAGAACTACTCAGTACTAAAAAGAAAATTGAAACTGTGATGTGATGATGGCAGATCACTTCTGTACAAGAATGGCTAAAACTAAAAGATTACACTATGTGTTGGCAGAGATGTTGAACAGCTGTAACTTCCACACTGCTGACTGGAACGTAAAATGGCACAAACACTTGAGAAGATAATTTGATAATTTCTTAGATAGTGAAATATACCCCTAACAACTGACATAGCCACTTCCCTCCCACGTATTTAGCCAAGAGAAAGAAACACATACATATCCATGAAGATTTGTATATGATTGCTCATAAGGTGGTAACTTATAATTGCTCCAAACTGTAAACCACCCAAATGTCCATTACCAGAAAAATTTGTAGACAAATGGTGGTGTGTCTATACGATTAAATACTATTCACAGGAACAACAACAAAAAGAAATGAGCTACTTGTCTAAGCAGCATAGGTGAATGTTAAAATGCTTCGCTACTCCATCTACCAAAAAAGGGAGTACATCCTGTATTTCCATTTATGAGAAAATTCTACAAAATACAAACAATGTTACAATGACAGAAGGCAGCTTATCTGTTGCCTTGGAATGGTGGGAGGAAGTTTTGTTGGAGGAGAGTAGACAAGAAGGAGAAATGACAAAGGGATAAAAAGAAATTATCAGAAGTGATTCACATTATCTTGTTTGAGATGTTTTCATATATGTCAAAACCTATCAAATTGCAGACTTTAAACATGGAAGGGTTGGGGACATAGTTTAGTGGTCAGAGCTCTTGCCTAACAAGAGCAAGGTCCTGAGTTTAATTCTCCAGCACTGCATAAGCCAGGCGTGGTGGTGCACACCAGTAATCCCAGCACTCTGAAGGCTGAGACAAGACTAGTGGGAGTTCATGGCCAGTGTGGACCAACTAGTAGGTTTAGGACCAGTCTGGACTACAGAGTGAGAGATTGTCTCAAAAAAAAAGAAAAAGAAAATAAATGAAATACTGCATGTTAACTACACTTCAGTAAAATTGTCATACAAAAATCTTTTAGTAATTATAATTTATTCAATGGAAGCAAATCTGTGTAATTTATACATTTTATATTATTGAACAAAAAATTAAGTTATTTTCTGGAAGAGTTCCAAACATTCATTTTGTAAGAATGGTCCCATCCTGTAAGGTTTGGCTGATGAGGTAAAACTAAACAGTGAGGTCTTTAAAAGGCAAATTTGTATTGTTCTTCACATCCCTGGTACACCATAGAATTCTGTAGGTGACACGTGCACAGGCCGTGTGTAGGGACTCGAGAGAGCTGCACATTCCAGAGAGGTTGGAAGGAACCTCAAGGAAAAGATGGTTGTTGGCTCAGATTATTGGGATGGGGAACACACCGGCCAAGGACAATGATGGAAATGTACCCAGGCAGTATCTGCTCCAAACCTCTAGGAAGTGGACTGAGCTCCTCACCCCCACTCACCTGCTAGAGTGAGGGGTGCCACCTTACCATGGATGTGCCTGCTTGGCTTCTTCCTAACTGCTGAGAAGGAAGCCACAGAGCCCTGCACTGGAGACTAAAAAGGCGGTAACACAAAGATCCCTGCTGTTCTCTGTCCCCGGAGAAGAGCAAAGGGACCCAAGGTCATCCAAGTGTATATTCTGGAACTGAGTTTTGTGATTCTGCCAATTTCAATAATTTAACGTGACATTTGTGCTGGCAATGGTGGCATGGAGAGGGCCATGACCAGAGGAAAATTACCTTGGCTTCAACAGGCAGTACACAATAAGACTGCTGCAAGGTTGTGCCACAGGTCCCACGCATCCTCCAAAAGTTCAGGTGCTGGAATCTGAATTCCTCAATGCATTTTTGCTGGGACTGGGCCTAGTGGGAGGGGTGTGGGTGCCAGAAGCAGAGCCCTCACAGATGCCTTCTCTCTTCTGAGAATGAGTCCTTCTGTGGGATGAGATCGGTCATTGTAAGCGTGAGCTTTTTTATTTTATTTTTCCCATTAATATGTACGTATGTAATACATAATGTTTACATTGAACTTTAGTATTTTGTGTGCCTTTATATCATGTGAAAATTCCAATTCCTTCCCCTATCCCTTTTTGACCCTCCCACGTCCTCCTCTTCCCCCCAACACCCACAATCACTACATCAATTCTATGAAATTACTGATTCTGGGTTTCTCATATTAAAGAAATCATTCAATATTTAACCTTCTGCATTTGACTCACTTCACTGAGCATGTTGATCTCAAGTTGCCTCCATTTACCTACAAAAGCCTCCAACCCATCTGTCTTTATAGATGAGTAGTATTCCATTGTGTACATATACCACAATTCATGTATCCATTGGTCTGTTGGTGGATATTTTGGTGTCTTCCACATTTTTGCTATAGTTGTGCTGCTGTGAACCCGGGTATATATGTATTTCTGGTATATGATGCTTTTAACTCTTTTGGAAAAATTCTAAGAAGAGGCATCGCTGAATCAAAGGGAATGTGTATTTACAGCCTTTTGAGGAATTTCCATACTACCCTCCATAGTGGTTGTATCAGTTTATAATCCACCAGCAGTGTAAGAGCATTCCTTTTTCCCCACAGCCTCTCCAGCATTGATTATTATTTAAGTTCTTAATATACATCATTCTCTCTTGAGTTAAATGACATCTTAGTGATGTTTTGATTTGCATTTCTCTAATGGCTAAGGATGTAGAACATCTTTTCATGTATTTGTTGGCCATTTGAACTTTTTAATCTGAGAACTGCCTATTTATCAATACTTAAAAATCAATACCATTCCTTTACAGTAACAATAAACTCAAAGCAACAATTATAGAAACCATATTGTACTGGCAGAAAAACACAAGGGCTGACCAATGGAACAGAACTGAGAGTACAGAGACAAACTCAAGTAATACTCAGATACCTGATCTTTGAAAAAGGAGCCAAATGCATGCACTGGAATCTAGACACGTATCTGTCATTGTGCACCAGATTCAAATCAAAGTGGATCAAAGACCTGGCTATTAAACTGAAACACTGAACTTTATGGAAGATAAAAATCAGCAAAAATCTCAAAGATATAGGCAAGGACTTTCTTAATAAGACATCCAAAACAAAAGAGCCCCAAGAATCAACAATGGAACTATATCAAATTAAAGTTTCTGAGTGGCAAAGGAAATTATCAATAGCGTGAAGAGAGAACTGACAGAAAGGGAAAAATTTTTCACCACCTATACTTCAGATAGGAGGCTAATAAAAGAAATATAGGGAACTGAAGAAAAACAAACCCTCAAATTCAGAGAGTGAGCTGTTTGAAAATAAACTTCTTTTCTCTGTAAAGTACTCAGTCTCAGGTAATCTGTTATAGCAGAAGACACAGTAAAACAAATAGGCAGAAGACAGAGCTGCTTAGAAACTGACTGCTGATGGGAGACTCCCTAGGGTCCAGGCAAGGAGGACTCAAATTTACACTGAAATGGAAAAGTTCATAATTGTCTCTGGAAAACAAGCCACCCTCATGAAGGTCCGAGTCACTTAGACATGAGAGAGAGAAAGAGAAGAGAGACAGGAACTAAAAGTCTTTGTTTATAATCCACTCAGAATTTGTATTTATCTAATTGTTGTGTAGGAAATGTTTTAAGAGGTAGAACTATGATTCAAGTTTAGAAATATAGTAGTTGAAGTTCTTGCTGTACAATGGAATGATCTACCATGATACAAACAGGCTTTCTGTACTGTCTGACATCGTCGTTACCAGTCACATGTGACCCCAGGACATATGGAGCATAGCCAATGCAACCAAGTTACTGAATTTGAATTTTAAATTTTATTTAATTTTACTTTGTCTTTATATAGTGATGTGTAACCGATGGCTAAGGTCATGAACAATTTTAACCCATCCTGAGACAGTTTGCACTTTAGTTAGTGGTGTATGATGTTAACCTGCCTGAGCAAAATTTTAAAAATTAATTAAATTACTACAAAGGAAAAGCACCTACACTTTGATTTTTGTGTGTTTGAGGACATTTCAAAACCTGTACTTTTTTTTTGTTTCTGTTTGCTTTTCCTGATGAATGCAACGAAGAAAATTTAGAAAATACACCATTTTGGTTTATTTTAGAAATTAAAATTTGTCAATTTCATGAAATTAAAGATTGCTTTCTACTACTATGTATCTATTGTGCAGAACATTATAACAGATGCATGTTATTTTGTTACTGAAGATTCACTCACACTTTTTCTGGTGAAGAACAAGGCTTGTGTGTTTGCCCTGAGTAGCTAGTGACACCAGAATCCATTCTGCTCTTGATCTCCTGGCCTTTCACACAAACACAGAAAGTATTTGGTGTAGAAACTGTCCTATTTTGCAAGCAGAGACAATAAAATTTTATAAAGACTATAGCGAAAAAGACATGCTCGTGTCGCCAGATGGCAGGAGGGCAAGTACAATTTGAGTTGAGACAGTCCATGCACACCTGAGAGAGTCATCAACAAAAAGGGAATCAGAGCTGAGAAATGGAGAAAAACTGAATCTAGTGCTGGTGCTGGAACCTCAACACCCAGCCACAGTTAGAAACTGTACAAGAGGTAGTTTTTTAAAGTAACAGTTTTATTGAGATGCATAATTTACATGCTTTATGATTCACCTATTTATAGCAATTTCCACAGCTTTAGTATCCTTAGAGGGTTGAATAACCAATGCCATCCCATCAGCAAGTCTGCCTTTCCTCCACTACTGTAGCACTAAGTAACCACTAATTCACTTTCTGTTTCTGCAAATTTGCCTATTCTGGGTATTTCACATAGAAATAATCATATGATGTATGGCTTTTTGTAACAGGCTTTTTAAATTTAGTACAATGTTTGCAAGATTCATAGAAGCCATAGCACTGACCAGTACTACCACGCTCCTTTCTTTTTGCCAAAAAATGAAATGTTTTCCACAGAAACCTTTTATTGTGGGATACTCTTTAGACTTATGAAAAGAAGCAAAGGTAGCACCCTTACTCTTCAGCTAGTTTCTGTAAATGTTAACATCTGTATTCTAAACCACTTAAAAATAACTCAATAGCATAAATGTGCTGGTATTATGTCACAGGGTCATCCAAAATCACCATCATATAGACAGATAAGAATATTATATTAGTGTACTATCTTCCAATACCTTGGTTTTCACTTTTTCCCCATTTTTATTAATATACATATGCAATGCATAAGGTTTACAATGAACTTGAGTATTTTTTGCACATATATATTACATCAACTTTACAATCCCTTCCCAGTTTTGGCCTTCCCAGACTAGCCCCCACTCCCAACTTCCACTATCATACCATGTGGTTCTATAGAATGCCTGTATTCTGTATTCTGGGATTCCCAAATCAAAGAAGCTTTACAATACTTAACATACTCATCTTCTGTTTCTAACTTATTTCGGTCAAATCACCACTCTTTAGCTCAGCTTCCTACCCTTAGAATGGGCTGCAGTGGTCAAATCTTGATGCCTCTTCTCTGAGTCTAGCATATCCGTTTATTGGAATAATTGCTAGAATTTCTTTTTTCTATATTTTGCTATATCTTTGTAGAGATTTTTAGCCTGGCCTTACCCACCAGTCTACATAAGAAAAGAGTTATAACAATGTAATTCATAAGGCTACTAAATGTGAGAAAAAAAGAGAAATAAAATTTCAAGTGCCTTGGCCTAGTACTGAAAGGTAAATGTTTGTCCATTCAAAAGGTTATCATTACATCAATCCATTTTTGTAGGATAAACTTACATCAAAGATCAAATAAGTGAATTTCTGCAATAAGTGAACTTAAGTCTATAATGAATTGCTACATTAAATGAACTGAAATCTGTGTCACATAACTATACTTAAAGCAATAGATACGATGGCATACTTAGTTTTTTCAGAATTGTTTAACTTTCATAACTTACTCACATTTTGTTGGGGTCTCTGTCCCACGGGGACTCCAGAAACAGCCAAGGAGTGGTCAGACAACAGAGCAAGACTCCTTTCAGGAGAGGCCCGTCTCCAGATTACTTAGGAAGTACAAGGATTTAAATAGACTGAGGAAACTATCTTGGGCCAATCAGCAAAGCCTCAATCAGCGGAGGGTCTCCCAGGGGGAGGAAATGAGTAAAGGAGGGAGGATACGATTCCTGGGGGTTAAGCAATACAACACCTGGCTTAATTACAAGTAGTAACATTTGTTTCCTGGAAAGGAAGGAACTCGGCCAAGGTCAGGGATGCTGAGGCTCTCGGGGCCTGAAGACCCCAACAACATTTCATTAAATAATAACATTTTGCCAGATTTGTCTTATCATTTTATTTTTGCACCTATATCTATTAAGGAAATTGGTCTATAATTTTTTTTCCTGGCTATGTCTGTGCTTGGTTTTAGGATGATGTTAGCTTCCAGAAAAAAGTTTGGTATACTCCTTCTCTTTCTACTTCGTGAAACAGTTTGAGAAACATTGGAGTTAGTTCTTCTCTGAAGTATTTAAAAAAAATTCTGCTGTGAATCCATCTGGTCCTGGACTTTTCTTTGTGAGTAGAGACTTTATTACTGCTTCAATTTCTGTGTGTGTGATGGGACTATTCAAGGTTTTTATGTCCTTTTTGTTCAATTTTGGTATTTTGTATGTGTCTAGGAAGTCATCTATTTCTTTTCAATTTTCTAATTTGTTGGAATATAAGTGTTCAAAATAGTTTTTATAATATTCAGAATTTCTGTAGTGTCAATTGTAATTTCATCCTTTTCATTTCTAATTGCATTAATGTATGCTTTTTCTTTCCTTCTTTTGGTGAGTTTAGCTAGAAGTTTGTCAATCTTGTTTGTCAGAATCAGCTCTTTCATTCATTAAGTTTTTGTTTTTTATTTCAATTTCATTAATTTCTGATCTGATCTTTAAAATTTCTTTTCTTCAACTGCTTTTTAGTATAGATTGTTCTTATTTCTCTAGGACCTTGAGGTGCATCATTAGTGTGTTTATTTGTGATTGCTCTGTTCTTTTGATGTGTGCATTTATGGCTATGAATTTCCCATGGCTATGGCTATGAATCTCATAGATTCTGATATGATGTATTTCCTTCATCCTTTAATTCTATGAAGGCTCTCATTTATTCTCTGATTTCTTTTGTGATCCATTGTTTGGTCAGTAGTAAGTTATTTAGTTTCCATGTATTTGTATGTTTTCTTCTGTTTCTTTTGCTATTGATTCACAATTTCATTTCATGATGATCTGTAAGTATACAAGGAATTATTTCAATTCCTTTGGACTTATTTGTGCTGCTATAAACATACATATGTATGTGTCACTCTTGTATGATGACTTTAATTCTTTTAGGAAGATACCTAGAAGAGGTATAGCTGGGTCAAATGGGGTATCTATTTTCAGTTTTTTGAGGAATCGCCATACTGCTTTCCATAGTGGTTGTACCAGTTTACAGTCCTAACAATAATGTAGGAAGGTTTCTTTTTCTCCACAACCTTGCCAGAATTTGTTGCTTTTTGAGTTCCAAATACCAGCCATTTTTATTGGAACCAGATGGAACCTCAGTGTTGTTTTGACTTACATCTCTGACACTGAAAGATGCTGAACATTTTTTAATGTATTTATTGGCCATTTGGACTTCTGAGATCTGTCCATTAATTTCAATTACCCATTGCTATAGTTTGAATCTGGAGTGTCCCCCAAAGGCCTCATGTTTTTGTGTAACTGTGGGATAACTGTGAAAGTGTGTGTTATTCCAGGTATGGCTTGGCTGGAAGGGGCAGATGCACAATTTTAGGAATTGTGTCAATTTGTTGAGATGGGGACACGTGCCTTAGACAGAACTTTCAGGTGTGTGTTGTTGACTTGTGGGCCAGGAAGTGAGGGAGGGGCATTCTTATCAGCTGTCATGAATGGACTGTGAAACTGTGAGCTAAATAAATCTTTCCTCCCTTAAATTGTGGATGTCGGATATTCACAGTAACAAATAAGTAAGACACCATTATTGATTGGGTTTTTACTTTGGATGATCTAATTTTTTCCCCATTCTTTGTCTATTCTTGATAATAGTCCTCTGTCTGAGTTGTAGCAGGCAAGAATTTTTTTCCATTCTAATGGTTCCCTCTTCACTCTGTTGTTTCCTTTGCTGTGCATAAGATTTTCGATGTGATGTAATCCATTTTGTTGATTCTTGTTGTCTCACAAGCATTGAGTGTTCTATTGAGAAAGCCTTTGCCTGTGACTATGTCTTCAAGGGTTTTTAGACTGCAAATACCTTTTCACATTATGTATCACCCTAATTTATAGCAAACTTGTGAAAATGAACTTTGTCATAATGACCAAGATAATAATTCCCAATTTTCCAGCGAGAAGTGATGCTAATTAACTTCCCTGAGCTAGATTTTAAAATATCAAGTTATGCAACTGTAATTCCTATGATCTGCCCTTTCCCCCAGGTTATTGTTAACGCCATGATGTTAAATGTTGACATCTGATAGATCACTGGACTTTTCCATTCAGAGGCTCATATGGTCCCAGAGAGCCTTGGGAGGTCCTTGAATCCTGAGATCAGAGGGATAAGCTATATCCCTTTTCATCGAACCATTAGCCATAGATCAAGGCATAAATAGTAACATTAAAAAATAGAAATAACAAAGTTTTAGGTTTCAAATTCTACAAACATTTAATTTCTTCCTTTTCTCTTTCCATTTCTCCTCCATTTCCTTTCTCTTTTATCTTCTTCTTTTTGTCAAATAAAAATCTTCAGGTTATTCACATAGAAATAAAACTATGTATGAAGTCTGAAAATTTTTAAATTTAAATTTCTTCAAGATTTCTGGCAGGTTTTATGTTAGAGCTGGAAAAAGATACAGGGTTTATGTTAGTTTATTTCACATGATACCTGGGCAATGTTTGTGGAATTAACCAATTATTCAAATCAGCAAATATTTGCTGAATGAAACTCTGCAAAGATGCCAAGAAGAGAAAGACTCTGTCCTCAAAGGCCAGTGACCTTGTTGAGGAGACTCTAAGCATGAATACTTGAACCATCTCAGAGCCAACAACACAAGCTAATAATAAAAGAAGAGCCAGCATTATACTATGTATAATTACAATTACATTATAGTTACTTTAAAAAATTATAATAAGCAATGCAAATAGGCAATGCATAATGAAGAATTTCTAAGTAGAAAGCAGCTATTCAAGCAGAGATTAGCAACAGGACATTTGCAAAGAATGTGGCCTCATCCTAGTCTTCAAGGGTGGTTCAGTTTGCATAAATGAAGAAGGTATGGGAATGGGTTCCTGCCAAAACTGAAAGTAGGGAAACAGAAATATCATCTGAGAGTCTGTCAATTAAAAGTAGTATAATTCTTGCACAAGAAATAATACCAAGATTCAACAAATAGGAGTCTTTGAAACTAAAATTGTTTTTCCCAGCAAAGGAAACTACCAGCATAATGAAAGGACAATTTACAAATGAGAAAAAAAAATTTTTGCTAACTATTTCTTGGACAGAGAACTAATATTAATATCTAGAATATACAAAGACCTAAAAATATTTGAACCCCCAAAGTAAAAGATCCAATCAAAAGTATAAACAATTGAAGTTAATAGGTACTTCTTATACAAGAAGTATAAAAGACTCATAAATACAGCTATATGCTCAGAAACAGATGAATGGATAAAGAAAATGTGATGTATTTATAGATAAAAGTATTACTTAGCCATAATAAAATAAAACTGAGTCATTTGTATTAAGATGGGTGCATCTTGAGACCATACTGCTAAGTAAATGAGCCAGACATAGAAGGTTAAATATTGCATGGCTTCTCTTATGTGAGAAACCCCAAATACAGATAATCAAAAGAAGAAAATAAAAAGAGAGAGATGTTAGAAAATAGGGGAGTAAACTTTGTGGAGACGGGAAATCTTAGAAGATGGGGGAAGAGAAAGGGTGTGAGGGGAAGGGAAATGAAAATGATTAATGTTACATGAATATGTGCCAATTTTCCAAGATGAGTGTGATTATAAACAGATAGCTGTAAAAATATAAAGATAATGTGGAAAAGTGTTTGGGATGAAGTTGCTTATTTCATAGCAATCAGTGTGATGCAGCACAGATTAACACATGGGACTCACAGGCACGGGAGATCAAGAGTTTATTTGTCCAGACAGACCAGCACGCTGGAACCTGACAATCAAAAGGAGCCGGGCCTTGAGCAACTTGGGTCAGGGGTTTTTATACTCATAGTACAGGGAAGCTAGAAGGGGGAATTTTCACAGAACAGAAGGGGGATTTTGACAGAACGAAAGAGAAAAGGGGCATACATGTTTTTACATCAGGAAGTTTCTCTGCCTCTCTACGTACATTCTATCAACCATGGCAAGTTCTGGGTACACAGTGACATTTTGTGCTCAGGAGACTTATTGTGGCTATTCCTGGAACAGGTGCAAGATTAGGGTCAAAAGTTGATTTTCTCATTAGCTCAGGAAGAGGGGAGGAGTAAATGGATGTAGGGGTTGAGCAGAACTCTATTTTGATATTGTCTCTTTCAAGTGGTCTTTACAAATGCTGGGGAGGTAGCTCAGTGAGAAAGTAGTAGTTATTTAGCATATGGGATTCCCTGAGTTTGATCTCTAACTCTGAAGAAAAAAAAATAAGACACTCAATGTTTCAATACTTTTAGGACATTAAAGACGAAAAAAGAAAAGAAATAAGAAAAAACAAAAAAACAGAAAAACAAAATTAGTTAAAATTCAAGTTTTTAAAAAATTGGGTGATGATTTCTGTTTTAGGTACTTTTACTTTTTTGTTGCTATGACTCAATACCCAACATCCACAAATTTAAGGAAAGAGAGGTTTATTTTAGTTCACAATTTCAGAAGGTCACAGTCTACTCGGGGATGGCCAACAGCAGTGGAAGTACATGGCAGAGGCAGAGGTGGAGGCAGCTCCTCACGACATCACACACAGGAAGCCAAGTCCCATCAAGTCTAGTCTCTCCCCAGAGGGAAAAGCTGTAAGAACCTTTCTTCTTCCTTCCTTTGATACAGTTCGAGTTCCAAGATCGGCCTCCCACATCTGGGTGGGTGTTCGTTTCCTCATTTGCTGGCCCACAAATCACTCACACTCTAATCCAGGCTGGTTCCTAACCGCCTAATCTACTCATGGTTCCTAAACCCTAATCCAGGCTGGTTCCTAACCGCCTAATCTACTCATGGTTCCTAAACCCTAATCCAGGCTGGTTCCTGATTGCCTCAGGTTGACACAATCTCTCCAACAGTCACTGTCTTGTTTTTTATTTTCTTTAACTACTACAGCATTTTAGGAAAATGTCATTTGAAAGAAATCATCTTTTCTTGAGATTTTTCCTATAAATTAAATATTAAAATATAGCAATATATAAATCATAAAGTATAATGGTTGGCAAGTTAAAGTGCAGTTATTTAAATAATCAATTATTTATGCTTCGTGAATATGAGGATTCCTAGTAATTTTTAATACAATATACTGGAAAAATACCTTCCAAATGATTTCCTGACTTTGAGTGCCCACCTTACTTCCAGTTTTTAGATGTTAGTTGAGATCATGTGCCACACGAGGAAAATGTTTCTGTATTCTGAAGTCTGAACAACGTGTCATTAACACACTGTTCTATCCAGAACGAGGACCCCTAATTTTCCTATATATGTGCATTTTCTGTAGCTGAATGAATAGGAATTCTTCTTGTTCTTAGACATGTAATGCCTAGTTCTTAAACACTCTTTTTTTTTTCTAAGAATGAAACTCAGACAAAAACTTTCCATGTTCTGAGGAAGTCTAATAAAAGAAAATGAAAAGGAAATTATCTGTTACTGGAGAAAAATTGTCATTTTCCTTTCAAATAGCACTGAAGGCACATGTCAAGAGGCATGCTAGGAATAGGACAGGGTGCCTTTTTTCTCCTTACTGTTTAATGTAGCTGCTTGAGGCAGCTGTAGATCTTCCTTTTTAGAGAAACAATCCCACACCCTTGATCACCCCAAAGAACAATTTTCTTTTAACTAAGAATAGATTTTTCCCCTGAATATCAAAGAATCATAGAATTTTGAACTTTAGAGATAATTTAGTCTAATTTTATAAACTAAACGAGGAGACAAGGAAAAATGCAGGAAAACAGTGAAGAACTCAGCCAGTGTGTTTTTTCTTCTGCCTTCTACTCACCTCCAAGCAAACCTCCAGCAACCTTCAGCTTTTCTAAAAGCTCTGATGATCTTAGGAGTCCTTGCCTTGGCACAAACATTTCTCCTCCCTCAGAACAGCCAGAGCTCCTCCCTTAGTGGAAACATTACCGTTTCAAGATTCAATTCAAAGGTCCCCTAGTCTCTGGAGCCTTTGCCAGTTTTCTGAGGTAGCACTATCCTCTGACCCTGTGTTCTGCTGGAGTACTTAAACAGTTAATACCTCCGTCAGGAGCATTGTTATTATGTGTTACAGCAATCTGTTACATGTCCACTCAATGGATGCTAAGGGTCACATTTTTTATTCATATACATCCATTGCCTAGCATAGCACTTGCCACAGACAGAGGTGTGACTGGTAGTTGAATGATTGGCTGGGCTTGCCTCCAACAGATGGGTTGTACACGCTCAGATGTTTCACATCTAAATTGAATTCACTATTTGAATAACAATTCTGAGCCCCAAATCTTTTGGAAAGTCAAATAAATTAGGAGAGTTGTTTGGGATCAAACTTCCTTAATATGTTTGTTGAATAAATTTTTAACCACAACCATTCATTAAGGTGAAGTATACAGGGAAATTCAGACTTCATCTTACAAAAATTGAACCACTGTATTCAGCAAATGTAAAGTAAAACAAAATTGTTGTTTGGTTACTTTTGCCTTTTTTTTAAAAAAAGAAATATGTTTGCTCCTCTATTAACTACATATGATTAGCCTTCCTAATTAGTTCTTTTTTTTCATTTTGTGAGTCTCTTAGCCTCATTTAAAATGTTCCACCAAGATTTTTTAGGGACGAACAATAAAGTCGAAGATCGTCCACTATATACACACAGACCTCTGAGGTACTATCAAGTACAAAATGTCAAAAATTTAAAACTTAACTTTAAAAATATTGACTCTATTCTTATCTTCCATCCAAGTGGAAATGCAAATTGTTTATTCTGGGAACTCTGGCAGCATTGCTGATGAGTGTCTCCTGCTGCGTGGGGCACAAGGCCCCAGTGCTGGACTCCTGTGGGTTTCCTTTCTTAGCACCCTTGGTTTTATTTGTTTATTGAAAATGAGCCAAGCCAGGGCAAATGTTCATTCCCCCAAGGAAAACCACTAACGTGTCAGAGAGGGATGATCACTAAAAGTATGGACAGATTTTTGTATAAAATTAAATCCTACATGAAGCTTCGTACTAGCAAACTGTAAGCATCCATGCAAACAAATATAAATTCATTGGGTTGACAGAGATTCAGGGCTCAGAAATCATTCTTTAAACTTCCAGTATATACATTTCTTTAAAACAAAAATCAGTATTTATATCTTTTTGTGGTACTAGGTAATTGCTAAGCATATGCTCTAACATTGAGCTCTACCCCAGACCTAGAATACAAATTTTATGTGGGTGCTGAAATATACATATATGTGTGTATTTGTATGTGTGTATGTAAAAACATATATGAAGAGAGAGAAAGCTTTTTTTTGAGACAGCGTCTCACTCTGTAGCTGGTCCTAAACTTGCTGTGTAGTCCAGGCTGGCCTTGGGCTCAGGACAATCCTCTCTCAGCCTCCTAAGTGCTGGAGCCTCTGTATGCCATCACACCCAACTTATGTGGTGCTGGGGAATTGAACTCAGGGCCTTGAGCTTGCTAGACAAGTGCTTTAACTGCTGAGCTATTCCTCCAGCCTTGAGAAAAGAAGATCTATTAAAATGGTTTGTAATCAAATTACCAGATAGATCTTATTGACTACTAGAGGCCTGTAAAAATAATCATCCAACAGTAGCATATGAAGTATACTTTTTCATTCCATATTGCAGTCATTTAGACCTACATATGCCTTTTTATTTGGAAATGAAAATAAAGATGTACCAGGAAAAGATAGTCACATATACCTGTCCTAAGGAGGGAGGGAAGTAACTGAAAAGCATCATTAGAGGTTCTCTTGTAACCACATCAGGCCAATCTGAAGCTTTGAATTGTCATTTGAACTAAAATGCTGGCACTGAGCTGACTCTCACCATATCTTTCCCCTTGGCCTCTAAGATTTGAGTGGATATGTCCTTATACCTGAGATTGAAAAAGAAAGACAAAAATCCAAGCCTGTCCATCACCCTGGCAAATCCCTTAACCAAAATGTCCCAATTTATTTCCTAACTTTCTCCATAAGCCAATGCAGTGTAGTAAGAAATCACCTTTTTAAGGCTTTCAAAAAAGGAAGGCCTAGTTTTCAAAGATGAGTCATTCTAAATCCTAAATCCTGCTGTTTGGGGAATCGTGTTTACTACTAGAGCCTTGATTGATGTTCTTGCCAAGACAAGTCCATTTGTGAGGTGAAACACATGTGCTGGGAGCCATGGGCTCAGTCTGGTCTACCTGGCACCACAGCTTCCTGCTGCTCCCTTGTCTTAAACAGTAACAATATTTGAGTATTTCCCATATCATCAGAGTAAGAAAGGTGCTCTTCCCCTCCTGTATTGCAACAAGAGACAGATTCTTTCATGATCTGGAATCTGGGTGGCTCGAAATACAGTGCAAGGCAGAGTCAACTACCGTGAAAGAAAAAACAGCACTTGGCAGTTTGCATAAACCAGTTTCCTTCCTCTGATGACTCCCTCTGACTGAATGGGGCCTTAACCTCTTCTTTCTCTGTGAGATGGTCCTCCTCCACACACAGCAAGCCACAGGTCATTCACTATGGGCATTGAGCATTTAGCCATGTATAGAACCTTGTCTAGTGTTGGATGACTCTATCCAATGCGTTAGTCACTTTAAATCTAAGAGTTTGTTTTCACTCATTGATCTCCATATTCAAGGCCATTGAAAGTTTATCGAGTTAGCAGAGCTTTTCAGGACATCTATGTCACAAGATGTTTAATATTGTTAAATACAGTCAGCAATGATTACTCAAGTCCAGTGAAGTTATGTGGAAACCCCACATTGTTACCCATCCATAACGGAGTTCTCTGGGGAGAAATTCTAGGGGAAAAAGAATTACTTCATAAGACTAAACACTTACTTTTTCTTATAGCAGAAAAAATGTGTCTCATTAATGGTGCATCTCATTAATAAAACCAAGTAGATACATATATCCATTCATTTTCAGAAATAATCATTTTTAGTTATTATACACTAATATAATTTTGTTCTACTCATTCTTTGTGACAAGATAACTACTACATCTAGAAGCTCTTGAGTCGTACTTTTTGTCCCCCCCGTAATGAATGATTTTCCCCCAAATTAAAGCTCTTTTAGCCCTTGAAAAGTTGTCTTAAACTAGTAAAAATTGTTATTTTACTTCTCACTATGCTGTTTATGACTTTAGCTATCACAGGCCAAGCAAACTGTATTAAAGACTAGTCTCTTTACTAGGTGACATGTCCTACTTCCTGAACACATGCAATACAATTGTCTTAACTATAGAGAAAATGGACCCTGTTTCCACCCATAAAGACATCAACAGGAACCTGCCACGTGAAGAAGGAATCTGAAAGTAGGAAAGCGGTCCCTCACTGCGTCTCACAGTGGGTAGACGTCAAGGCTCGTCTTCTCATTTTCTGCTTGAGGAGTCAGGGAGCAGGAAAAAAGTTCAGACATAGATTCAAAAGAAAATTCTAGTTTTAACACATTTTCTAGTCGAGGGGAAGAGGGAAGCAATGTTTAATTCATAATGAAAGACTTTCAGACAAATCTGAAGTGAAGCATTTTAACTTTTGCGATGATTATCAATTTTGTCCTTTCTTCTGAGTCTCTTTTCACCAGGCTTTCAATCAGAGAACACCTTATGAAATGTATTTGACTCAGATAAGTGAAGCAACAGCCAAGTCACAGAGCTAGATAAATAAGTAAATAAGAAACATTCCATAAAGTCCATTGCCAGACAGCTGAACTCATGTGGTCCATGAGGAGCTTCATTGGTGATTGGTACCTGACAGAGGTACTAATCCTGCCTCACAGGAAGGAAGCCAGTGTGTCCTGAGGGCATTGTCCCTGAGATTAGATGAGGATGAACTCACAGAAACATTGTGGCTAACCAAGTAGTGAGAAATCAGGAAGTGGGAGAAAGAGTTGTAGAGAGAATCAATAGTTGGGAAATCGACACAGAAGGTAGCAGATGAAACATCAGAGTAAGGTGAGAGTAGGGTGAGTTCAGACACTTCGCAAAATCCATTCAGATAGTGACAAACTTTGAAATGAGTTTTAGTAAAACTGGAACGTGGGAAATAGAATCTACCAAAATGTGAAACTAAGAGAAAAATGGAGAAGAGACAACTGTTGTGTTTGCATAGCAATGCATGTTAGAGAGATAATGGTTGGGCTCCAATGGGGAAAGTTGCATTTGAAATGTTTGTTTTAAGTAGAACATGAGTCCCAAGCTATTAGGAACTGGTAGATCCAATGAACAAAGGACATAAGGACTTCAGTTTCTGTAGGTTTTACTATTATAGCATAATAATCTCAACTTCCTTTCTAATTTCTGCCATTGGAATCTTACTAGAAGTTCTTGAAGATAAGAAATGTAAAGAATATAAAGCTTATCAAAGAGATTACCATTCAATGAGCTTGGATCTAAGCTGGTCTCAGTGCTTGGAAATGAGGGGAACTCATTTAAAATACAGGCAATCCCAGGCTGGAGATGCAGCTCAGTGTTAGAGCCCTTGGTTAGCATGCACAGGGCCCTGAATTTGAACCCCAGCATGTAAGAAGAAGGAAGGAAGGACGGAAGAGAAAAACTGAGGGAGAGAGAGGGGGGAGAAAAAGAGAAAGAATATCCAACAATTCCAGGGATCTTGTTTCAGTCTATCTGGATAGGAACCTGGGAACCTGTAAAACAGCTAGCATCCTCAGCTCTCCTACTCAGGATCATGTACAATGTGGTGCCAACCAGAAAAAAAAAAAAAACACTTTTTCTGGGAGGATCGACTTAAAATGACCTTTCTCAGGACCCAGATATTCCTGCCAGTGAGGCTTTCATAGTCCTCACATCTGGTGGAATTTCAGCCATTTTCCTGTCTCCTTGGCTGGGCTTAGCACAACCTGCACAGCCTGTCACGGTGGCCCTGATTCTTTAAAGGTGATTCTTGAACCACAATGTATGGAAAAACATTTCTAAAACTTTCATTCCACATTTCCAAAGCTGCCCTGATGGTAACAAGATCCTAGCGGCTTACTAAATGAAACACTACTGCATACACGTCCATGTTTGTAGCGACCCAACTACTAATAGCTAAATGGAAGATGCTGAAATACCCATAAGCAAAACAAGATGCTCAGACTGGCCTCAACCTTGAGATCCTCCTACCTCAGCCTCCCAAGTGGCTGAGATTATAGGCAAGCACCACCACACCTGGCCACCTCTATGTGTTTTGAGCACTTCACATTGCAATAAGCTTACCAGATGATAAGATTGTTTGTAAAATTAAAAAGACGCAAGCCTTATAGATGCATACAATAAACCCAAAGAAAATCTATCTAGAAAACAGAGTCTGAATAAAAATGGTAGAAGTGAGTTCCTGAGTTAGATATTTTTCTTACTTAAATATTTAAATACAATAACAGAAACGTGAATAAAGCACATGACTTGGGTCTGGTATTTATCTGACATCAGGATGATCAAAAGCCTATAGTGTGTAACATTTAGAGGATCAAAACCCTAAAATGTATGCTGCTTGAAATTACAATAATTGGTGTCTTAGTCTTCTAAAGCTTAAAGAAAAAACCTATTACAATGACATATGAAAGCTAGGTTCTATTCTTAAAGGTATTTCAGGCCAAGAACTAGATTAGTAATGGCTAAATGTTTATAATATAAATTAGGATAACATTCGAGTGTCCCTATATAATATTTGTGACCATTCTTGATTATGTGATGGTCTGGTGACCACTTGTAACGAGGCCTGAAGATTTGGTTGTCATCCTCGGGCCTCATGTTCTTCCAGCAGTCTTAACAAAATTTATTCCTCATGAATGTGAATGATCAGATCGACTCCTAAAGGGCAAAATTAATCATGAATATTTGCTAAAAGGGGACAAACATAAACATTTAAGGTCCATTACAAGTCAATTGGTGCAGTGTAGTTTTCACAAAGACAGAGTACTTTGCAAGGAACAAATAGCAACCTTGCCAACTATCTGATTAAAAACCCAAAGTTTTGAGAGACCAAATTCTGTTTATGGAATACAGATGCCACAAGATCTGGACAAATTGGAAAAATCTATGGCCACAAGCCTCCAAGTTGCAAGGGTGTGATGTTAAGAAAATCTCAGCCATAATGATCCCACATTACTGAGTGCAACAGGCAGCACGAGCTCTTGCTCTTCCTGATAGCCAACCACGATTTTGTTTAGATTTAGATCTTGTCTTTTTGTACTTAATAATCTCAAAGGACAATGAAGAACAGACTTACTAGATTTGGCTTTTTAAAACTATTTTGTTGGTTTTTAAGGCATTTTGGCTCTTCCACTTCAGCCCATTTTATTAGTCAGTTTTGCATTGCTACAACATAATGCTGAGACAGATAACATCATTCAAATACTTCATAAATTTATTAAAAGTTTATTTAATTCAAAATCCTGACCCTCCTGGTTGTGGGTAGGTTATGATGGTGGTGGTGGGCAGGTGGATAGGTGCATGAAGGTAGAAGTGCCCACATCATGAGCCAGGAACCAGAGAGAACAAACTGGGGTGCCACAATCTTCTCTAAGGACACACCCCAATTGACCTAAGAATCACCTATTAGGCCCTTCTTCCTGAAAGTCTTGCCACCTCCCAAGAGCATCACCCCAGGGAGCAGGTCTTTAACCACATACAACCTTGGAGGACATGAACCATAGTGTGACAGCTACTCAGATGTTCCATCACTATCCAGTATAAATATCTCCATAAGGAGGAATATTTATCTGGGTTTTTTTCTTTCCTTTCTTCCTTGTCTTCTTTCTTTCTCTTCTTTTTTCCTGTTTTGTGTATCTGTGTGTGTGTGCATTTATTTTTGCTTTTGTTTTTATAGAGCTCTGTTTGTTTGGTCATGTTTTTCACATCAATGGTTGTTTCATAGGGTTATTTATTTTGTCTCTCTGTAAATTCATTAGTTGAATTTAATCTCCTATTAGTCCCTTCATTTTCCACTTATATTTCCTTCCCTTCCCTTCTTTCATTCTTCTCTCCTACTTATGTCTCTCTTCCTTGTCCTAGTTTTTCTTATACATAATTAATAAGAATATGAATATCATTAATGCTATCTCGCCTATTACATGTTGTATTATTCTCTTTTTTCTTGGGTTGGTAAAATAGTAGAAATCTTTTCAGACAAGTTTTTTTCTTATGTGCTGATATACAATTGGCTTTTCAGTTGTTGAAGTTACTAGTAATTACTCTTTCCTCTTGAAGTAGGTCTAGGGCATAAACCTAGCACTTCAAACAGGTCAAGTGAATGATTTTACCCTGAAACATTCCCACATCCCATGCCACATCCATAAGAAAGATTTTTTATATGTGGTCAACAAATTCATCAAAGTAGCAGGATATAAAATAAATGCATAAAAATAAATAGCTTTCCTATGACCAAAAATGATCCTGCTAAAAAAGAAATCAGGAGAATGATTTCATAGTAGGTATTTTTTATATCTAGAAATAAATCTAGACAATAATGTGAAAGAATTCTACAATAAAAATTTCAGGAAACATACAGAACACTGAAGAAAGACACCAGGGAAGATGTTAGAAAATGGAATTATTTCCCTTGTTCATGGATTGGCAAAATAGATACTGCTAAAATACCCATATTGCCAAAAGTGATCCATAGATTCCATGCAGTCCCCATCAAAATACCAGCAACATTATTCTCAGCTAGAAAACCAATCCTAAAATCCTCAAATTCAAAGAAGGGCAAATGACCCAGAGTAGCCAAAGCAGTCCAGAGTAAATAGAGTGATGCTGAATGCATCAAGATATCTAACTTCAAAATATATCACAAAGCCATAACAATAAAAATGGCATGGCACTGGCATAAAAATAGACAGACATGTAGACCAACTACATAGACTAGAAGACACAGAAACAAATCCACACACCTATAGCCATCTGATTTCTCACAAAATGGCCAAAATATATATTAGATAAAATACAGCATCTTAACACATGGTATTAGAAAAAGCAAATAACCATATTCAGAAGATTAAAGTAAAATCCCTGTCTCTTGCTCCATACTAAAATTAATTCAAGGTCAATCACAGACCTGGGTACAAGATCTGAAGTTTTGAAAGTTTTGAAAAGTTTTGAAGTTTTGAAGTTAAAAGAGAATATAGAGAAAACATCTGAAGCCACACACAAAGGACTTCCTGAGTAGGACTCCAACAACATAGAAAAAAAAATAGCAAAATTCAACAAATGGGACTACATCAAGTCAAAAAGCTTTTGCACAACAAAAGAAACAAGAAGAGGCAACTTACACAATGGGGTATAATCTTTGCTAGTTAGTTAATCTTCTTTGACAGAAGAAGGTTAATATGTAGGATTTATAAAGAATTCAAGAATTGACACAAAAAAACAGTTCAAATAATAAGGGACCAAAAATGAATAGATACTTCTTAAAAGATGAAATACAAACAGACAATATGCGTATGAAAGAATGTTCCACATATGTAACTACTTGAGAAATGCAAGTCAAGCCTACATTGAGATTTGGCCTAGAGTAGCTCCCATCAAGAATACAACAAAACAACAGCTGCGGGAGAGGATGCACAGGTAACAAGAACCCTTCCATGCTGTCCGATGACAGAGTAACACACTCTGGGAGTCCTTTCAGTGAATGCTGTCTCAAGTTTATTTAGGGAGTACAGGGGCTTCAATAGACTGAAGTAGTTACCTTGGGCCAATCACCAAGGCCTCAACCACCCTGGGGTCGCCCAGGGGGAGGGAAGGAGTAGAGGAAGAAGGATGGAATATCCCAGTTGTTTTTTAGCCTCTTAATTAACTAAACCAGCAGTGTTTAAGCAAAACAACACCTGGCTTAAATTACAAACAGTAACATTTGTTTATGGGAAGGAAGGAACTCCACCAAGGTCAGCGATGCTGAGGCTCTAGGGGCTTGAAGACCCCCAACAAGCAACTACGGTGGAAACCAGTATGGAGGCTCCTTCACAACTAAAAGTAGAGATGTACTTGATAAGACTCTTCTGTATGTTCCCAAGATTATCAGAGATAGCACACTCAAGTGCATACTACATACTCTGTGTAGTGTAATTTACAACAGCTAAGGAGTATAAAGAGCCCAGAGGCCCATCAACAGATGAACAAATAAAGATGTGGTATATGTATACATATGGAATATTATGCCTCCATGAAAAAATGTCATTTGCAGCAAAAGAAATGGATTTGGATACCATAATGTTAAGTGAAATAGGCCAGCCTTCAAACATTAATTATTATTTTGTTTTTTCTTATATAAACAATCTAAATTTTTAAAAAGGGAGAAGTGAGAGGAAAGTAGAAGATGGACTATTAAGAGATGAAAAAAGTTCTAGGAGAGAGAGGAGAAAAGAAAACAGGCTAAAAGTGGTGAAAATAATTATGATATGTTTTATGTATGTAGCCATATACCAAAATGAGCCTCATGATTCTATATTTTCTATATTACTGATATGTGCTAAGAAAATATTTTTTAAAAGATGAAAATAAAAATTATCACAACTATCTGATTATAATTATTATGTGACACAAATACTAATAAAAATAGAAATTACCAATTATGAAAAAATATTTGCAACCATATATTCAACCAAAGACTTCTTCCTAGCAAATTTTCGAAATTGGACACTAAAACCATCCAACTTGAAAAAGACAAAAGACATGAATGGACATTTAAAATAAGGGCAAATATGCACAGCAAAAGGTGTTGCATGTAATTAGCCATTAGAGAAATGCAAATTAGAACTATACTGAGATAACATTCTGCATAAATATTAGAATGGTTGAAGCAAAATATAACAGTAAAGCAAAATACAGGCCAGGAGTAGAAAAATTAGAGCAATCTTACATTGTCCATAGTTACTTTGGAAATAATTTTGCACTGTTTGATAAAACTAATCCCATACACATGTTAAAAACAAAACAAGAAAGTTAACCTTACTACTACCCTACAGCTTAGCAGTTGCATTTTTTCAGTATTTATCCTAGAGAAATGAAAATTTATTTGCACGGAAAAATTTGTACATGAATGTTTACCCAAAGTTTATTCACAATAGACTCAAATCTGAAATTAACTAATGTCCGTTACTGGGTGAATTTTCGAGCAAGCTTTGAAAGTATAGAGTCCCAAGAAATGCTGAGGCAAAAAGGCTACATTCAAGAACCAGGATGAGCTTCGAGCAAATTACACACAGTGAAAAGAAATCCATTTCAGAAGGGTACTTATTGCATTACTTTATTTATATTACATTCTTTAAATTATTTTTAGGATGAAAAAAAAGATTAATCGTTGCCAGGAATTAAGGTGAGGGTGGAGATGGAGTTGTGACTAGAGACTCAATGGATGTAAGCTCACGTCTTTTGCTCACTTCAGCAGCCCATATGCTAAAAGTGGGAAAGATGCAGAGCAAGTCTTGCAGTGGTTTTAGTATCATGATCATTGTGGTTTCTATGTAAAGTTACATCGGCAGTAAACCTGTATAGAGCTAAACACATGCACAACTGGAAACTGGAAAAATTAGAATATGCTCTATGGATGGGACCAACATTCATTTCCTGGCTTTGTTATTATAGTTATATCAAAGCTTGTTATAGTCACCCAACATGTTACTCGTGCGGGAAGCTGGGTAAATGAATGAGATTGCCCTGTGCATTTATTGGTAGCTTCCTATGAATTTATATCTTTCAAAATAAAAGGCTAAAATAAGTGGTTAATGAGAAACAAGAGAAGATAGAAGTCATAAAAAGTCTGTGAGAACAGTGTCATGATACAACCTTTTGGGGAGACAATATGGCACAAAGTCATGATCTTTTGGAACGCAATTTGGTGTAATATTTTCCCAAAACATTGTACCTAGAAATATTTCTTTTAGGACTTCTAAGGATGTCATCCCACATAAGAAAGAAGCTGTGTGCAAGATGAAATTTTTCATGGTATTATTTGCAGTCACCAGAAATAGGAGGTACAATTTCATTCTCCAGCACAAGTAGAGAAAATTAGGACATGAGACAAAAGTACATCCTGTGAAATGCCAGCTGTCATTAAAATATCATAGCAAAAAATACAAAATAGTGGGAGGTTAAAATGCAGCAAATTAATAAAAAAAAAGGGACAAGAACAGGACATCAAATAGTTTCCATTATCATTGTGCAAAAAGGAAAAAGTTAAAGATTCAGTGTGTAAGAATGATATGCATGTTGCTGTGATAAAAATCTGGGACTATTTACTCTCTGTGTTTTTAAAATATAGTTTTATTTTTATAACTGAATTAAGTAAGTTCCTGTCCATCTGACTTTCAGAATGCTTGTCGTTTGAGCAGGCTCAGGAATGTAGCTCTTGACACCCCCATGGCTCTTGGTGGTTACCAGTGAGGCAAAAGAAAGAGCTGGAAGTGAACATGGCATGCTTACTTGCTTATAAACATTGATGTGCCTCCACTCTGCATCCACAGAAGCATATTCTCGGCCTTCTCATGTGGCCTAGGACTCACCACGGCACTGTTACATCAGGAGTCAGGTGATGGGTACTCTATGCCGGGTAACCTGATCTGGGCCCCTGATGACCACTCCGGATATTGTTTCTGAATTTGAAATCACCATGAACACATTTGAAAGCACTCGGGGTTTCAGCTATTCATCCAATGTTATACAATTCATTTTGGAACCAAGGTCATTCTAACTTGAACACTTGGGCTTTTTGTCCCTTTATCTCACTGCCTCCTGAAGTGACTCTAGGAGGAAGGTAATTAAGAACAAAAACTCCTGGTCAGTACTGGAAAAATGATTGTGCAGTCATCTGCAGAATAAGGTTAAGGGAGAATAGAAACTAAGTTGATAAAACGTAGATCTAATGAAGTCCTTGCAAAGAAGATCCACATGCCCGAGGGCAGCAGGACGGTCCTGCAGCTGAACCACTGACACCGGAAGGTCTGGCCCAGAAGACCAGGCTCGCGAAGCACTGCGTCTGAGGAGGAAGTTATCTCTCAAAACCCAGTATCAGATTTATTGCTACATGTTTGTGTCATGTCCAAGCGTGCCTACTCTAAATCTGTTGACTGCAGAGGCCGTTCACTCTCTGCCGCAGAACGAGGACCAAATGGCAAGGGCTCTTCTGCCTGACAACACAGCTAGGTGTGGTGTCCCGTGCAGAACCAAAGAACGTTCTCTTCCTGCTGGCACTACCACTCCAGCTATGCAGGTATAAGAAAGAATCAAAAGGTACAAATTCCCTGAATACAAATCTGACTAAGAATTTAGCTGAGAGTTACTCAATTCAGGCACAAGAAGCATTACTGTTTACATAAAGAAGGAGAGAGAAAAAGTCATCGCCTACCTGTATTCTGTTGCTGGAGGAGAGAGCAGAGTTCTATTCACAACCCAGAGGGTTCTGGTTTGCCTTGAAAACCAACAAAAGAAAAAAAAGGCAAGAGCCTGAAGGAATGGTGGAATGGTGAGGATTGGCTTGGCTAAACATTTTGCACTGCTTGATTACTTCCAAGAGGTAGAATAATAATGTTTTAAGCTGCATGAGTTCAGCAAAATTCCTTAGCCTAAAAATAATTTTATAGTTAAACATAACCTAATTCTGCCTTTGAAACCTATTTTGTAAGGACAACATATGGCTTAGAAGCTGCTGGAACTTCAGGCAGCCTCTCTAGCTCTACATTTTGATTAGTTGAGGTTAAATGAATCAGAAACACTAATTGCATTTTTTGTTTGTTTTTGTTTTGTTTTGTTTTGTTTTGTAATAAGCATGAACTTAAAAATCAGGTAGACGGGCAAAACCCATTCTAGTGCTGGGCCTGCTGGCACAGGCCTGTAATCCTAGCACTTTGGAAAGCTAATGCAGGAGGATCCCACATTTGAACCAAGCCTGGAAAATCAGCAAATTAGGGACACCTTGTTTCAAGTAAATAATAAAAAAGGAGTTGAAGTTGTAGCTCAGAGTGAAGACCCTCAATGCCTACTACCACAAAAAAAGAAAAAAAATGGGTAGGGGGAAGCTTGGTACAGTCTTTCTTTCAGTCAAACCTGGTTAAATTATTCTCATTTATATCCTTAATGAATTCTAGTAAAAATTTGTCACTGTGTTGAATTTAATTCTTTCATGCTTAAATATTTCATTTGAGGATACTACTTAAAACTCAAGCATTATGGATGACTACTGCATTGTCTATGACTTTGTATTGAAATGGAATTTTTTTTTAAAGTTCTGTATTCAGAATCACTGATTTGAATTTAAGTGAAACTGACTATTAGGGCTAAGTGGGTGGGCAGGAGAAAAATATTTATATAATGTTAATCATTGTATTTGATAGAGGATGAAAGAATGTGAGTAATTCCCAGGTTTGCCATGGAATTTTCATATCTAAATTTTTCCACATTTGGAAAAAATGTGGAAAATTTTGGTTGCTCCATATTTTCACTTAAAGGTTTTGGAGAACAGAGGGTATAAATTTCTTCAATTCATATAGTCTTTAGAAAAACTATATTTCTCAATGGATGGGTTGATCACCAATAGAATTATATTCAGAGGAGTATCAAAGCATCGTATAGTTCACACTTATTTTTTAAAACTTCACAGCCCCAATAATTCATTATACCTTTATTATAAAGCTTAATTTTAAGTGTCAACCATATGCCAAGTTCTTTAAACAATTGTACAACATTCTTCTATCCTCAAAAAAACAAGTTACCATGGTTAAGTTGAGGCTTTTGTAGGTAAACGAATGCAGCTTGAGACCATCATGCTCAGCGAAGTGAGTCAGACACAGAATGTTAAGTGCCAAATGGTTTCTTTAATAAGAGAAACACAGATTACAGTCATTTCATAGAACTAAATGGGGGGAATAATAGGATCTAGTGGGGGGAGAGTGTGTGAGGGTTGGAAAGGAAGGGAGGAAGGATTTGTAATTTTGCTGGGATATATATGTGCATAAAATAATCAAGCTGAATATTATCATTATGTATTGAATATATATATATGCGTGTATATATATATATATATATATCAATAAAATGGGGGGAAAAGGCTTAACTTAAGGAATGTTATTTATCTCTTACTTAGTTCTCCAAATGTCATTACTTATTTCTAGCCTAACATAAATTTTCAGAATCATATCAAACTACTACTATCAAAAGCAAAGAATTCATCATTGATGGGTTTCTCAACAAGAAATATATAGCACCCTGCACCACCTTATCCTATCTGCTAATATAAAGTGTATACAGTATGTGGTGCAAAAAGCTGTTAAGCCTTCAACGATCCCAGTTAGTAGACATTTACAGTCTGTTTTTCACTTTGGTGGTTACCTAAGAGCAGAAGCTTAAACTAAGTTATCACAAGAATTGCCCAACACATCAAATTTGTCATCTGGTTTTTGACACCTACGTCAACACCAGATAAAAAGCAACGATTGCAGCTTGCCAGCCACACCCCTTCACACACCCCCTGATGTCACTAATCACAGGGCTGCCTGATGGAACAGACAATCCAGCAATTCAGCTTTTCTTTATTTTCCAAGTTTTGTTTAAATCTTTAGCCCCTATGTATAATATTCTCTTTTTACTTCAAATTTAACTATAGAGCCATCTTAAATCCATTAAAGAAAAATTAAGCAACATACCGAAGATAGGTAAAGCAATACTAAATTTTTTTTTAAATAATGTACCTCCAGAGCTTCACCTTCTGTATTTTTGCAGGCTTGTGACACATTTTATCTTGTTGACAGAGAGTTTTGACAAATGTCTAGTCATTATGTACTACCATTTTCTCCCCTACATTTCTACTAACATCTCTGCAAGCACAAGGTTGAGGACAGGTTGTACTAAACACTGAAATCCTGTGTTTGTCTAGTGGGAAGAATGTTCAAGTGACGTACAACCTTCCTGCCAATTTCAACCTTGATCCACAGGACAGCCTCATTGTGAGAGTAATGTTGTAGTCCCTTGACTATGACTCCCTTGAATATGATGAATTTCTTGTTTCTTATTGTTTTCAATATTCTTTCGTTGTCTTTGATTTTTGACAATTTTATCATGGTATGTTTTGGTGAATTTCTCTTTGGATTGAATTTAATTGGAGACTTTTGAGCTTTCTGTGCCTGGATGTCATCAGCTTTCCCCACATTTAGGGAATGGACAACATTATTATCTTAAATATAATTTCTCTTGATGGAATTTCATAATTTCCACAGAACTTGTTCATTCTTTTTCATGTTGTTCCTCTAAATTGGCAATTCTGAAGGCACAGATTCTTCTTTATGAACAACTCTACTGTTGAATACGTCTATTGAATTTTTAGTAGTTATATTTTCTATTTTTAATTTATGTGTTATCTTCTCATTTTTAATGAACTTAATTACATGTATTAAATTTTCTATCAATATTTTTGTAGTTCTCTGAGCCACTTTAAGAAGATTATTCTGGGGCCAGAGGAATGGGTCAGCTGCTAAAGCACCGAGTCAAGTGCTAAGTACCCAAATTCAATTCCCCAGTACCACATAAGCCAGGCATGGTGGCATGCACCTATAATTCCAGAACTCTGGAGGCTGAGACAGGAGGATTACAGTGAGTCTAAGGCCAGCCTGGCCTCCATAGTGAGTTCAGGGTCAGCCTGGGCTACAGAGTGAGACCCTGTCTCAAAAAGAAAAAAAATATATATTATTCTGAATTTTTGTCTTTTATTTCATAGATCTTCACTTCTGCAGGATTTGTTAGTGGATAATTAGTTTGCTTTTGTGGTTTAGTATTTCTTTGATTTTTTTTCCAAAAATTTTGTATGCCAGATGTTTAAGAAAATGGTGCTGCTCTGGTGTCATTTTGTGATGGGAGACCTTTGCTACTTGGTCTAGCTTGAGATTCTGATTGGGCTAGTTTTTACTGATGTCAGACAGGGAACTTTTGCTGGGTGAAGGTCTAGTTGGATGAGGCTCTTAACTGTGTTTTAGGGATTGAATGAAGCTTGCTATGCTACACAGTCTGGTAACACCATTGGTGAGACTGTAGTAAAGTAGAGCCTTTGGCTAGGCTTTGCAATTGCATCTCATTTGACCTTGTTGTGAGCTGTCTTCTCTTGTTGGCCAGTGATATAGTTTGGCCTCTGTACCAAGGCAGGGCCATATTTTGTGTTTTGAGGTTGAAAAAAGACTCTGGGATCAGGGCCAGAACTATGCTCTATAGATAGAGATGCAATTAGCTTCTATCACGGGGTAGACTTAAACAGAGCACGAAGAGTTAGTGAATTAACCATTTGGCCACTGGGCCTGGATGCGACTAGATTCTCCCTATTTGGCTACCTGCCTTTGCTTTTCAATCTGGAAAAAGGTTAATGAGTGGGCTGGAGTTTGATAGAGTAGAAGCTTGGATGCTAGATCCACACAATGCTAGATACTTTTTTTTTTTTACAAGATAATTACCAGTTTGTCTCTGTGTTCTAGCCTGGAAAAGCTTCTCTCTTATAGCCAAGAAAACTTTCAAAGAAAGCTACAGAGGTAAACCAGTAGGAAATTCCAGTTTAGGAAACTCATTGACCGTCCTTACATAGTGAAACTGTTGAACTCTCCAGAGTGCATCTCCAAGGGCTGGAAAGCAGAACAACCACAAAGATCTATGCACTAGTGTCTCAGAGCCTCATACCTGAGAGGTATTTATTATTTATATATTATATTATATATTTATATATAGTAATTATATTTATTTATAATTGACACCAGGTGGTCACCTGTGCTCACATCCTCAATATTTTCCATTAAATAAGACAAGTAAGTGGCTCTTGCACAGGATCTTTTAATGGTGAGAAGCTGAATGTTCACCATTATCCTTCTTCCTCTAGAAAAACCATAGGTCCCAAGGAATCTTCTCCAAGCAGCACTGCTCCTGCTTGGAATGTGCTTTACATGTTGCTGTTTTCAGTTTGCACTCCAAGGGGCATGTCTCAGCCTCATTCTCACATTGGATGTTCGCCAGAGTTTTGGGATATCCACTTTGGATATTTGCCAATTGAATTTTGGGACGTGGAGTTGAAGAGTTCCTATTCTGCTATCTTGCACATAGTATTTAATCTTAATTGCCTGACTCCAGAATCAGTGCTACTATTATTTGCATGTGCTGCATAGCAAGTGGAGACTGCCTATAAAAGCAAATAAAGAATTTGAGCTCTAGATTCTTTTGCCAATACAATGGCATCTGCACTCGTTCTTTGGAAAAAGTTGTATTGGGTTCTCTTTAGTTTAAGGCCCTCAGACATTGTAAAGTATTGGTGAATTTCCTGGATATCATTCTACTTCACTCAAGTGAGGGTTATGTCCATCAATGAACAAGTGCACAGGGCTGATATATAGCTAGGAAAAATTAAGTCACTAAGTTAAGAACATCAACAAGTCTGTATTTTGCAAGTCAATTTAGAGAAAAACAGGATTTTATGTGTTGGGTAGGCTAAAAACAATTTCCTAGAAATTTCCTTGAAACCAGGGAAAATAGCATGAGAGTTATCAAATTAGCACTATAAATAAAGCCATATCAATCTCAGTGGTTCTTACTGGATCACAAATTATGACAAGCTTAACACAAAAAAAGAAAAAAAGGAAAAAGATAACTTGCATTTTAATCATGTGTGATCATAGGTCATAATAGTGTTTTCCTGTAACACTTTTCAAATATTAGCCATCAATTCTGTGAAAGAAATATGAGAAAGATAGGAGAGGAATGCGTTCAGAAAATCAGTGAGCATGAACTCGTAGATTCTGATAAGCTGTGTAAGAACAAAATAAGGTTGAGCTATCTCTACCACTTCCTTTTGGCTCTTACATTTTCACTCAGAAGTCAATATCTCAAATTCACATTTTAGCCCACACTGTGATCACAATTTTTCTCTTAATAGTTTAGTATGGTAAAGGAACTGGAAACGATCACTATCATAATTAGTCTTTTTTTTTAAAAGATAAAACTCAATGCCCTGCAGTTGGCCCCTTTGCAGGCTAACTCATATCTAACATGGAATATTTAAGACAGTTTCAGTGAGATTCCATGTCCCTTTAGTTAGACTGGCAATTATTTAAAAACATGCTGCTAAAGATGTAAGGAAAAAAAGACTTACTCACTGTAGATGAAAGCATAAATTAGTACATTTATTATGAAAAAGAATATGAAAGTTCCTCAAAGAGTTAAAAATAAAACTACCATCTGATTCAACAATATCAATCCTGGATAAACATACAAAGGAAATGTAGTTGACATACAAAAATGATACCTACTTTACAAGTTTACTGAGGCACTAGAGCTAAGATAGGGAATCAATTTAGATATTCCTCAGTGGGTGAATGAATAAACAAAACACATTGCACATATATCCACAATTAAGTGATAGTTACCCCCAAAAAAAGAATGAAATTCTGTCATTTGCGTGAAAATGAATGGAACTGGAAGGCATCATGTTTAGCAAAATGAAGTGATATACAGAAAGAGAAGCATTGTATATTTTCTCATGTGTATGCCTGTGTGCCTCTGTGTGTGTGTGCATATGTGTTTTAGTTATACTTTTTTGTTGCTATGACTCAATACCTGACATCCACAAATTTAGGGGAGGAAAGGTTTATTTTAGCTCACAGTTTCAGAAGGTCATAGTTCACTCAGGGGCGGCTGGCAGGCAATGGAAGTGCATGGCAGAGGCAGAGGTGGAGGCAGCTCCTCATGGCATCACAAAAAGGAAGCCACGTCCCATGAAGTCCAATCTCTCCCCAGAGGAAAAAGCTGTAACAGTCTTTCTTCTTCCTTCCTTTAATACAGTTTGAGTTCCCAGTCATTTTTCTTAGTTTAGAGTTCTACTGATTATTTTCTTAGTTTGAAAAAAGCTCTTAATTTTGGTTTATGTGGTTTAAAAAAATTCTCTGTGTTTTGTTGCTCTGATCTTTGTTATTTTCTTCCTAATGCTAACTTTGGGCTTTCCTACTTTTCCAGTTTCTTAGGATTATTGCCATTCATTGTTATTAATAAAGGTAATAAGTTTTAAAATATTCTGTTTTCATTTTTACTTGGTTCACAATGTTTTTAAAATTTCCTTTTGATCTTACTTGACCCATTGGCTGTTCATGAGTATGTTGTGTAATTGCATGTATTTGTGAATTATTTCAGTTTTCTTTCAGCAATTGATTCCTAGTTTCATTCCAGTTTGGTAAGAATTAATACTTGATATAGTTTCAATCTTTTAAAATCATAGTAACTTGTTCTGTGATTTAACATGTGATCATTTTCAAAAATTGTTCTGTGCATGCTTGAAAATGTGTATTCTACTGCATTGGAAGGAGTGTTCTGGATATGTCTGTGAAATTCACTTATTCCAAAGTGTTGCTCAGACCTATTATTTTTTAGCACCTTTTCTTAAAGGCAAGAGTCGTCCATAAAACATATTTCGATATGCTTTCTATAAAGCACATTCATATGCAGATATTAAGTTTTCCTGAGTTATTCATTGATCTTAGGAAAGAAGACCCAGATGATTACTAATTCCTTTAGAAAATGTTTGAAACGGGTTTAAACATTTTTCCTGGAATTTGAAGTACTTAAAGTATTCCATGTAGTTTAATGTTGAGGAAATAAACAGGGACCAAATTAGCAGTATGAGCAAAAGAACAGAAGGTAAAATGACTCAGAGTTAGGCAGTAAGGTTTGTAGGAAACAGTTATTGGAGATCTTGGAGATCCAGCTCCACCTGCACCAAAAGATCTTGGAGATCAAACCCCAACTGCATCAGAAGATCTCAGAGATCAAGCTCCACCTGAGATTGAAGAAAAAATGTTTACAATTTTAGAAAATGATAAGTGAATCTTAATGCAATGGCCTGTGTAGTAATCTTTAGCATCTTGACTATAGAAATGTTTTTGCATGTATCCAAAACTACTAGCAAATCATGACAATCTATTGTGTTTCGGAATCACAGCACTCCCCATTAAATGAAGGTAATTCCTAGCGTATTCTCACTTTCTCTTATTTAAGTAATTTTACTGATTTATTTTTTATGGAGTTAGTCTCTTTGTGTTTTCTGAGGAAAGACTCACATCAGTATCATGAGTGTGTGTACATGTGTGTGCAGGTACATACATGTGTGTGTGTTTTACTTTTATGTTTCTTTGTCTCAAATCACTTTTCTTTTTTTAACTCTGGGACGAGGGAAATTAGAAATCACATTTCTTTTCTGCAAATACTCTTTAGGAGTTTCTCCCCATAGGGGAACTAGAGGGAGACTGGAAAACTAAGGGAATTGTTTGAAATTTATGTCAGTGTCTTCTCAGTATCAGCATGTACGTTGGCGGCAGAAGTAACTTTCAGCCTGCTATTACTCATGTATATCTAAGAAGTTCCAGAAGGCTTAGTAGTGAAAGAGCCAGAAAACCCATATAACTAGCAAACAAATTTAACTTCAGGGTCTTGAATCCTATTTCTCAGAGCCTTACAGTAAACTCTAGAGGTTCAAGCACTAAGTTGGCTGTACCTTCTCTTACAACCATGAAAACTGTTCCAGAGCTCTGAATTTGAATATCTCCAATCACGTGCCTTTGATTTCTAGTCCTAGAGAGATAGCAATAATCCAAGATTAACTATAACCACACTCAACTCTCACCTAGTTCAATCCTGGAGCAGTTCTTTACTGTATTTTTATAACAGAATAAACAGGGAAACTTTGCTACCAGAGCACCTGGAGACTCTACGGCTTTATTTATATACAATTACCTGTATATAATATGATATTTCTGAGAGAAGTAGGTAAGATGGCAGAACAGAAATATCAATCACACCACTATGTGAGAGAAAAGAGTCAGAGGAACAACAGAGAAAGTATATTTTGAGGAAAGAAAGTAAGAAAAAGCCCTGGGAACCAATAAAGTGCTGTGAAATCCAAGCCACGACGGGAATTGCAAAAACAAAGCTGAGAACAGTACAAAGTAAGCCTCAAAAACTCTGTGGCAGGGGAAGGGGAATGAGACACCACGAGTGAATGGCAAACTAGGGAGTAAAATCAAGTCCAGTAGCTGCAGACTCACTGCCCTAATAACAAGATAAATCTATGTTTCTTACAAATTTTATTTCTAGTTTGAGATTTGGTTTGGGAGTAACTCCTCCTAAACAACAAGCTAGCTTTTGAGAAGAAATGTATTACATCTTTCAGCAAAATCTCAGTGCTATAATCAGAAACCAGGTTGATCAGGGTTTTCTCTTTGAAACAAAATGGCTCTGAGGAGAATTCTCAAAGTAGTTATGATCCCAGGTTCCTGGGGGACTTCCTTCCACATTGACAGGGTGGTAGAAAGCCATGCAAGACAGTTGTGGCTGGAGACACTGACTGATACAGCCCCCTGAGGAGATGTCTGAGCAATGGGAGTTATGGACTACTAAAACAAACAGAGAGCACACATTTCAGTGGTCCTGTTCTCTGTGGCAAAGAACAACATACATCCTTGTGAAATGATGCAAGGAAGCTAGATTTGAGAGCAAATGAGAGTGACAAATCCCTCCGTTCCTGTTGTCCCCTTCCTGCACAAGACTTGGAGGTTAGACAGCTCTCCACACACATTCTGAGTCCTCTTGGGCATATGTCTGACTTGGACATTTGCTACATGCATGGGCGCACAGGCTGGACTCCACTGGGTTGAACATAATTCCTTCGAGTGCAGCCCATCTATTGCCAAAGTGCAACAATAGAATATTGCTATAGCCCAGACATTGAGAATGTCACCTGGTGTGCAGGCTAAGGACTTATAAAATCAATGTGCAGAGTCCCCCCAAGAATGACTGCAATCCGAGCATCTGAGCTGGAAAAATTGAGTCCTTTTTTTCCCTTTTCCTGTATATATTCTATCTTCTGTTATTTTTATTTCTCATTTCAAATTTCTCATTATTTGTCATAGTTTTATTTTTATAATATTGATATTTTATTAGGATTTTCACTCTTTGACTAATTTTCCTTTTTATATTAATTTTGCTTTTATTTAACTTTTAGCTCCTCTCTAGATATTTTTGCTTCTTTTCTATTATTATTAATAATTATTAATGTTGTAGTTGCTGTGTTTCCAATTGATTTTTACTGTATTCCTACATATGGTTTATTTGTATGTCATGGTTATTACCATTGTTTGCTTCTTTCTTCTGAGTAGAGTGTGGAACCAAGCCGAGCTCTTTAAACACATTGGGTGAGTGCTTTGCTGCTAAACCAAACTGCCAGCCAATTGGAAAAAAACTGCTCCCTATCCCAGCCACTATCTTGTTCTGCTTAAACATTGATGGATACTTTATTTTTCAAAAGATATAAGTCTCTAGCTGGTGGCCTGGCCCCACTAGACATAGCTGAGAGTGAGGGATTAAATCCACTCATGGACCTTGATTACTACAGCAAAACATGTTCTGGAAATGAAACCTACAATGGGCCTCAGCATGGTTCCTCCTATGTCTTTGCTGACACATGGTTGAGAAGACTAAAGAAAGGCACAGAGGTTACACAGGGTACACACCAAACACTTTGTTGTTATCAACAAACCAGCCTAAACTCATATAGCATCCTGAGTCTTACAGACCTACAACACAAGCCTATTGTGTCAGGCTCTGACAATACAAACTGTGTCAAAATCCACAGATTAAAGAGAACCCATAGGAAATTTTACGTTAAAAAGTCCGTTGAGAGATCAAACTGCGTCAAAACCCACCAATTACAGAGAATCCACAGGAAAACTCCATTAAAAGTCCATTTGGAAATAAATCCAATACTATACAATGCATTGATGGCCCAACACACATTTTCAAGAGAAGGTGATTTCTTCAAAAGAAAATTAAAAATAGAAAACATATTCATCACAAAGAGATGCATAAATCTCAACATAGGAATATAAGAAATATGGAAAAACAAGCAACATGATTTCTCTAAAAGTTCATAATTCTCTAGCAACTTATTCCAAAGATATCAAAATGAATTATATTCTGGACATGGAATACAAAAGAAAGATGCTCAAATGATCATATATTCAAAAATGATGCAAGCAAATGGCTGGATGAATTCGGAAAGACAAGGTAGGTATGAAAGAACAGTCTAGTACAGTGATTTTGAAAAAGAACCAAGCAGAAATGTTGGAAATGAAAAGTTCAACAAAGTAAATAAAAACTCAGTTTGAAGCATTGGTCAGATGAAAAAAGAATATCCGAGCTTGTTGAATTACCACATTCAGAAAATAATAAGAAAAAAACAAGAAATTGTGAACAGAACATCCAAGAACTAGGAGACATGGTTAAGAAAACAAAGCTATAAATAATTTTAGATAATAATAATAGTGGTTTAGATGAAGAAACTGAGGCACAAGCTAAAGGGGCACAGAAAAATGCAGAAAAATGCCCAAATCTTGAAAAAGATATGGACATCCAGCTAGAGGAGAAATTTAGAAAAACACCAACATGTTAATTTCCTCATTCACAGTATTTGTTCAGTAACCTACAATGCTACTACTTCTTATGACTCTTAACCCTATTATTTTTTATTAAATAATAGTATTTACATAGATGAAAATAAATAACTGAATAATGTATGATTTCAAGCAGCCATCAATTTTAATAAATGTATGTTGAAATGCTAACATTTATATAAAATTATTTACTGTATTATTACTTATTTGTATTTCCTCTAGTATAATTGTTTATGACTTGCTCTCACAAAAGATCATCCCAGCAGAAAATCAATAGGGGACATATGAATTCAGGAACACCAAGAATACACCAAACATAGTGGGTATCTATATCTTAGTTACTTATTCATTAATGGTACAAAATATCCAACATCAACAGTATAAAGGAAAAGGGATTTGTTTAGCTCACAGTTTCAACAGGTCCTACACAATCCATTTACATGCAGCCAGCAACAATGGAGCACATGGCAGAGACTTGAGAACTACTCACAATATTTCAGACAAAAAGCCAAGGAAGCAGGAGCTAGTCTTTTTCTGGAGACTAAGGCAAGGCCAGAGCTTTTCCAGGAAGAAGCTGTAACAATGCTTCTTTTTCTTTCCTTTACTTAGTTCAACTTGCCAGTTGGCCCACCCACACCCAGATGGGTGGCTTTTTCTCACTTCCTGATCCACAAGTCAATAACACACATCCAAAAGCTCTGCCTTGGGCACCCACCCCCAATCTCAACAAGTTAACCCAGTTCCTCTGGATCAAACCCCAAGCGCCTGTCCCTTCCAGCCAAGCCCTGCCTCCCAATAGCACAAGGTTCCACCGTTATTCCATTACATCTATATACATGAGGTTTTGGGGGATACTCCAGATCCAAACCACAGCAGCAACATAAACACTATGTTACTCAATAACTTATTCCCAAGCTATCATGGAACATCAGCAATATAGACTATGTTTGCCATAAAACATACCTTAACAAACTGGAATAGAAAAAAAATACAATATCTATTCTCAAACCACAATGGAATTGAAGTAGAAATCAATAACAGAAAGGTAGCTGCTATTTGGAGAGTAAACTATATGTACCTAAATAAGATGTGGATCAAGAAATATGAGATTTTAAAAATAGTTTGGACTAAGGACAGTGAAAACACAAGTATTCAAAACTGGCAGAATGCAGCAAAAGCAGTATTTAAAAGATCATTTATAGTACTGAATGCATGTGTTAAGATCTAATAATTGACAACCTATGCTGCACTTTAGAAAACTGGTGAAAAGAGAGCAAGTCAAGTTCAAAGCAAACAAAAGAAAGTAAGTAATAAAAATTGGAGCACAAATCAGTGAAATTAAAAATATTTTATTTTTTCATGTGTTATTTAGATTTATATTGCTTAAACTCCAAATACTTGGGGCTTTGCAGTTATATCTCTGCTATTTATTTTCTACTTTAATTCCATTGTGGTTTGAGAACAGACATTGGATTTACAATGCATAGAATCCAGAAGACAAGAAGAATGTTCTTGTAAACTTCTTTAATAAGATGTAAGCTGAAAATTTCATAAACCTTGGGAAAAATATAGACATCCAAACCCAGCAAACTCAAAGGACTTAAGATCCTCTGATACATTTTTAAATAAGACTATCAAAAGTGTGAAACAAAGAGAATTCTAAAAACTGCAAAGGGCAGGCTCTTGGAAGTGGACAAGGAAATGAGGAAAAGAGCGAGACAAGGGAGAGGAGGACAAAGGATCAAAAATGACCAAGATATGTACCAATTATTCAAAATGTACATCACTATTCTGAGTTAAAAACATGCACTAATAAAATAAAGTTTGTAAACCAACAACATAAAAGAAAAAGCAAGAGAAAAACATCAGGTCATGTGCAAGGTTGTCAGCAGATAACTCTCAAGCCAGGAGAGAATGAAACAACATATTTGAAGTTCTGAAAGGAAAAAACAAAAAACTGACAACTAAGAATATTACATAGACTCAGAAAACCTACCTTTCAGAGCTAAAGAAGAAATAAAATCTTCCCAATAGAACAAAAAACTGAGACAACTCATCACCAACAGACTAGCCCACCAGATCATAAATGCTTATGTGAGTCCTACATATTGAAATTAAAAAATAGTAATAACCATCAGGAAAACATAAGAAGGCTTAAAACTCAATAGTACAGAAGATATATGAACAGGAAAAAGAATTGAACCCAAACTTTTAAAGACAGAAACAAAATAGCTGCAAAAACGAGTAACAAGAGGAAAGGAACAACTACAAAAAAAAAAGTTTTAAAATGACAGGTGTAGGTGCCAGAGACAGCCTGGTAGCCACTGGCAGAGCCCCACCTACACCTGAGAGCTTGCAGGACTGGGCCTTCAGGCACCCCATCCCTCCTGCACACCAGAGACAGCCAGGTAACACTTAAAACAGAAAGAGTTCTAATTTAAGAATGTCTGGAAAAGAAACAAAGCCCATCAACAATACTAGAGCTTCAACTCACTGTAACAGAACCATAAGGAAATGTGGTAACAAATCACCTACAGAAAGACCTGTCACCAAGAATATGATACTAGGTATTTGAAATAGCAGACCCCAAGATGAAAAAGACAAAAAAAAGATGTTAATTTCTAGGCCCAGGAATACTTAGAATTGAAATAGAAAATGAAACAGGAAATGCAAGAGCTACGCTGGGGCATAGCTATGCTATCAGCAAACATCGACAAGAAATTAAAGGAAAACGAAGATATAAACCAGAAGATAATAAAGGCAATACAAAAAATTAGAGAAGAGTACAGCAGAGATGTAAAAATATTGAAAGCAGATATAGAGGATGTGAAAAACACACAGGAAAAAATAAGTAACCAATTTGAAACTTTTCACAATTGAATATCAGATGTAGGAGATAAAATGGTAGAGCTGGAATGTACAGTCCATAAAGAACAGAAAACAAAAAAGGAAGAAAGAGAATGGTTACAACAGCTGATGGATGGATGACTCAAAGAGGAGCAACTTCAGAATTATGGGAGTGCAGGAGAAAACTGAGGACAAAACAAAAGGCTTTAAAGGCCATGTTCAATAAAATTATGGAAGAAAATTTCCCAAATACAAGCAAAGAAATGAACATTGAACTACTGCAGGCATATAGAAGACCAAACAGCTTTGATCAGAAGAGAACCTCATCATGACACTGCATAATTAAAATACTAGAGAGGTCCAACACAAAGAGAGAATATTAAAAGCTGTAAGAGAAAAGTAGAGGGTGACTTACAAAGATAAGCCCATCAGGATGACTGTGGTTTCTCAACCCAGACCCTAAAAGCCAGGAGACCATAGAACAATATCATCCACGCACTAAGAGAACATAAATTCCAACCCAGACTGCTATATCCAGAAAAATTATCTTTTAAATTAGAGGGAGAAATTAAGACTTTCCATGATATAGAAAGCTTAATGAAATTTGTAGCCACTAAGCCAGCATTGCAGAAAATACTTAAAGGAAACTTAGAAAGAGAAAGGGAGGCTAACAACACCAAAGACCCCAGAAAAGAGACAACAGATATAGGAGAATGAGCTGAGAAGAAAGTCTAGTAAATAATGCTGAAAAACTATAACAATTGCAGGACATACCAAACATACCTCAATAGTTACTCTGAATGTGAATGGCCTCAACTCACCTACTAAAAGACATAGTCTGGTTGACTGGATCAAAAAATAGAAACCCACAATTTGCTGCTTACGAGAGGCACACTTCACCCACAAGGAAACTTGTAGACTGAAAATAAAACAATGGAATTCGACAGAATTTATGCAACAGGGCCCAGAAAATAAGTAGGGCTAGCTATATTAGTCTCAGACTCATCAGATTTCAAAACACAAAAGATTAAGAGAGACAAAGATGGTCACAATATAGGGACACAATAGAACAGGAAAAATTCACAATTATCAATATATATGCTCCCAATTATGGAGCACCCAGTTACGTAAATCAAAAATTATTAGATCTGAAAGGACATATAGGTCCAATACAGTTGTAGTAGGGAACTTGAATACTCCACTATCACAGATAGATAGACCAACCACACAGAAAAACCACAAAGATATACAACAGTTAAATAACACTATAGAAAACTTGGACCTAACAGAAGTTTACATAGTTTTCTACCTAGCATTAACAGAATACACGTTCTTCTCAGCAGCAAATGGAACATTTTCTAAAATAGACCATATTCTAGGTCATAAGTCATGCTTAAATAAATACAAAGGAATAGAAATAATTCCTCATATACTTTCAGATCAAAGTGGAATAAAACTGGAACTTAACAGCAAAAGAAGCAGAAGAAAATACACAAAAACATGAAGACTAAATAACTTACTACTGACCAAACAATAGATCACAGAAGAAATCAAAAACTTTGTAGAGTTAAATGATGAAGTAAGTACAACATATCAGAATCTATGGGACACAATGAGAGAGGTAATTAAAGGGAAATTCATAGCCATAAATTCACACACCAAAAGAACAGAGCAGTCACAAGTACACAAGTTAATGATGCACTTTAAGGCCCTAGAGAAACAAGAACAATCTAAGTCAAGAAGCAGTGAAGAAAAGAAATTATAAAGATCAGACCTGAAATTAATGAAATTGAAATTAAAAAGACAATAAAAAAGATTAATGAGTCAAAGAGCTGGTTCTTCAAATGAATAAACAAGATTGACAAACCTCTAGCTAAATAACCAAAAGAAGGAAAGAAAAAGCACAGACTATAATGCACTTAGAAATGAAAAGGGTGAAATTACAATGGACTATGCAGAAATTTAGAACATTATGAAAAATTATTTTGAACCCTATATTCTAACAATTTAGAGTATTAGGAAGAAATGGATGACTTCCTACACATACAAAATACCAAAATTGAATGAAGAAGACAAAAATCTTAAACAACTCCATTACACACAGAGAAATTGAAGTAGTAATAAAAGCTGTACCTACAAGTAAAAGCCCAGGACCAGATGGATTCACAGCAGAATTTTTTCAGTACTTCAGGGAAGAACTAGCACCATTTTTTCTCAAACTGTTCCATGAAGGTGAAAGAGAAGCAATACTACCAAAGTCATTTCTAGAGGCTAGCATCATGTTAGTCCCAAAGTCATACAAAGACTTAACTACAAAGAAGAATGATAGACCAATATCCTTAATGAATATAGATTGGCAAATTCTTAATAAGATTCTGGCAAATAGAATCCAACAAGTAATCGGAAAGATCATTCAAACACCATGATCAAGTGGGCTTCATTCCTGGGATGCAAGGCTGGTTCGACATACATAAATCAATCAATGCAATACACCACATCAACAAAAGCAAAATCAAAAACCATATGATCATCTCAATTGATGCAGAAAAGGCCTTTGATAAAATTCAATGCCCTTTCATGATAGAAATTCTGAGAAAAATAGGTATAGAAGGGCCTTATCTCAAACTCATAAAAGTCATATGTGCCAAACCTACCACAAATATAGCAAATGGAGAAAAGCTGAAAGTGTTTCCTCTCAAATCAGGAACATGACAAGGTTTTCCACTCTCACCACTCTTACACAACAAAGTCCTTGAAACGTGGCGTAGCAATGAGACAAGAAAGTGAAATAAAGGGGATTTTCAGTAGAAAGGAGGAAGTCAAACTATCCTTATTTGTAGATGATAAGATTATCTCCATAGAAGACACCAAAATTCCTCTATGAAACTCTTGGAAGTAATAAACAAAGTCAGCCAAATCACGGGCTGCAAAATCAATACTAAAAGATCAATAACTTTCCTCTACACCAACAATGAACTCACTGAGAAAGCACTCAGAAGAATAATCCCATTCTCAATAGCCCAGCAAAAAATTCAATACCTAGCAGTATGCCTAACCAAAGAAGTGAAGCACCTATATAAAGAAAACTACATTACACTGAATAAAGTGGTAGGCGACATGAAAAAATGGAAAGACATCTCCTGTTCTTGGATAGACAGAATTAATATAGTCAAAATGACTATATTGCCAAAACTATATACAGATTCAATGCAATTCCTATCAAAATACCAACAATTTTTTAGAGAATTTGAAAAAAATTCTCGAAAAAAATAATAATTCTTAAACTCATATGGAACCAAAGGAGACCTAGAATAGCCAAATCAATCTTGAGTAACAAGACTAAAGCAGGAGGCATTACAATACCAGACATCAAGATATACTATAAAACTATGTTCTAAAAACAATTTGGTATTGGCACAAAACCAGACACACCAGTGGAACAGAACTGAGGATGCAGAGACAAACTCAGATATCCTCAGCTACCTACACATGTAAGCAACTAAAATTAACCCATAAAGACAGAAAACCTAGAAAAAACAAGTGGTAAGAATAAATCCATAAAAATAATAGCCCCCACAAAAGAAAACAGAAGCCCAGATAGCTCCACTGCTGAATCTTACCAAATCTTAAAAAAAAAACTAATTCCAATTCTCAAGCTATTTCAGAAAATGAAAAGAAAGGAGTTCTTTCAAATTGATTCTGTGAGGTTAGTACTATCCTGATATCAAAGCAGACAAGGACATATTATTGATTGAGAAAGGAAGAAGGAAGGAAGGAAGTGAGGAAGGAAGGAAGGAAGGAAGGAAGGAAGGAAGGAAGGAAGGAAGGAAGGAAGGAGAAAGAACTACAGACAATATCCCCAGTGAACATAATTGCAAAACACTTTTGGACAGAATTTTAGCAATTCAAATTCTACAATGCCTAAGAAAAATTACATTTCATGACCAATTAGGATTTGTCCCAGGGATCAAGAATGATACAGTATATGTATATTAATAAAATAATATATGAGCAAAATAAAGGGGAAAATTATATAATCACCTTAATAGCTACAGAAAATAGTCAATAAAATTCAGTTTTTATGATAAAAATGCTCACTAAAATAGGTACGGAAGGAACATACTTCAACATAATAAAGGCTGTGTATAGCAAACTTATAGCCTTAATCATATTGAATAGGGAAGAGCTAAAAGTCTTTCCTCTAAGATTATTATCGATGTAGTAGAATATCCTTGTGCTAACATCTACTCAGGAGACTCAAGCAGGAGTATTGGTTAAACATCAGAGTCCAAGGCCAGCCTGAGCAATGTAATGAGAGCCTATTTCAAAAGCAAGAATGGGAGGTCTTCCTGTCAAGGTGGCAGCCGAGTAATAAAGCTGCACAGTGTCTCCTCGTGGATCCACTTAGAGTTGAGATACAGTCAAAAACTGCCTGTTCAATGTAGCTAGGACAAGGATTAGTGCCCCAAACAATTGAAAGGATTGCAATGAGAAGGTCAGAAACTCTGAAAACACTTTGGAAGCAGAGGTAAACAGCAGCCCGGGAAGCTATCTCAGGATGATTGCAAACTACTGTGAAATCCTGGCATCCAGAAATGGAGGAAAGCCTGCCTGGAGCCCAGAACCTCTGACCAAGCTAGAATAGGAGAGGAGCACCCCAACAACTGAAAGGAGACCGCAGGAATGTCAGACATCCCAAAGACAGAAGTGGAGAAAACCAGCACCCCAGGAAGCAGTCCTAAGTCCACCATGGGCAGCCCTGAACTGCCAGCATCCACAGACAAAGGAAAGTCCAGATCCCAGAGCCTCAGACCGAGATAAGTGCAGATCCGAGAGAAGTGGGAAGTGACAGCAGCTGGTAGTCCCAGCCCCCAAAAACAGCCTGCAGGCAGTGCAAACTGCAAATGCCATGCAGGATTCCTCTAGAAAAAGGCCTCCTGGAACCTAGATCAGAAGTAGTGCTAGACAGCCACAACAGCTCATGACGTAAGCAGGAGCCATTTTTTAAAAAGAGCTCAGGACTGAATGTTTTAGAGTAATAGAAAGCTCAGAAGAGCACATCAGTGTTTTTGGGGTCACTCTTAAACAGTACCTAGCCAGAAAGTAGCGTAAGAAATAGTTGTGGAGAGGAGAGAAAGGTTACTGACCTCCTAAACAGTTCAGGTGTAGTGGAAGCACCTCAGAGGATGGAGAGCCCTGCCATTGGGGGATGGAAGCCATGACTGGGCAGAAGGGCTTTGCTGAAGGGGCTGGGTGTTATCATGATACTTCAGAGGCCATCAGGCTGTTAGGTCCTCTCTCATTGCCTACTCCCAGCACAGAACTCAGGAATTTCGGCTACCCTCATCCATCCTCATACTCATTCAAAGAAACCTCTCAACTAGACCTTTAAAGTGAAGTTTCTCAACAATGGAAACATGGGAAGAAGACAGGGCAACAGGACACCCACAGACATGCCTGAGACCCCAGAAACTAATGTCATGGGCCCTGAAATAGCAGAACTCATAGAGAAGAAAGTCAAAAAGCAAACTTGTTGAACAGCTTGTTCAAACAAGATATTCTCAAAGAAATGCAAGCAATGATCAGCAGACTTAAAGAGGAACTTAATAAATAGTAGTCTTGATGGATACAAAGCTTACTGAGCATACAGAAGCCACAAATAAAAAGTTGATTGAGGTAAATAGGAATTGCAAGATATGAAAGAACATTTTGAAAGGGAAGTGGAAATTTTGAAAACAAATCTAGCTGAAATTCAGGATGTGAAAAAATACATTTGAAATCAGGGAAAGCTGACTCAAATATTGTGAGGACAGAATTTCAGACCTTGAAAGCAAATCTGAGGAAACTAATGCTATAATTAGGCACAACTCCAAAATTAGAAATGAGAAAAGTAGCTGGACATAACAGCTGATAGATGATTCAAAAGAATCAATCTCAGGATTATGGATGTGGGAGAAAGAGCAGAAAACAGCAGCAAAGATGTAAAGAACTTATTTACTGAAGTCATGTAAGAAAATTCCCCAAATCTAAAAAATGAAATTAATTTTCAGGTACAAGAATCTTACTGAACACCAAATAACCTCAACCAACAATGAGATTCACTACAACACATCATAATCAAAACCTGTGAAATACAACATAAAGAGAGAATATTAAAAACAGCAAGAGAAAAACATTATTCTACCAAGGTAAATGCATTTGCATTACTGCAGATTTCTCAATGCAAATTTTAAAGGCCAGGAGAGCCTGGAGCAAAATCTTTCAAGCTTTTAAAGACAGTATCATCCAGGGAATATTCCCAAAAGAGTTAAAGACAACACATAACAGAGATACATGTACACCTATGTTCAGTGCAGCACAACTAACAATAACTAAAATATGGAAGACATCAAAAGACATGTCAACTGAGGATGTTGTATCTATCAAATTATCCCTGAAAATTGACGAAGTAAAAATTTTCATGACCATGAATCCCTAAAGAAATTTGCAGTCGCTAACCCAGCACTGCAGGAAAAACTTGAAGGAATCGCTGAGAGAGACCAAGTGAAAAGCAGCACAAAAGAACATGAAGGAAAGGAAGCATCTAAGGAGAAAGTACAATGAAAAAATAGATCCTGCTAAAACAGTACCAGCTTTCTCATAAAATCTGTGAAAATTCCCCCATAATTATTACTTTAATGGTATATTAATTTGCAAAAGATAATTATATTCAACATGGGGAACTGGTATCAAATCTTTTAAAAATATGTATGCATGAATTTATGGATGGATAGGTAGATAAAATGATAAACCAATTCTGGCAAAATGTTAGTAATTAGTGAAATATGAGTAAATAATTTATGAAAGTTAAAAATATCTGAAATAACTAAGTATGCCATTATACCTATTGCTTTATGTGTTATATACTTTTGTGACATAGACTTAAGTTCATTTAATGTAGCAATTTACTTATTCAGTTTTTGATGTATGTTTGTCCTAAGAAAACAGACAGATGTAATGATAACCTGATTGTCTTTTGAATGTACAAACATTTACCTTTCAGTACTCAGGTAAGGAATTTGAAACTAAGCTTTTCTCTTTTTTTCTCATGTTTTCCAGCCCTATGAATTTCATTGTTATAATTCTTTTCTTGTGTGGACTGGTGGGTGAGGCCATATTAAAGAATTTCAACAAAGATATACTATGATACAAAAAAAACTTTCAGCAAATCATCCCAATAATGGGCTCTGCTGGACCCAGAAATGAAGCATCAAGATATGGCCATTGTAGCCCATTCTAGGGGTGGGAAGCTGGGCTAAAGATTGGTGATTTGAGTGGTGAAGTGAGTCAGAAGCAAAAGATTAAATATGTTAAATATTACATGGATTTTTTGACTTGAAAAACCCAGAATACAGGTATTCTATAGAACCAAATGGGTGTGATAGTGGTAGTTACAGGGGGATGGGAAGCGTGAGAAATGGCCAAAATGAGGAGGGAAAGGGGTTGTAATGTTGGTGTGACATATAAGTGCACAAAATACTTAAGTTCATAGTAAACTTTATGTATTGCATATACATATTACTAAAAATGGGACATAAAAGAAAAATAATTAAAAAAAAATTTAAAAACATGAATAGAAATACCTACTTAAATCACTCTCACTCAACATAGCACTGGAAGTCTTAACCAGAGAAATTAGACATGCAATAAAGGGCAGGCATCCACCTAGAAAAGAGGAAGTTATCCCATTCATAGGTGATATGACTTTGCATGTAGAAAACCTACAGAGTTCACCAAACACTTTTTTTTTTGAGGCAGGGTCTTTCTCTGTAGTCCAAGCTGGTTCTGACTTGTTATGTAGCCCTTGGCCTCAAACTCACAGCAATCATCCTGCCTCAACCTCTCAAGTGCTGGGATTACAGACTTTTCCACCACACCCAGCTATGTGGTGCTGGGGAATCAAACTCAGGGCCTTGTGCTTACTGGGCAAGTGCTCTAACTTCTGTGCTCTTGGTCCAGCCCCTCAAAAACAATTATAACTACTAAAGGAATTCAGAAAAATTGCAGGATACAAAATCAGCATATAGAAATCAGTGACATTTTTATGCACCAAAAACAAATTTGCAGAGAAAGAAATCAAAGCAATTCTATTTACAGTAGCCACACAAATAATATACCTAGGAACACATTTAAGCAAGGATATGAATGGTTTCTATAAAGATAATCACAAGACTCTGAGAAGAGATTGAGGGAACACAAAATTATGGAAAGAGATCCTATGTATAGGAGTGGGGAGAATTAATATATTAAAATGTTCATACTCCCCAAAAGGAAAGCAAAGGAAAAGCATTCCTCTCAAAAAAAATTTAAAGTGGTGTTAGAGTGTCAATAATCTCATTGAACAAAAATTGCCTTGTATCATACATCAAGATATAATTTTCCTCCAACATTAAAAAGTTTCCTACTTCTTTGGCTGAAATAGTTCAATTGCATTTGGGTATCATGTTGTGCAAAATATATGTGTACATTTAAACTCCAGAATCATATTTGGTGACGCAAGATGAGAGACAGCTAAAGAACAACAGGCCTTCTCTGTCCCTACCTTCTGCTTAGTTTGGACCATAAATGCATTGAGTAGAATAATAAGTGTAATTACACTCCTGGAATTCTATCACTTCACCAGATATAATAAATTAAAGCTAATATTATGCATTATATATGTTGATATGTTTAATAGCTATGTCAGCCTAGTTTACAACAGCTGGAATGACTTTGTGACTGCACTGATGTTCTGAGGGCTCTGCTGCCATGATGTCATCACTTTCTGCCTGGCCTCACCTCTTGAAGGCCTACCACCTCTCATTACTCTGGGATCAAGCCTCTAGCGCGCAAATCTTTGGGGAACAAGCCATAGCAATTTACACACACATGGGCATTATCGGTATGGATTCTTAAATGAAGTTTCTGTTTTTTTGAGAATCTTATGTAGGCAGAATATCTTATTTAACCCTCAAGTCCACAATACCCTTGCCTATAAGGCTGTTGTATTCTGCTAGCCAAAGGGTGTCTTTCAAACTGTAGTTCACATCCATGGTCCCTACTGGGGTCATGAAGGGCATAAACAGAAAGTCCATATGGCTACCTACCTACACCTACCTACAAATAAATGTCTAACTCCTTAGATATGACTGTCAAACTTTCTCAAAAGTAAAATGATATGAAACAGCTCAATGAACTGAAGCCACACCCCCAAACACACACACACACACACACACACACACACACACACACAGTCACACAGGAAATGTTCAATTGTGGTTATTACAGCTACTTTTACTCAATGTGGTTTTCATCTCAGAGTTGCTCTATCGAACGCTGGAAGGTACTTGATGAATTACACTTTACACCAGTGTTCTGATTCTATATGAGCCTCCAAGTCTAAGCACATTGGAATTAAAGAGGCACTGTCAAGTTCAATTTAGTCAAGATGACCTCTCTAACAATACTTCAAAGATTTTACTCATGTAATGCATACAGAAGGATTAGAATATGCACTCAGTTAAAAAATTACTATTCTGATGATCATGCACAATCTTAGTGCTAATAAACTTCTTGTATAGTTTCCCACACCAACAAGTGGAGTTTCTCATGGGAGTTGTGGTTATGTAATTTTTGAAAGAAATATACACTAATGTTTGTATCTGCGTAAAAATCACAAATAAAACTTTAGTGAGTAGATGTCAGCGTTGAGGATTGAAAAATAATTTGAATACTTATCATCGGTTGTATGATTATATGAATAAACTTCAGAGCAAACATTTAAACTTTGCAGCCCTAAGAGTTAATTCAGCTTGTACTGTTTATTTGCTGTCTGCCTCAAAGGTTTTTTTTTTTTCTTCTTCTTCTTCTTTTCTTTTTGGAATGCTCTCTCAGCTCTGTAGACTTCTTTCCACCAACTCCCAGGTACCAAGTGTCCAGAGAGATGAAATTTTCACTGTTACCTGTCTGGCCTCACATGAAGGCTGAGATCCCAACCTCTAGAGCAGCCGACCCAGTAAATTTTATCAAGTCCCATACTTAACATGCATTTAATAAAAAGTATAAACAAATTTGTTATTATTTAATCATCACATACATTGATTTTGTCATTTGTAAGCAAATCTGAGACTTCTCTCCTGTTTCATTTTCTTTCTATCAGTTATTTTTTTGGACTACCATCACTTAAATTATGAGCATGACAGGAAGGAGAGACACAGGACCAGCAAGAGGGGTCTCAGCATAAGCAGGCATACTGGAGGTCCCTGAGCCAGTTAACAACCACAGATCAGACTCTAGTAATCACTGATGCTAACACATGTAGATGGCCTCAAACATGAACTACACATTGTTGAAAGACTATTGGTTTAGAAAGGTAAAGTTTGTTAAAAAAAAAACCTATGAAAAAATACCAAGGATAGGTAAATTATAAATCAAAGAGGTTTGGCTAGCCACAGTATTGGTGGCTAACAGTTTGAGATCAGCTTCATTCTGTCAGTCTCTCTTGAAGGCCATCTTGCTGTGTCATGACATGGTGGATGATGCCAGTGGGCACATGTAGACTAAGTCTCATGGTAAAAGGGAAGGCAGAAAGCGAGGCAAGGAATTCACTGAGGAGGTGAAATTTGGCTTTGTAACCATCCACTCCTGCCTCAACCATTCTGGTTCCCTCATGTGGACAATTCACTTCCAGGAAAAAAGCCCTGATCCCTCTGAAAGTCCTCATTGTCTGACACGTTACATTCTCAATCAAATTTTCAGCCCATGAATATTTTAAGGGCTAACAATATCCAAACTATTGTGGTTTGGATCTGGAATGTCCCCAAGAGTCTCATGTATTTGGATTTTATAAATTATCCATGGAACCATGTGCTGTTAGGAGATGGGGTTCTGGTCTGGAGGAGTGGATTATAGGCATGTGGTGAATTGTAGATGTGTGGTGGAAGACAGGCATGTGGTAGATTATAGATTACAAACATGTGGTAGATTAGGGTCTTAAATCTGTAAAGGGCAGAACACTGAGGCTGGACCCAGAAGAGGCAGGTCACTGGGACAGGACCTGGAAGGATATATGCTACTTCTTTCCTTCCTTCTGAGGGACTCGGCTTCCTGTATGCAATGCCGTGAGGAGCAGCCTCCACCTCTACCTCCACCTTGTGCTTCCACTGTTGCTGGTTGGCCATGAGAGGACTGGGACCTTCTGAAACTGTGAGCTAAAATAAGCTTTTCCTCCTGTAATTTATGAAAGTCAGGTATTTTGTCACAACAGTGAAAAAGTAAATGAAACAAAAATCATAGCACTTAGTTTGTCTTAATCTAATGTTAAAGATATTGCTGCATTACATGAACTGAGATCCTATTTTTTTAATAGTAACAGTAGTAGTAACAGCAGTGTTTTGTGGTACTGGGGGTTGAACCCAGGGGATACTAAACTATATCCTCAGCCCTGTCTATTTTGACACAGAATCTACCTAAATCGCATAGGCTGGCCTTGAATTTGTGGTTCCCCTGCCTCAGCCTCCAAAGTAGCTAGGATGACATGGGTACACCACCACATCCTGTTTCTAATTTGTCTTTAAATTTATACATAAAAACATAAGATGTTATTCATAGTTTTGAGATAGCATATTTCAATAAATGTATAACATTGTATAATATTTCAATCAAGTTAAGCATTTGTCTCCTCAAACATTGTTTCTTTATGGTGAAAAAATTTAAATGCTCTTTTCTAGCTTTTTGAAGCAAGGTATATTTTAGTTATCTACTGTCACCCTACTGTGCACTAGCACACAAAGCTGTTTCCTGTGATCTAACTGAAACTTATTGTCCATTGACCAATATTTCCTGTCCCCTCTGTCTTACTTTCTGCAGCCTCTTGAGACTATCATTGTACTCTCAACTTCTGTAAGATCACCTTTTTCCAGATTCTACACATTCCACATATGTATGTGGTACTTATCTAGAATTAAGAGATTTTTGTACCTTTAAATTGTTTTTAGAAACAAAATTTTAAATTGATGGAGATGGGAACTAATGAAAGATTAAAACCTCGACTAGTGATTTAACTTTCCATAAGTGTTTTCACTTAGTTTTGAATCCCCTTACCCATTCTAGAGAAGTAAACCTTATTATTTGCATTTCAAAGGGAAAAATCCTGATGAAAACCATGCAAAATGACACATTGAGTTAAGTTAGCACTGCCTGTGAGATTAATGTATGCTTTGTAAGGCATATCCATATACAATTGTATCTCTTTATTTTGTGATCTCTTCCACAGAACTGAATTTCAAAAAATATAAAAAATGAAAGCCTAACCAGCACTGCAGTATGTTCCAGGTTAGGCCAGGATCCTACTCAGATCTAGGTTGGCTGTCAGAGTTTTCTCTCTCTCCGCAAGGTGAAAGCACAAAAGGACTTCCTCTAAAGTTTGTGAAAAGTGTTCACTATAGCCCTGCACAGTATATTTGATGGCTGAGAGTAGGGGAAAAGACACTTCAGAGCCAGCAGTTTCAACTCTTTCATATAATTGAGAACGGATACCAGATGTTCTTCTGACTGAGCCAGCGAGCACTGGCTTGTTGCAAGGAAGCTGGTGGACAAAACTACTCATCATTAACACAGACTCTTTTTTGCCTCAGGTACAACAGAAAAAAAAAAAAAAAGACTGCTTAATTTATTGAAGGGCATCAATTCATGTCAATCCAAATATATAAAAGGTGAGAGACTTAAAAATATACTCTCTGAAGTACTGTTGCCTAAAGACATTAAGACATGTTACCATTTTACCAACTCATTTTCAAGGACAGATTCTGTGAGCCTAAGCCAAATCTCTAAATATATCAAAGTCATGTAGAGCAAGGAACCAACTCACTTTTCTTCTTTTACTACCAGAGAGTAATTTACTTTAAACTGTTTGATCTCAAAGAATTTTCTAATGAACTACGGAGAAGACCTGGAAGGTGCTAGACAGTAACATCTTTTACATGAGTATTTTTGAGACCAGAGGTTTGCAACCTGGAATTTCACAGTGCTATGCTTAAAACTGTTGCTAAGAGATAGATGGAATTTAGTCCTGTGCTACAACTTTTGAGTGAGTGAGTCTGCTACGACTAGTTTTGGTAATATACATGTGAGTGGTATGACATGAAAAGGTTCTAGTTCAATATCTTAAAAGTTCAGAACTCCTGCTTCTCCTTTCATTATTGTGAGCTCATTATTTTAAGACCTGAACTCTTCTTAATCATGCAACTTTACTTCCAGAATGTGGAATTGAACCTACTTCTTGGCATTTTTCTATCAAGAAGTTTCACTTCATTTTCTGCTGCCCCTTAGCCAATAGACTGTGAGAATAAACATAGGACTTGATAGAAACATGGCTTCAAAAGAGCCAGGAGTAGATCTCAGGGGTTAGTGACAGTGAATTAACAAAGGAGTTGGATAGGTTCCAATGAAGAGACAAGATGACATGGAGGGTGGTTTCATCTCCCTCACCATTTGGGACTGAAGAAGCCTTTCTTAATTGCTTTAGTGTGTGATATCTTCCTTCTCTATTCTTCTGAAATACTTTAAAATGGAAGATAACTAATTATAGTTGGTTTTTTTTTCTGAAGATGGAAGGGTATTGGAGACTGAACCCAGGTTTTCCTACACGTGAAGCTGGTGTTCTTTCACTGAGCTACAATCCTGCCCAGATAAGTAATTTTAACACAAAGAATTGTGACCTCCTAGACAAGGGACAACAGGGCCACACAGCAGGAAATGAGTGGCACCTCACTGTGCAAGCCACTCCCCATTGCTTGCATTACCACCTGAAATCCGTCTCCTGTCACATCAATGAGAGCACTAGATTCTCAAAAGCAAACGAACCCTAGTATGAACTGCACATGCAAAGATCGAGGTTGCGTGCTTCTTATTAGAATCCAATGCCTGATGTTCTGAGGTGAAATTGAGCAGGTGAAGCTAGAAACCCCCCAAACTCTGCCCCACTCCTACCTGTGGAAAAATTGTCTTCCACCACATTGGACTCTGGTACCCAAATGGCTTGGAACTGCTGTTTGAAAACATCACAGAACTGAGATTAAGAAAACTATTGTGAAGCCAACACTGAGGAGGTAAGAGAAAGTTTCCACATTCTCTTTTTACATAATCATATTGTCTCTTCGCTGTTATTTTGTTATGGCCATTGAGTGAGCCAGAGAAACTTGATGTCAGAACTTGAAAAATGACAGAGTAAGCAGGCTGACATCCCCTATGCCCCAGGACTGGGGCTTTCCTGGGATACAGGACTTTTCGTGCTAAAAAAGAAACAATCTTGAATAAGGGAGAATGGTCTATTTAACAATTTAAATAAACATTGAGTTTTGTTCTTCACTTGGGTTGATCTCTTCATTCAAATGATCTATTCAGGTGAAATGAACAAGTATTATCTAGAAACACACACTTGGAGCATACAGTTGGAGCCTTGGTTTGAAACAGGACAAAGATCTGGCAGACAACATTAAATGTGCCTTTATTTTGTAGCTTCAGACCCTGTGTGCGGTTAAGCAAAGAGATAAATGTCTAATGTAAAGGAATAAAGGCGAAGGAAATGCATATACCCAACCTAAGTCAAGGCTTAAGAACCTGGCCCAGATAAATCTGGTCAATACATATTTTCCTAACTCTACTCAGTGCTTTATACCACCTTCACTGTCCCAGAATGCCTTTCTCTTTCTTCCATAGCTGTGGGCAGGACATACTATCTATCCTTCAAGAATCTTTTGGCATTCCAGAAAAGGCATTCCTGATTATCTCATTACTGAAGCTCCTTCGGGACTATTTTTCTCCTTTTAGAATATGTCTACTGATAACATTTATAACTGATCTTTTGTGTCTTATATCCTCAGCCTAACTGTGAAGGGGAGGCTGAAGCAAGATTACTGTTTTTTCAAAAAAGCTCCCCTGATCTTTTTCATAATGTCAAGGCCAAAGTGTGTTGATTGCCAACAAACCTAGTTATCACCTACAGAAGTGCAAATGAAGGGTTACTTAAAGGAGCACAGGTGAGGTCTACGCTTACGTATAGGCCTGCCTATGGGTGACTTAAAAGGCAATTGCATTACCAGAAAGTCCACCTCAGCATGCATGATGCCTTAAGGAAACCCCATACTTCCTCCTGGGACTCATCTGCTGGTCAGCTACTACTGCTTGTCTCTCTTGAGATTTGCCTTGTTGAATAGTGGCATTTCTTCAGGACCCACTTTTCTCTCTTGATTATCCAAGTCAGCACTGCCCAGCACTGTCCAATAGAAACAGAATGTGAGTCATGTTTGTAACAATCACATTTAAAAAGTGCAAGTAAATAAGTGAAATTACTTCTGATCATATCTAACTTTACTCTATCTAACATAATCAAACCATTTTAACATGCAGCCAATATGAATAAAGTATTGAGTTGTTACATGATTTTAAGTATGCTAAGTCTTTGAATTCCTGTGTTTTATACTTTAATATATCTCAATTTGCACTAGCCACATTGCAAGTGGTCAAGATCCATGCGGCTCTTGGCTGCCATTTGGACGGCACAGATCAAATGATAACTTGAAGAAAATGGCAAACAATGGAGAATTCCCATCGTCGCAGGAGTTCAGTTAGGTTTTATGATACTTAAGAAGCTATATAAGGTTTTGTGTTCATGTGAAGGGACAGATATTAGGAAGGTGAATTTACAGAAAACAAGAGAAAGGATTATTCCTATAATAAAAAAAAAATAGAGAAATAGTGATTGGTACAATACTAAAAAAAAGAAAGTAGTAACTATAACTTTAAAGTATTGAGCCTGATGGTAGTAGATGAATAGTAAAAGGAAACATGAGACAGGCAGTCTAAAAAAGACATGACTTTTGTCTTCGACCATCTTGTTTTCAATGTGTTTATTTCAGCAGAGACATAAGTTGGAGCAAAGTTGAGAGATGAGGCCCTGTGAGGCAGCTTTTGGGATTGATTCATCAAGTTGGTTGAGCCTAAGACATAAATAACAACCAAGAGTATGAAGGTGGATGGAGATGAGAGTGACCAAGAATTTAATCTTCAGAAGAGTATAGTTAGCAAGCAGAACAAAAAGTCAACAGGACGGTGGGTAAGAGGGAGGAAGGAGAGATGGCTTCAAGAAAGCAAATAAACAAATTAAAAACCAGGAGACAATTTAAACCACTTCAGATGTGAGAGAGGCCCATTGATTAAAAAGAGATCTCTGAAGAATGAGGACCTCTGTCAAAGCTGAAGGCAAGTAGAGGATCTGCATCAGCTGAACTCTTTCCTGAAACACTAGTTTCTTTAGTCTTTAGCCGCAGCCTAATTGAAGATATTTGGACTGAGAAAATTGAGTTTTTCCAGCAGATACAGTCCCAGCAGGATTCCTGGCAGAAGGAAACAGAGACCAGCACAAGGCGGGTGGAGCTCTGGGCGATTCTTGATTAATGGCCAATGTAAAGAAAACCCAGCAAGGAGCCAAATGACGGGATACAGGGAAATTTGTAGGGAAAGCAATGTGGGCCTGAAAACCATTGCGAAACCATTCTTTGGTCTTAGTTAAAAAAGAAGCAGAAAAAAATATGAATATAAAAGATAACTTGTCATCACAAGGACTTCTTGTATTTTTTCCCAACCATTTGTTCAATATTTCATTGCTTACCTTAAGGGATGGGCTAATGTGGAATGTGTGCAGTGGAAAAAATAGTCTTTAATTTTTCACACATTTTTGAAAGGGGAATGGAAAGCAGCAGTGGCCTGAAAGTCCTCCAAACTGTAGAGATCTGAACTCTAGTCCAATACTTTTTCCCTTATAGGCCTATTCAATCATAATAGAAGCATCAATTTTCAGTGTTCAGCCATTTGAGAAAATTGGGGTGATTTTAGCTTGTCTTCAATGAACTGTGTTGAAGATAATAAAAATCACAAATCAGATGACCAATTCATTCAATCTTGATTGATAGCTAATGTAGGCCCTCATTTGTGGATTTGAGATTTACTTTGGGTTGCATTTTGGGCAGTATGGGAGGACAGGGTGTAGAATTTAGTCAACTACGAAAGTCCCTTGAAATTCCCTGCAGTTTTATAAAAACCTTAGGAATTCAGACATGGTCAAATGTTTGTGAAATCTTCAGAAGACAACAACCTAGGTCAATCTTGAAGAAAAATGACTAACTTGTGTTTTCTGTTTCATTCTTAAGGGAGTTTGACAAGAGAAAATAAAATGTTTAATTCACTTCAAATATTTTATTTCTGAACATTCTATTCTACTTTCTCTTATCTCCTGATAGTCCATCTTGGAGATAGATCTGTGGACCTAGGGTCTCTCTCTGTAGTCCAGGCAAGTCCTGAATTTACCCAGGCTGTAGCCCTGGCTGGCTTCAAACTTCAAGGCAATCCTCCTGGCTCAGCCTCCCAAGTGCTGAGATTAAAGGTGTACACCACCACTCCCACTTCATGTGATATTGAGGAATCGAACCTAGAGCCTTGCGCTTGGTAGGCAAGTGCTTTAACCACTGCGATACAACCCCGGCTCCATTAACACACATTTCAAAAGTTGAGCAAGAATCAAAGATGGAATGCAAGGCTGGGTTAATTAGTAGTGTCAAACAGGAGATGGAATGAATTTTTAAATCACACTACAATATTTCTGAATACTCATCAGTCTCCTTAGAAACTTCACAAAGAGTTGGCTCATTTTTCCTGAGAAATGAAATAAATGACTATTCGCACATGGGTATAATATGTTCTTGCTTCAGGAAGTGCCAACATCAGTTGGACCGCAGATTAGATAAAATCAAAGATCAGTATTTTGACAAAGTAAGTGATTTGTAAATGTCAAATAGGTTTGTTTATCCTTAATTGTTGTATGACAACTGGATCATACATTAAGGGCAGGACATTTGAATAAAAACATATTTAAGAACAATGCCTTAAACTTTAAAACAGGAATCTCTTTTTTTAAAAAACCAGGTGAAAATTTTAGCTTATGTTTTCTCTACTTAGAAAATAATTTTACGTACATCTACTTCCATATGCAATGCCTGCTACTTGTGGGATTGAGATTCAAAGGGGATTTGATGTCAGTTGCCATGTATGTGACTTTATTCAATGTTATTAAAAGTAATATGTATACAGATTATTTACACAAGTTTACATGGCCAGTCTTCATTATGTATGGCATTTATTTTTTTTCTGACAGGCATTGATAATCCCACTGTAATCACAGAATTAACTTCACCTGGAATACTTTAATTAGGTCTATGCATGGCTTCTGTGTGCACAAGGACTCCGAAGGTAGTAGTTGAGATTTTGTGCATGTACCTTTTCTCAAGTGACACTCCCTGCGTTGATTTGATTCTCTCGGGAAAATGTACCCTACAGAAGAATGATTTCCAGCACCATATAAAAATGCACATGTACCACAGGGATAAAACTGGCACTTTCCTAAAGTTATTACAGATAGATGGATAAAACATAATTACCACAATATTAAGCAAAATAAGGTCGAACTTTCTGTCCAACAGTAACAATAATATACGCTTACTGTTCAATTCAGTGCATTCTTTGTTTCATCTTGACTTAAGACTCACAGTTTCACACTGTGCCTTTAATCTTATCAAAGACTCCGAAAGTAAACAATAGCACAGTATGAGAGAAACTTGGATTGTGTAACTTTTGCTATTGCAAAGGCCATGTTCGTACAAACGCACTCTCAAATGCCCATGACTACCTAGTTACATTTGTGGAATTTTGGAAATAGCGCCTGCACGTTAGCTACAAACGTTTTCTATTTATGGATGGAAGCAGAACTATTGCACAACGCACACTCACTCTGGCTTCTATTTATCATTAGATTTTATTACCCTATTTTCAGGATGAAAAGTAAACGGGGACCCTCCCCTATCCCCCAACAAAAAGCCAACTTAGAACAAACACGGGAGTACCCTTGGATCGGGTCCTCCAAAAAAAAATGTTTCTGATGCCCAGCCTGCCACCAGGCGGGCGCCCACCCTCCCAGTCCTGCACAGGCACACGCCTCCAGCCGCGACTGTCGCCGCGGCGCGGACACCGCCTACCCGGGGGATTGGCCAGCCCGGGGCGCGGGGGAAGGCGGGCCCGTAGGGGCGGGCGGGCCCGCGGGCGGAGGGGCGGAGAGGGGCGGGGCGGGAGGGGAGGCTCCGCCCCCGCTCCCCGCCCCCCGCGAGGCTACCCCAGGGCGCCCACGTGCCCAGCCCGCGTTCTGCAGCGCGGTGGCGGGCTCTGCTCTCCGCGCGGACCGACTGCGAGGCGGCGGCTCCCCTGCAGCCTCGGGAGGCCGGGACCCCAGCTCGCGCCAGCAGCCAGCGCGTCACCCCCTCGGCGCGCCCGGCGCGGCCCCAGTGAGTTGCCAAGTCCGCGGAGGCGCCGAGAGGCTGGGGCGAGGGCGGCCGGGGCGCGGGGCCGGGGCGCGTCCAGCCGCGCGCAGCTGCTGGGGACGCGGCTCCGGAGACGTGGGCGCGCTGGGGCCGCGGCGCGGACCCCTGGGCGAGGCTGAGCTGCGGGGAGCCTCGGGGCGTCGGGATCCCGCCGCGGCGGCGCGGGTCGCGGGTCGCGGGCACTGGGCGAGGGCCCTGTGGTCACTGTGGCACCTGGGACCCTGGCGCCGCTTCGCTCCCGGACGACAGGCCTAGCTCCGAAGCCCTGCGCGCTGAGGGTCCCTGATGTCGCCCGCCGCCCCTTGGGGCTCCTGGTTTAAACTTGGGAATGTGGCTAAGGTGGCCTGTTAACATCCTGCAGGGCCCCCGGAGGGAGGGAAGGTGGAATGGCTCCTCGGAGTGTTTGCATTAATATTTTTTTAAGCGCATGGGTGTCCTTTTAAACGCGTTTGAGGTGGGCTGTCATTTGTAAGCACCTTTCATGAAGCCCTCAGCCCAAATCTCAAATTGTCCCTGGTGTTGAGATTTAGGGAGTTTGCACTAAGCCCGTCACCCCAGCGCCTCTTTGGCCAGAAAACATCACACCTATTTTCACATATACCAAGGTAATCAGAGGTTGTACCGTACAGTTATTTCAGAGAAATACTTTAATAGAAATTGAGAAGTTGTTCAGGCTTTCAAAGTGGAAACTACCCAGATTTCTAGAGTAAAAAAGTTCATCTTATTGACATTTTAAAATACTTAGGCAAAACTGTCAAAAAAAAATCTTTAGGTGACTCAGTTAGGACTAATAACGATTTACCGAGGTGTTTGTACAGAAACACCATTTATTGAGGTGCTCTCTCAGGAGTTATTTTAATGAATCCAGGGCCCCAGCTATGGAGGGTAAGTGAATGGGGCCTCTGGCCTGGTAACTTTTCAGCCTTGCCTGAGCCATTCTGTCATCCTCACTTCCAAAATGAGACATTTTTGTTGTGTTTCCCTAGGAGAATATGCAAGATACAAATCTTCTGTGTTATCTATGTACTTTCTTACGATTGCTGTGTGACGCTAAATCTTTTTCTTTAATTACACTAAAATTTAACCTGAAGAAGTGATCTTTTGGTGTGAAAGAACTTGTGATCTCCTTTTTTTCCTTTACTAAAATACTGCTGGTTGGGTGGCCCTGGGGGAAGGCAGGAGGCCGTGTTCCATGTGTTACCATGTTCAACTCTCCTCCCTTGCTTCTCACAGTGTTTCCACGCTGTGCTTTGACTTTTGAATGATTTACCTTAAGGCGTTTTAATCTCGTAGGGTATGCCATGACCTTGGAGACCGGGCCAGACCTGTGTGGTATCTGCAGAGGTTCGGTTTGCAGTAGCCTTGACCTCTTTAGCTTGTCGGCGTAGTCCTTTTGACTCCAGATCCTCCAGGCTTCACTGAACTTAGAGTTCAAACTCTGAAGAACAGTAGCTAGGAGAGTGGTACCTCTAGTCACTTGTTAAAACCTGGGAATACTGAGTTTTGTCATCTGGTTTCCCCGTGTATTTTTGCCACTTGAACATGAGTGTGTGTGACATTCCAACATTCCTGTTTCTTTTCTCCCACTCCAAACTCACCTGTGCAGAGAGGAAATGCCTGGCCTCTCTTCTAGGGGTCTCACCTCTCACCTCTGCTCTCCTCCTGCCTCTGGTTTAATCATCATTGTTCCTGCGGGGTCTTCTGGCCAGGCAGGGAAGGAACCCCACATCAGTAGCCGTGTCTTCTTTTTTGGCCCTACTTTTTCAAATAGTTTTTCCCTTCTGGTTTTTCTCCGGTGACTTTGCGACTTAGTCCAATTAATGTCATCCTTTCTGCTTTACTTGTTTGGCCCCTGCCCAGTGTGGGGGATTGTGTGTGTGGTTTGTGTGTTTCAGAGCCATCTGCTGGTTTTATTTTGGTGCCTTTCAGTGGCCAACTTTCTGAACAGAATCTTGGAAATGCCTTGCGTTGCTGTTTGCTTCATTATTTCCCCAAACATGGTAGGAACCTGGTAATTTTGAAGACTGGCTTTTTATAGACTGTTACTGAATGCCACGTGTAACAAGAGCAAATTTTTATATTGAAATATTTTCTAAATTTTCCCATTTGGTCGTATGTGCATTATTTGAATGCTTTACCATATATCTTGAATACTAAAATGTAGTGCATCATAGTTTCACTTCTGTGATAACACTTGCCTCAATGGCTTAGAAAACTTGGATTTAACTTATTTTAAAACTGTATGTAGTTATTTAAAACCATATTGAACAACAACAAACTAATACCAATAAAATTGTTCTTTTCAATGTTTTCTGTCTTATCAACCTTCTTTCTAGTGCCTAGAGAAGCCTGTCCCGTAACGCATGGTCATGTTAAGTGAATTGTTGAGTGAATGCTGCTGATCTCAGCAGTTTGAGAAAAGGTGCTTCATCTGTCCTAAATACCTTTTTTCTTTCATTGAAACCTGTTGAAGTCTGTATTTTGTGTCAGATACTAGGTAACTAGAAAAGTAATGTGATGCTTCAGTCTTACAGTAAATTAATACTTAATTTTGGGACTTCTTTGATGAATTTTAAGCATAGTTTTTGTCCTGTTGTAACTAAAAAAAAAAAAAAAAAGAAAAGCACTTCTCAGCAGATGTGCCTTACAGTGTGTGCCAGAAAGTAAGCGGGCAGTGTGCTCTCGTTTGTGGAGACCGCCCTGCCGTTTCTGCTTCCAGAGCACATATGCTTGGCATTTTTACTTAATGGGTAGTAATTTATTCTGAGTCCTATTACTTCCCTTTCTGTCTATTATTTTGTAATTAATGGCCGTGGCAACATGGGTGCCCTTGACAAAACCAAACCTGACAGGCAGCAGTCAAGATGATCCCAGCATGATTTGTCTGGTAATTTCTCTTGTTCACCTTCATAAACACAACACGTGTCAGCGAAAGCAAGGAGTATACTGTTGCTTCTCACCCACTTATCAGCCGTCTTAAACTTCGAATACTTCTGAGAAAGACTTCTAGCGGCCATTATAGTACCCTTCTCATTAGTAAATATGATTACTAGTATTTTCAGAAGAGCTCTGAGTTAATGTGGCTTTTGATTAAAAGGTTGGATTTGAATATGTGGGTCATACTTAGACTCTTTAAATTTGAATCATTGACCTTAGAGAGATCTATGGTCCCTGTTTTTCTGAGTGTGTATGGCTAATCTTGTTTTTTCTTCTCTTTTTGTGTGTGTGGCACTGGGGAACAAACCCAGGACTTTCTCAAATCTCTAGTCCTCCAGCCCCCTTTTAAAATTATTTTTGATTTGAGACAAGATCTCGCTAAGTTGCTAAATTGCCGAGGATTGGCTGTAAGTTGCAATCCTCCTGCCTCAGCCCCCCAGCTGAGGCTGTCAATTCTTGACACAGGACTTTATTCATCTGAGATTGGACCATTAAGCTAAAGTGTTATGCTTTCATTTTATGCCTTGTTCCTGTCTCCCTGAAAAAATGACAATAAAGTGCATAGAATTAAGTAAAAAAATGAAAGCAATATGTGCATGTCGTAAGAGAATACAGTAGTAGCACCCCTCTTCAGAACTGAGCCTACTCATAAAATTGGCAATAAGGCGCTTGATAGAAAAATATTGCATGACCTTTCTTCCAGGAGTTTTTTTTAAGGCCCTATGTTACATTCATTTTTGAAATATTTTGTGAACAATACACACAAAGAATTTTTATGTCCCTTGTTGATTCTTACTAGTTTTTCCCACAGTTGTGGTGAAAATTCCCTTCGTTTAACCCCTTCTGACCTCATCAAGGCTCCCTACGTCTTCATACAATTATATCTAATACAATGCTGTTTACACCGTCAAAACTTCCTTCCTTCCAATGTGGACCCGTTGATCACAATGTAGAGAGCTTGATGTCATCAGGAAAGCCCACTGGCACTGTGATTGGCACATTACATTACGTAAATTCTATACTTTTTTTTCCTTTTTTTGCAAATAGTGAATTTAAAGCCCAAAAAGGGACTTGGTTAGAATAGAAAGATCCTGAGATCCCTCCCCTTATCACTTCTCTAACAGGAGACCTTCTGAAGACCATCGTGAAAACAGTTGGAATCTTCCCAGTCATGGCTTTCAGCTTGGAATGGACAAAAGACTGATAAAAATGTTCATGGTGAAACACAACCTTCTCTCTCCCATGTTAGAAGGGGAAGAGTTCTTAGAAGGAAACTCTTCTGTTTATTGACCTACCATTTGGTCTATCAGGGAAAATAAAGTTTTATTTACTGTAGATTTCAATTCCCATCAGACATAGCTCTTCTGTTTTACAAAGAAGACTTCCCTGAAAATGTGGAGCTGGGAACCACTGCCTCACCTTCCAGGTTTCTGGTTCTTGAGATGTACTACAGGTGAGGCATGGATGTGGACAAGAAAGTAGTTCCCATATTCAGTCTCTTAGACAGATTATTAAAGGGAAAGCTGGAGCAAGACCATTTCTTCAAATTGACAAAAAAAAAAAAACCTTCCACAAAATTTTTAGTGTTAATTTTAGGTTCTCAGAATTTCATTAATCATAATTCTTAACAAATTGTTTATATGCCATTATTGATTTATATAAAGGGAGTAAATATTACTCATATTCATTCTTGAGTTAGGAATAGTGTACATATTCATTGTATTATTTAAATAAAAATTTCACAAATTTCTTCTCTGTGTTTTTCCTTCAAGTACAGAACATTTTTATTGAGTATATTTTCCTCTTCTCTTCAGAAGGATGGCTTTCTCCAAACAGTGGTATTCTTTTTTTTCTCTTGAAATTTACTACTTTATATTTACTTCCATCGTGTTTCTGGTCCCTTCCAGTAAAGATACTTACCATTTCTGCATGATGGTAATGTAATAGTTCACACAATGTTTTTAACTTGCTGTAGGAACTTACCATGATAAAAATTCAAATGAAAACTCTTCTTGATAGTTTGTATCAACTTGGAAGTGAATCCCTCAGGAAAAAGTCTACAGAAAATCAGTCTGCTCTATAGACAGTTCATCTGCTTTAATTACGATATTAAACATGACTGAAATTTTATCTTTCAATGAGATGCCCTTTAGTTATTTTATAATTTATAACTAGAATTATAGTTATATTTAAAATACTTACATAATTATAATTTTGGTAGCTACTGATTGATGGATGTGCCAGTGGTCTCTATTTTAATTAAATTGTCATTTTGAATCCCTAAAGTAGCTAAGAGTTCTGTCAAGTTTTTTGTCATAATTCTGTGTTTATTCCTTAGAGAAATCATGTATAATCAAAGTTACTTGCCTACCAAATCCTCTTCTCTTTGGCTTTTATATTATAGACAGATAATACCTGTATTTAATTACAGACGAACAGTATAGATAAAATTTCTTTGGCAAATTTAGAGAAATTAAAGGTCATATTCTTTTCTTGACTTGAGGCCTGTGCTGTCAGAACAGCAAATTTAACTGCAAATCTTGAAGGATGAAATAATTGCATCAAGTGAGAAACTAAAGAGATTCTGATTGAAAATGAAATACTTTTTAGTGTGTTTTAATAAGAGGTAGTTACAGTTGAACTAATGGATTGGTCTACATCAAGTGTCTGCAGTGTGAATAGTTCTTTGATGTAGAGAGAGAGCTCCTCCCCCTTTACGTAGGATTAGGTTTCTAGTCAATGGGAGAAGACTTGCGAGGTCACAGTGGCTCTTGTGTGTAAGAATGGCACTTTTGATATTTGGAGAAAGTTACGGACTTTTTTGTGGTCAGTGCATATATCTTCCCATCCTACCCCACATCCCTCCCAGTAATAAAGAATGGATAATGCTCTATGAAATTTCTGAAAGTTCATAATTAATTCCAACAGGTGGGAGGCTGATGTTTCAGGAAGCCTGCATAGAAACCCTGTTGGTACAGAAGCCATTTCAGTGGAAGCATGTTTTACAAGAGAATCCCTTGGGCAGGCTAGGGCCTTCTTGGTCACACATCCTTCCTTTTGCTGTCTCAAGACTGCTGGCCTCCAAGGAAGGGCTGAGAGCCGGCTGCTAGGTGGGTGTAGCAATGGCCAACACTCTGTGACTCAAAGAGCTATAACCATGTAACACACATAACCATTCCCACTTACGCCATGGTGGAAGTGAAGCTTCGTTGCCTCAGAGGGACGCTTTGCACTCCCGTCCCCAGCAGAATCATCTTTTCTTCAGATTTTCAAATGCACAAATTTCAACATGTGCTTCTGGACCAGGAAGTAAAAGTGATTCTGTGTTGTAAACCAGATCATGTTGAGTGTGGAAGTGTTCACAAACAGGAAGAAAACAAAAGAGAAGAGTAGTCAGGATCTTATCTAAAATAGTTTCATGGATTTTTTGCTGATCTCTGGAATGTAATAAAACTTGCAGTTGAGAAAATTTAAAGAGGTCCTGCTAAAGAGCAAAGTAAGCATCGCTGCAGGGTATTTTCAGTTTTTAGAGTGTGAAATACCTATAGCCTTTCTTTTTACTCAACATGTTTGTTTAGTAATGTGCAAAATGAATGCCAGTGAAGCGAAATGAGGAATTTTGAAATTCTGTTGAAATTCTTTGTCTTTTGGAGCACTTGCCTGATGCATGATTAAGATTTGGAGTGTTTTGTTGCCAAAAAGAAAAAAAAAACCTTTTCTCAACGCATTGCATTGTGGCACAGTGGTTCCATAAGTGGGAGATCTTGTGTGTGCACTATTCATCAAGAAAATAGCACAAAGCCATGTACATGCCATTGAGGAACAGAAGTGGGTGTCAATAACATTTGTAGTACTAGAGCTGTGAAAACATCCTAGGCTGATATCTGTTTTAAACTCTGATGAAATTGAAAATTTCAGCTGTCAAACAAAGTGTTTTTTATTGGATGGTTGATACACGAATAAGCTTTGGTATCTTGAAAATTAATTTGACTTTATCACCATAAAAATGATGCGGGGGTAGGCATGTAGTTCAGTGGTACAGTGCTTGCCGAGCATGCTCAAGAACCTAGGTTTTATCTCAGTGCGGAAAACAAAACAAAAAACAAGAACAAAAACAGATTTAAAAGATAAGACATTCTTGTAGTAGTCAGTTCTGTATTCCAAGCTCTAAACTTAACATTGCAAAATTACATTTAAACAAAGCTACCCTGTGGGAAGTTTGCAAATCTTTGGAAATGTTTACTTCTAGCCTTCTTGGTGATAGGCAGTTACTGAACCCCTGGCACTACCTTTTCTTTTCTATATATATATATATATATATATATATATATATATATATATATATATATATATTGAGACAGAGTCTTACTCTATAGTCCAGGCTGGTCCTGAGCTCACTATGTAGCCCAGACTGGCCTTGAATTGATGGCAGTCCTCCTGCCCCAGCCTCCTGAATGCTGGAATTACAGGTGTGTGCCATTCATACCCGGCTTATGTGGTAAGGGGGAACTGAACTTACGGCCTTATGACTGCTAGACAAGCACTCTAGCCACTAAGCTATGCTCACAGCCCTGCCGGCACTGCCTCTGTGCCAGGCACAGCGCTAGACAACCTTGGAAGGGAGATAAGTTTCTGAGGATGGTGTTTTAGACCTTTGTTTCTCTTTGAGTTAAGCCTAGGTCAAGGGAAATAGAAATCATTTGAGGTTAGACAGCAAGACTAGACACCAGGAATTTTCACTTGGAAAAAAAAATTGAGAGATTGTAATTGCTGTAATATATTACTTTTGTGGCATTTTATAATGGGGATCAGAATTTTAACTTTAATAAAAGTATTCAGATTTAAATTTGCTTGGAGATTCACATTTGGGTAAGACATTTTAGTAGAGTGACATTCTTCAAATGGGAACAGTTTTGTTAGGTGGCGTACTTTCACAAAGATGAGAAAATACAGTTTTAATCTGCAAAATGAAAATATGTTCAGTGTGGCTTCTAAGCCAGTCAGTCACTAGGATTTAATCCTTTTAGATGGAGCTTTTGAATGAAGATGTTCTGTTTGGACTGTTATTGTGTTATCTTTAAAAGTTAAAAAAAAAGAGCTGTGTGCATTTTTTGCATTTGCTGATCATCCTAGGTAACAGATGGTTTGCACTTAGTTCAGTGAGCCAAACAAAAAAAGAGCAGACTTTGCAGAAAATTTCTGTGGGTGGTGCACTTTATCTACATGAAATAGATCATATGAACTTCTTGTATTTGCATTGCTCTAGAGCTCCTTTCTGCAGAGCACCTGAGAGAGGTGAAGGACAAACAGCCTAGCGTCATCACTTGAAGAATTAGTCTTGTACATTACCTAAAATAATTTTTCTATTTTTACTGCACTGTTAATTTTCCAGGGTCTTTGAAAACTGAAGGCACTGTGTATCTATCTCACTGAACTACTGGAATTAGTACTACATCAAATCTGAGATTTTAAACTTTAAACAAAGCTTCAAAGAGCCATCTTCTGTTTGTAAGCCCAGTTTTGAAAGTATTTACTTAAATATAGTTGGATTTATCATCTGTTTTTCTGTGCGCCAGGAGTGTACGCACCCGTTGTAGTCCTTGGGATCAGTGGTAATGGGAAATGCAAATCCTCTGTTTTAAGAATAGGCCTTTACTTCCTCTCATACAACTAACGCATTACATATGAGACCAGGAGCAAGAAAGGCAAACTGTTTAGTTTCTCTTATTTAAGGGGTTATTTGGAAGTTATTTCCTGAATTAAAAATTTTTACATCTTTAAGAACAAGATCTACAGCGTTGCTTGCCAGCGTTGGTAAATCCTGACATTCGAGGCTGGGAAGGGGCCTCTGTGTGACATTTCACTTCAAGCAGAACAATTCTGACCTTTCCTCAGGGGTGTGTGTATTTTCTAAGAGGCCATTGTTCAGGTGTACAGAGACATCTCTGCAGAAAGGTCTACGTGTCCTAACTGATGACACAAGTGACAGTATTTTCATACTTAATGAAATTTTGAGAGTAACTGTGGCTCTGGGGGGAACCTCAGCACCTGCTTGTCAGCATACTCACTCCCAAGGCCTCAGCGTTGCTGCTGCCTGGGAAGACGGGAGGTCAGAGCATCAGCAGAGAGCGAGTTTCTTCCCTGCCCTGAGGTAGGGAAGAGAGCGGCCCATTCTAGTCATTGTTCCCACCGCGGTCTCCCCAAGAACCCCTTGTGGTCGCTCCTGCTTACAGAAGTTAGAGACCCCAGATACACAGCCAGGATCTTCCCGGTCAAGTGGCTGTTTAAGGCAGGACGGTGTGTCCCGGAGGAGCGGTCACAGCAGCTTCAGGGTGTTTCCTTTTCTTCCTTTCTCCTCCTCTTCCTCCTCGCCTTCTTCCTCCTTCCTCGGCGGCCTACACAAGCCTGAGCCTGGTTCTCACGGAAGCCAAGCGTCTAGGCTGAGCCTTGGTCGACCGCGCTCCGCGGGCCTCTCCAGCTCTGCAGTCCCGCTTGAAGTTCGTGTTTTCTCCTCTGCAGCGGGTGCTTGTGGCGAACACTGCTAGGAGACTCCGGCCCAACTCCAGGGAATGCGCTAGTGCGTAAGGGGCCGGCCCGTCCCTGCTGTCCTCTTCCGTGCTCTCTGCGGTGCTCCTTTTCCTATAACCCTCATCCCATACGCCGACTTCAGGATAGTTGAGATCCTTCTCAGAGCATAAAAACAAAGCACTTGTGAATATGGGAGCAGATATCGTTGGCTCCTGGCACCTTTACCCACATCAGGTTATACCAGCTCGTTAAGAGCGAGGAAGATCTCTTTTTAGTTATTCACAAAAGGGCCTCGTTGTGTTTCCTTGTCCCGTCTTGGCCTTCAACTCTTGTTATTGTTTCTGTAACCTTTAAATGAAGTTAGCAAAGGCTCGGTGCAAGATTTGAACTTGAATGCAGTGACAGCTTTCTGAAATACTGTTACTTCCTTTTCAATTTGTTATTCAGGTTACTTACAGAATAGAATTACCTTTGCGTTCTGTATGGTCTGTTTCTACAGCAGCAAGCATTGTTTATATATTTAAAATTTATTACACTTAAACATCTGCTGGCAGAGCATGCTTTTTAAAGGAAAATAACTATTTTGTAAGGGCTTACTATTACAGGGCACTAAACTGGAAGCTTTCCAAAGCAGCTCCTTAGCTGAAAAATCCCTTTTCCACCTGAGACTCTTGAAAATTAAAATTTTAACTTGCAACCCATAGTAGGGCTGCTGAAGTATATTTTCTTTTTATAAGCTATCTCCAGACAAACTGACATGTGGAGCCATTGATTTTACAAAACTATCTGGTGCCCTTTAAGCAAATGTTTTCATTGCGGGTTCTCTGGCTTAGTTGGATCAATGATACATTTTACACTTATAATTTTGGTTTTTAATACACAGCGATTACGTCTGTAGTAGCTATGGAACGTGACCAAGTAAACTTTTCTTTATACTTTCATAGAGACATAAAAGCTCTTGGAACTTATATTCTAGGTCTAATTTATTAGTGTCTTTATACCAGGAGCTGAATAACAAATTGATATGACTTACTTTTCTGAGGTCCCAGAGGCATTCAGTCTAGTATCATTTAAAAAAATTATTTAAGAAATAGAATCCCCTTGGGAACCAGAAATATAGAGTCTTATTTTGTTTATATTTATGGGTTCAGACCCAGTGCCTTTGCACTGAATTACATCCCTGGACCTTTTTATTTAATTATTTGCTTTATCTTGAGGCACAGTCTCGCTAAGTAGTTAAGTCACCCAGGCTGGACTTGAATTTTTGATCCTCTTGCCTCACTTCTCCTAGAGTAGTGGGATTATAAGTATGCAAAACCATGCCTGATGCAAGAAATGCGTCGTTGTAACCCTCCTAAGTTATTTCTTTTATTTTAAATTTTTGTGTTAATACAATTTTGTAGGCATAGCATAAAATTTGCTACTTTAAACCTTTTAAAGTGTATGATTCAGTAGTGCTAAAAACATTCCTAGTTATGCAACAGATTTCAAGAACTTTTTAATCTTGAGAACTGAAACTATATACCTACTAAGCAGCTCTCTTTCCCCCCCTTTCCCCAGCCCATGGCGACCACCATTCTCTCTCTCTCTGGATGTGCTCCCAAAGGTACTCATAGGAGAGAAACAATACAGTATTTGACCTTTTGTGGCTGGCTTATTCAGTTTAACATAATTTCCCCCAAGGTGCACCCATGTTGAAGCACATATCAGAATTCGCTTCGTTGTGTGCATGCTCCACTTACCCAGTGATGGACGCTTGGTGGTCTTTTGGCCATCTTGATTAATGCTGCTGTGAACATGAGTACACAGTTATCTTTTTGAGATCCTGCATTATTTTAGGTACATACCCAGTAATGGAATTACCAGATCATATTTTAATTGTTTTGAGTTTGCAATGTTTTTTTTCCACAGTGGTGGCGTCATTTTACCTTCCCCCCAAAAGCAGCAAGTTTCCGTGTTGTCCACGTCTTTGCGCTTGTATATTTGTATGTTTGTTGTTGTTAATAGTGTTCACCCCAATGGGCATTCGCTTTTCATAGTTTCAAATTTGGCCTAAGCTTGGGGGGGGGGGGGGGGAACCACTGTATTTACACACATGAAAATTTTTTAAAAGTACCTGATTATTCTTCTAAAGTTTAAAAAATTTCTATGTATTCTCAGGATAAATTGTCTTCTGTGTGTTTCTGTGTAACAGTGAATACCATAGGAAAAAAAGTCGCATGAGAAGCCTGGGACTCTTTCAGCCTACACTTAGCATATAAATATTAAAATGACTGTTCTCCACAAGGCCACATGCTCAGCCTTTACAGAATGGTGTGAAGCAAAGCATCATTGTGAGGCTTCCTTTCCTGGGTCCCTCAGTGATTTGGTCCAAGCAAGTAACATAAATGAATGAAACAGGAAGTGAATAATAGTAAGGAATGTGGGGAATGTGGAGCATCCAAGAGCTAGCCGTTTAAAAAATACCATATGCTCTGAAACTCACATTAGGTGCTGGGAGTAGTGATTCATAAAGCATTATAAGAAAAATCAGCAGAGTCCCTGACATTCTAGAAGCACTAACATAGAGGGAGACCGCAGCCTAGAAGAGTCATATTTTCATTCTAGATCTGTTTAAATAATGGCAGAACAAAGTGGTATGTAAAACTATTTCAAATATATCTTATTGTCTTAAAAATACATGGAGAAAAGAAAGGATGGGAAAAATACACAATGGTTGGTAAGAGTTGAATGCTTCTAGCTGACTGTAGAGTATCTTAGAATTTTGTTTTTTCCAGATTTTCTGATTATCTTAAAAGTAGGAAGGAGACTGGGTTTTGCTTTGTGGAATTTTCTTTCCTTGCTTCTTCGATTCTGTGGTCATTTCTTAGGTTTGCCTTCCTTTGCTTTCTGCCCAAACTGCTAACCTATAAAGATGACCAGCTCGGGCCTGTCTACCACCAGGTTCTTCATTTTCAAATTTAAGAGTCATATCTACTTTCAGTCTTAGAAGCATGACAGAACCAAGGATACAGGTGGTAGAGATGCTGTGGTAATGCCTACTGAAAAAGGATGAAAATCTCCTGTTACTCTAGAGTCTGAGTGTCCCTGTTGTCTGGTATTGTACACACTGGGCTAAGTGTGGAAAGGGTAGAGCTCTCTTCTTCTGTTTTTGTAAGAAGCTGCCTTGCTCCTCACGAGTAGATAGTTTGACAGAGCTGCTGTTAAAGGCAGTGACTACTTTTCTGAATTAAACGTGCTGCTGGGCCACAGGGAAAAGGAGACAACAGAAAGGGAGTAAAGTTAATGCTACAGTGGAATTCTTGCATCAGGTGAACCTTTACCTTTAACAGAGGTTTACCAAATTGATCTGAATTGTGGGTATACAAAGTGAAACGCCCCTTGTCACTTTTCCGGAGTCATCAACAATGAGGAAATACCGTGTGTGTGTGTGTGTGTGTGTGTGTGTGTGTGTGTGTGTGTGTGTGTGTGTGTGACTTTTCTAGTCCCTGTGAACATAAGCGACTGCTTGTTCTTTGGAGGATGAGAATGTTGAGTGGATATGTGAGGTTGGGCAATAGGGACCTCGGTGTACAGCGCTCACTTATATATTCTGAAGATTGGCTTATCCATGTCCTAGGAACCATGAGCCAAACTTTAGTTTTTGTCAACAAAAAGAGATTTCATATCATTAAATCACAAAATCAGATTGGACTTATACATGTCTGATACCTCAGCTAATACACCTTTCCAGCTAAAGCTAGCTCCTTTCCTCATGATTGCTGTTAGGCATGCAGGTGAGAATTCTGTATGAAATTTCAAGTCATATGTTAAATATCTAATACCTCTTCCTGCTTCCTCTTTTTTGATCATATGAAGAACACATTTGTTCTGTCTGTGGAGTAAAAAAATAATATTGGCTTTAACTGAGTTAAATTATTTTCAGTCACAAAATAAGGCCAAAGGGAAAAAGAAATAGACAATAGAAAGCAGAGAGGTTCCTAATACTGTGAGAGGCCATTTGAAATAAAATATGAGCAAGCCAAAAGCACATAAGATGTGACTTGCATAGAAAAAAAAGATTTTCTTTACTCTAAAATATATTGAATTTAGAAATAGGAGAGAATTGGGTACATTAGATATTTGAGAAGCCATAGAGGATCAGGAAAAAAAAAACTAGATAAACTCTTAAATGCATAGTGTGATTTAGAAAATGTTACATGCTTCAGTAAAAATCTTAAGCGCTTTATGGCAAGTATCCCTATGTTAAATCCTTAGAAGTTTTTATGGGTAGAAGAAAATGAATCAATATGTGTTAGTATTTTTAATATAGATGTAAGTTGTGATAGTTATTTTTCTTCATCTTTAAAAATGATTCTGTTTACATTTTGAAAGTAATTGTACTTTTGATCTTCAGATAGGGGTGGTTTTTTACTTTGAAAGGTTAAAATCTGTTGGATGCCTGTAATCCCTGCACTCGGGAGGCTGAGGCAGGAGGATTGCCATGAGCCCAAGGCCAGCATGGACTACATTAGTGAGTGTTCAGGAGTAGCCTGAGCGCTACAGAGAAAGACCTTGTCTCAAATAAATAAATAAGTAATAAATAAAAAATGTAAAATCTGTTGGAAATGGAGTTTTAAAATTTCAGAGTTTTCCAAATATGTTTTGGGGTAATATTTTGATAACCTTCAAATTTTCTTTCATCAGCTGAGTTGTAGGTGAGCTGTCAAGAGTCTCAGAACAAGCAGAATTCTTCCGTTGTCATCACTTTTAGGTTGTGTGGTGCAGAGGAAAAGGCATGCACTTTGGAGAAACACAGAACCAAGCCTACTGGGGTGATTTTAAGCAAGTTATTTAACGTGTCTGAGCCTTAAGTCTCATCACTTTAAGTTGAGGTGTTTCTCCCAGGTGCTTGTGAGGAAATAGCCCAAGAACTTTCTACGTAGTAGGAAATTAATGCAGAGTCTCAATTACTGCTATTTATTTTCATACCTCAAAGCCTGGTATAGAATGGCTTTGCTTAAGCATACAGTCCTGTCTGAATTACTTTTTCTTCCAGTATATATAGTCTCAAATATTCAAAACCCAATTTTTTATTTGCAAAGTATCAAGAAGTAAAGGTTATAATAAGATGTTGCTACTCCATCCAGTCTGAATTTCTCTTGAGCTACTAAACTAAGGTAGATGATGTGATCACTAGCTAGCATTGGCTTTCCACCAAGTGGTGGCGACAAGTTTCTTTCCTAAAGGGACTCTCTGGATAGTGTTTCATCTCAGTTTAGAACACGTACTTCATGACAGGACTATTCATGGAGAACTCCCTGTGCCTCTGTGGTAGTAACTTTGCTCATCAGAAAACTGTTTGCTCAACCTCGTGCTCGTGAGAAACCCTAAGTTCTGGAAGAATGTAAACTTCCTACTTGTCTCCTTAGATGATGCAAGCCAATCAAAATGCCTGTGGCTACAACAAACTAAAGTTAGCCAAGAAACAATCTTTTGTTAATTCATTGTGAGACTTCACTACAATGCTTCTAAAATTCTAATCCATATTATACATCATTCTAGAGTTGATTTGATGTTCTAACTTGGACGTGTGCTAGTGTCTTGTTTTGGTTGGGGTGCCATAATAATATACTATAGATATGTAGTTTTTACAACAGACATTTGTTTCTAGCAGTTCCAAAGGCCAGAAGTTTCAGATCAGCACGGCTGGGTTCTGGTGAGGGCTCTCTTTCTGGCTCATACATGGACACCTTTTATGTCCTCATATGGTGGAGAAAAAGTGTGCACTCCAGAATTTTCTCCTTATGAAGACACTTATATAATCATCAGGAGTCCCACTCTTATGATCTCATCTAACCTGATTACCCTCTAAAATACTTGCTTCTAAATAATCTCACACTGATGGTTAACATGTCATATGAAATTTTTTTTGGTGGGGGTAGGTATATAAACATTTAATTCTTACAATAGCTAGTCCTTAATCTCTGTGAGCTTGGATTTTCTCATCTGTAACCTAGAGATAATAATTTACCTACGTCATGGGGTTGTAGTTAAGTATTTCCTTGATAGTTGGCTGTTAGTAGTAGCACCAGTAATTAAAGTAGTTTGTTTTATGAACATTTTATGTATGTGTCCTCAGGAACTTATGAGAACCCTTCAGTTTTAAAGTAATGATAGACTTCTCTTTAAGCAGTATCAAAGTCTTTTTACTCTGTGTTCCTTCTACTGTTTTTCTTTCCAGGGTAACAGAGGTTCCTGAATCCTGTGCCTCCCAGCTGTCGCTCTGCAGGTCAGCCCTCTGAGGTGGTAGACTTACAGGGTTCTTACTTAGCCTTAGACCTTCCCTTATCCTGAGGTGCTTGTTTGCAGCTGTTTCACAGCTCCCTGATCTTGGCTTCAAACCTTTTAGACTACTTCTTTGACTTTTTTTCTGCCGGTCTATCCTGCCTTCCCCATTTACATTCTGATCACATCTATAAAGACGAGGGTTTCTCACAGACTTCTGAATATAGACAGGCAGGTTCCTAAGAGGAATAGTCACATTCAGTTTTTCCAGCTAACTTAAGTTATCCTCTACAGTGTGTTTTGCATAAAGCCTTCCAAAATGATTCAAACACAGTACCTGCTTCTTCTGCAAACACCAGGAATAAATTCATCATTATGTACTGATGACATGTGATTGATTGAAGTATCTTATTTCCCAACAGTGAGTTAGGAAAGAAGAATTTTCTATAAGAAGAAATTAATGGTCATCACAGTAAAACATTAGAACTATACTCAGTTCATAGTAGAACTATACTCAGTTTTGAATGATATTTGAACTTACTTGAGTATTATAGTTATGTTGAGACCTTGAAAAATGGCAAAAGCATTTTAGATCCAAAAGCATAGTTTAGGTGTAATAAATACCAAACACATTTTGGGATAGGATCCTCAAAGTAGAAAACTTTCAGTTGTGGCATATGTTTCATCAAGTCATATTTTAAGTCAATCATTTCAAGATTGAGAGATCAAGTTGGGTGTGGTGGCTCATGCCTGTTAATCTCAGCACTCTGGAAGCTGAGGCAGGAGGACTGTGGTGAGTTGAAGGCCATCCTGGGTTGCAGAGTGAGCTCAGAACCAGTCTGGACTACAGAGTTAGGCCCCGTCTCAAAAAAAAAAAAAAAAAAAAAAAGATTGAGAGATCATAGGAATGCATGTGTGTATGTGTATATATATGTATCCTTTAGTAAAAATTACTGGTATTTTTCACCAAAAAAATCACTTTTTGCTTCAAAAGATTAACAGTATTTTAGTATTTTTTCCAATTCAAAGATATCTAGGAAACTTCAAATGAAGGAGTTATATGAAGATGCATTGACCAGTTTCTGTTTCTGTTCTCCAGCTTTTTCAAGTGAGCATGTGTTGAGAATCGGGATATAGGCCATATACCAAGTGCTACAGTCCATGGCTCAGGTGGTGGGCCATCCTGAGAGGCTCCATAGGCCGTGATAGGCCCTCCAAGGAGGGAAGGATCGCTGCTGACGGAGAAGACCAAGAGCAAGTTTCATCGCAAAGGCAGGATTTGACAGAGACCATGAGAAAGGAGTAAGAGTATTTACCAGGAGAGAGAAGCTTAAGAAGAGATTCTTGATGTGGAGACAGTATGAGCTCAGGACCCTGGAAAGCAGGAGACCTTTTGGCCATATAGCACACAATTCTCTTTGACCAAAGTCAGGTGAAACGGAAGGGTATGTGAAGAAGGAAAGGGAAGAAGAGAATTGGCAGGGTTCCCATTTACTGAGTGTCTACTATGTGTCAGCACTGCTCAAACACCTCTTTTGTATTAACTGGTTAATCCTGAAAGAGCTGAGTCTAGAAGTAGAGATTTAGTGTCATGGTAGAGACTGAATGCTAGGGTCCGGAGTCTATTTTAGTTCTCACTGAATTGCACCAAAGAGTAAGTGAAGTCCTGTGAAATGAGGACTCAAGATTGAGCTTTAGAATGAAACAATCGGTAATTACTAAGAGTCCCATGAGCAACAGGAACAGCGTTTTCCTATTTGCAAATTTCAAAATCTTTAAGAAAATATATGTTTAAGTGGAGTAGTATGTTAGCTTGTTATGGTGGTTCATTATTTGTGAATACAGAACTGCTGTATGATATTTTTAAAAACTATTTTAAAAGGAAATCAATGTGTTACTTTGAAATTATTTGTACTCTAAGAGCTAAAATGTTACTAAAATAACCTTTTGTAGCCCTATGTTAGGCTTAGCAGTTTTTTAGATGTAGCAGGTTTTGAAAGGAAACATGCTATCACTGTGATATTTATGCTTCCTGATTTTTTGATATTGATTGGGCTAATCAAGGTATCTTCATTTTTTTCTATTTTAACTTTTTGTATGTCTATTTTGTTTCATTTTTGTAGTCTTGGGCCATCTGTTATACTTACCTTTTAGAAAAAAATATTTAAATTTAAAATATTGTACTGAATATTTTGGAAGAGGTCAAAAAGTGTTTATATTTCAGAAAAAATGGAGGGAAATACTTGTAGAGCTTAGGCAGCCTTTGGTATACTTTGAATTTTTCCTCAGACAAAAAAAGCCTGTTAATGGCCTATGTTTGTTCTTTGTGATTGATGGCAAGGGAACAGAGTGTGGGGTCATAAGAATTTGCATCAGATTAACTTGGCAGGATTCTGGTAGTTCCTGATACTTAGTTCCAGGCAGTTTCTGGCCTCTTGGTTCCTGTTGTCCTCTTGGTTAAAGAGTAACACGGATAGAGTTCTGGCTTATCCTCACTAATCCCTGTCTGCCATCCTTTGGAATCACATCAGTGCTGTGGAGACAGCCGGTCATGGCAGGACTTAGCCCACAGGGGAGCCAGAAGCCCTGGAGTGGGGTTCTTCACAGCAAGGAGAGGCACAGACAGGAAGGACTGTGGCGTCTTTTCAGCTTTCTGGCAGCACGTCTCTCATTAGCATGGGGTGCTGGGATGCACTTGGCTGAGGAGGAAAACCCCGAGGCGAAGGCTTGAAGAAAACCCAGCTCTTGTGTCTGTGCCCAGAAGGATACAGCCAGTTGTAAAAGGGAGAAATTAAACCCAAATGTGGAGGCAAGTTTTTCTCATGCTTTCATTTTCTTGTTTAAAGATTTCTGTCAAGCAACTCTTTCAGGCGAATATTACCCAGTGGCTGAGCTGAGGAAAATCAGGTTCTGAAAAAATGTTAATTGAGGTTACAGAGGGAAGGTGTGCCCACATTGACCACAGTGGCTGCAGTAATTTGACCCGTTAAGCAGTGGAAGGAAATGACCTGGGCTACCCTGGGGCCTTGGAAATTAGCAACACTACCAACCATAGAGAGCAGAAGTGGACACGTGTCTCGGGACTTGAGTGTATCGTGCTTTTCTTTGTACTACCCTGGTAAGCCGATGAGACAGGAGACTGCTCTCCTGCTGTTTTATGTTTTTATTTTATTTATCTTTTTTTGAGACAGTATCTTGCTCTGTTGTCCAGGCTGATCCTGAACGCTCTAGTCTCTGAATTCACTGCAACGCTTCTGCCTCAGCCTTCCAAATGTTAGGTTATGGGTATGGTCCCCAGCACTCAGCTTACGTAGACCTGAGTAGTCCTGCATTTACCAGGCCAGCTCTTTAGCTACCAAACTATATGCTCACCCCTTCACTGTGGTAGACAATGCTGTTCTTCAGTATCAGCTTTCCAATTTTCACCTGGGCAATGTGTACTTGAACACCTGAAATAAAAGCCAGGTTCTCAGGCTCCCTTGAAACATTCTTTGATTACTGAACTAATCCTAGCTAATGTGAAATAAAGTATCCTTTGTGATTTCTAGGAAGTGTGGTTAAAGAAGGGCTTCCAGTCTTCCCTTTCTACTTTGTACCAGCCAGCATGCAGATGGGAAGGCTGGAGTCCGAAGAGCTTCTGTAGGCTGTGAGGATAATGCTGTGTAGTGAGTGGACGGCTTAGAAGGCACTTGCGTCACTGACCTGAAGACCTCAAACAGATGGCCTTTATATCTGCTCGACAGTGGTTTAAGCTTCTGGCTCAGACAACTGTTATCTGGGGTTTTCTTGTCACTGACATCTGAACTTAATCCTAATGAATGTAGGGAACTTTGTGGTAGAAGCAGTAGAAATGAAGTTAGGCAAAAGAAATTTAAGTTTTCAATACAGAAGAGTTTTTAAAATAGTGAACAGTGTTTACGAAAAAAGACTAGAATGGACTAATTCTGGGATGGAGGCATTAAAACATTTGGCACAGACATTTTAGGGTAGTTTTTGTGTAGCTCTTTTGGCATAAAAGTGAGACATTCAAAAATTTGAAAGGCTTTATAAAGACTATAAGGTAATTATGAATTTGCCAGTCCTGGTAGTTCAGGCCTATAATCGCAGCACTCTGGGGAGACTGAAGCAGAGAGTTCCAAGTTCAGGCCCCACTTGAGCAAATTATTGATGATCCTCAGTCCTATAAAAAGAAAACCTGTGTGTGTGTGTGTATGTGTATGCATATTTATGATGTAACTATGGATATTAAAATGGAGGTGTGATTGATCTAAATAATTGATCAACCTGCACTGTGGTTAGATTTGTATAATAAATAGTTTCCTTTGAAAATTCTTGTATGGCTAAGCATAAAATTTTACTAAGTCCTACTCTGTAGTTGGGGCTGGTACTGAAGTCAGTATGTAGCCAAGGCTACCTTAGAGCTCATGACAATTCTTCTGCCTCAGTCTCCCGAGTGCTGAGATTACAGGTGTGTGCTACCACACCTACCTATTATTTGGTTCTGGGGGATGGAATCCAGGCAGGGCCTGTCACTTCCTAGGAAAGAGCTTGTGACCCTTGGAGAGATTGTGTTAATTTGAGGCAGTTAGTAATCATGCCTGGATTAGAGTTTAGGAACCACACCTAGATAAGGCAGTTAGGAGCCAGCCTAGAGTAGGCAGTTAGGAACCACCCTGGATTAGAATGTGAGTGATTTGTGGGCCAGCCAGTGAGGGAAGAACACCCACCCAGATGTGGAAGGCCCAACTGGGAACTAGAACTGTATAAAAGGAAGCAAAAAGAAAGATTGTTACAGCTTTTTCCCCTGGAAAGAGACTGGACTTGATGGGAGTTGGCTTCCTGTTTGTGATGTCCATGAGGAACTGTCTCCACCTCTGTATCTGCCATGTACTTCCATTGCTGCTAGTCACCCCTGATGGACTGTGACCTTCTGAAACTATGAGCAAAAATAAACCTTTTCTCCCCTAAATTTGAGGAGGATGGGTATTGAGTCAGAGCAACAAAAGAGTAACTAAGTCTATATTTTAATTTCAGTGCACAGGGGAAGTAAGTTGAAGGCTTTCAGTGTGAGCTAACATTTGTTCAGTTTGTGTCTGTAGTTCTGTCAGTTTTTACTTCATGTTTACTTCAGCTTTGACTTCATTTGAAGCTCTTCTATGGATGCATTTCTATGGGTTAGATGTGGTTTGTATCCCAAAAGTTCATATGTTGGAAGCTTAGTTCTCAAGTGTGGTGATACTGAGAAGTAGAGAGACCTCTAAGAGACAGGGCCTGGTTACAGTTAGTTAAGTCACTGGGGTCATTGCCTTTGGAAGGGGTTAAGGTAGTTCTTCTTGGACCCTAAATTAGTTCTTATGAGATAGTTATAAAAAGGGCAAAACTGGCCTCTGCCTTCACTTGGGCTTCCTGTCTCTCCATGTGATCTCCCTTTTACATACACTTCCCCGCATGATGCCATCTACCATGAGACCTTCACCACAGCCGAGCCAATGCCAGTGCCATGCCCTAAACCTCCAGAACTGTGAGTTACCTAACCTTTTTTCTGTATAAGATATTCAGCCTCAAGTGTTTTGTTTGGTAACCAAAAATGTGGGCTAATTATGTACACACAATTTTTTTTACCTAATATATTCATTCTTGTGACTTAAAAGTCCTGATTATCAGGCTTTTAACCTTAAGGTCTATTATCTTAATATATCTACAACTGCTTTTTTAGAACTAACTTGGTTTTTCTTTTTTTTTTTTTAAATTGTATCATAGAATTTGCCTGATTGTTTTTTTGTTCTTTATCATGGCTACTGGCCTAGTTGTTCCTTGCCTTTCTACTTGCAGCATTTCCACATTCATTGATATGCTGTTTCTCAATAATAGTATCCATAGCTGGAGTTTTTAAAAGTCCAAATAGAAACTGGTTTTAATAGGGAATTTTGTCAGTCATATTTACTGTGATTCTTGATAATTTAGACATGTTCTGGTCACTTTGTCTTTCTAATATACCATTTTCTTGCATTCGTTTTTTCCATTCTTGCAGTACTTGAATTCTATTATTGCATTTATATCCTACACTCATTTGAGTTATATTCTTTGTATTTCTTTTCTTTTGGTACTCAGATCTGAAATTTGTCATGCATACTTTTAAAAAGTCTTCTAATTCTCTTTCCTACTAAGCAAGAACATGAACTATGGAGTTCCTTCTTGACTTAACATTTCTTAACTTCTGTGTTCCACTGTAGCTCAGGAATTCTCTTATGTAACTCATTTACTGAGTTCTCAAGTTTTTATGATTATGTTTTTTCCAGGATATCTTCTTGGTTGTTTTACAAATCTGCCTGTTTTGTTAGTTTTTTTGCTTGACTCGAATTTTTTACATTTGATCTTTTCTACATGCTCCTTTCTTATGCTTATTAAGACTTTGCATATCTGAAGTTTTAAGCAGTTTAGATCTATTTTTTTTTTTTTGTACTTTACATGCAATGGTTTATTTTATCATGTGATTGTTTTATTTTATTGTGTGTGTTTGGAGTTTTTTGATTGGAAGCCTATATTTCATTGCATTTAATGTAGGGGAACAGGAGGAGTTTGTTCTATTCTGTGCACAAAGTGCTGCTGAGCTGGGACACTTGAGTCCACTTTGGGCCACCCTAGTACAAGAGTCTGGTTTCAAGTCTCATCATGAAGAGGACCCGGGCTTGGCACCTACTTGCACCGGCATCTGTCTCCTTCACATTAACTTTCCACCCACTTTCCCTGGTTCCTCTTATTTTATCGCCTTCACTCACTTCCTACTTCCCCTCCCCCACTCCCCTCTCCCTTATGAAATTTCCATTATTTTCTGTGAAGTGATGCTGTGTTTTCATTCATTCAGAGCTGAATGGTAGTTTGGTAAGAAAGCTATTCGAATTATGCAGGTCATGGTGCTCTGGAAACAGAAATTCGATTGTCAAGACAATAATATGGGCATATTTTATAGTTTTTAATATGCATTTATGATGTGGCAAAGGTATCCTTATACCTTCAAGATGTAACAGTAGTATGTATTTGGCAGGTGAGAATTCTACCACTGAATCACCCGTGTATGTATTTGGAAGATTCAGTGCCTGATTCCTCAAGTCTTCTGATATTTGAAATACAGACTGAATACTCCTACTTTTTGAGGGACCAGCATGATACTCAAAAACTATCAGATTTCATGTTTAAGGATTAGGGATGCTTGACTGCTAAAAGCGCACAAATATTCCATAATCCCCTTTTCTCTGAAATGTGAAACACTTCTAGTCTCAAGTTTTTCTAACAAGGAATATGCAAGGTCTGCAATTTTAAATCTACCTCAAGAAGGTAGATTCCACTTCCCTTCTGAAGTCAGTGTGCTGATGTTTACGCATAAGCGAATTTTATTCATAGATTATACGAAAATCACTTGGTGGTGATTTCCTTTTGGTTGCTCACAGCTTTCTTTGACATACCTTGGGAATTTAGTTAAAGAACCACTCAGCCAGCGACCTGTCAGTGCACAGTTGTAACCAGGAAACCTGGGTTTCATCTCCTTAGCTGTCTTATGCCAGGAAAAAGACCCAAGGACTGAATTTTCTCCCATTAAAACATACTAGCAATCTGTTTATATCAAAATGTTACCTTCTATATATCGATAGTCCTTCTAAATACAAGTAGATTGCTTTTATAGATGGATTACTTTTGGTGTTTCAAGACAAGTTTTTCAAACACATGCCTTTGGTTTGTATTCTAATGATAAATTACCAGCCACTACCGTCTACTGAGAGCCTGCTCTGTCGTGGCACCTTCTGAGAGACATTCATTCAACATTTAAGGTGATACTTACTTACTGTTCTCTTTTCACCAGTGAGAAAATGAGGATCTGAGGCTGAACCCCTGTCTGCTCCCACACTGAGATGTTAAAGAGTTCACTCTTATACTTTACCTGTAAGGTCAAATGAGTGTGCATGATAATATAACTATACCTGATTCTCGTTAGAATTTTTACAAAATATGTGAATGACATCTTAAGGTTCTGTTTGGTGCCTAGGTATATGGGAGCCATTGTTTTGTTTTAGTTGCGTCTGTAATAAAAGGGCAAACAATGCAATTTGCCTGCCCCTTTCTTGCTTACCTCTACCTTAGGCATCTGTTAAGTGATTGTCTGACATACTTGTGCATTTATGTATGCAGCTATAAATTTTGCACCTACTCCTAATATTTTTCTGGTCATATGGCAAGAGTGAAAATAGAAAGCCACAATATGCGATCAGGAACAAGTTCTTAGCATTCTTGGTTAATTTTTCCTGTGCTTATTCATCGTTATTGTAATAGCACTTTAACTTGTGGATGTGGAAAAATTCCCAAAAAATTATTGATTGGGGCAAGAGTCAAGGATGATTCAGAGCACAGGTCTATTCTACAGCTAGATAAAGCTGTAACCTAATGTGGAACAATTTTCACATGTATCTTTACCGTGTTTTTCTGTACATTGGTGCGATTAAAATGATCTTTTCAGCCCACTGGGGAAAACTGCCTTGACTTCTTATGGTAAATAATATTCTCTACATGTCTTAACTATGCTGAACTCTTGCTTTACCTCATTAGAAGGGTTAGTTTCATTGTGGCTGTTCCTTTGTTTTATGAAAAACATTTTTAATAATGGCTAACTGTGTGAAAAGTAGGTAACTGTGGTCTGATGGATATATATTAATTTGTTTGACTGCAGTAACTATTTCACTGTGAATAAGTATTTTAAAACATCATGTTGTACACCTTAAATATATATAATAAAGAACAAACCAAAACAACCTTCAGAATGTGAAATAAGAAAGTGGCTAGAAGTCTTATTGATTGTATTTGCTTCTTATTTCTTGGCAAATTTATTTACATTCACAGAAGGGTGTCCTAGAAAAAAAGACACTGTATTGATAGTGTGCAAACAGTAGAAGTGGCAAACTCTAATGGAGGCATGCAGAATACTCCAGACGGATGTGTTTGCTATAGCTTCAATTTGACCATGAGTTGTTTACCATTAAATTATCAGGGAGCTGTAGAATTCTGCATGCCTCGTTGGTGATGGATGGTTTATGAGTCCCATTTAAGGCATTTAACAAATGGATGGTGCTACAGCTGCAAGGTGATGAAATATTGTTTTGCTTCTTGCAAACAAGAACATTCCTGCAAACTGGATTTGTTGAAACCCTCCTGTGAAAGTATCTTCAACAAACAGTCTTTGTTGATATAAGATAAATGAAATCAGGAGGCTGAGCAGTCAGATTTTGGGAGGTTCAAAAAAAAACTGCAGAAGCTTTACTTTTTGGTGATACTCAACAATTGTTCGGTAACAGGGAAATATTTTCTTATATCTAAGAACTTTCACTAGTGGCTAGGCAGTGGAGTCCAACTCTATACCATACCTTTTTTAAAATCACATTTATAAGTATGCAGAGAAATAAGAATAGAACTCGATAGGCTGGAACGCTAAAAGATAATACCATTTAAAGAGGAGGAAAGATAAATACAAGAAATGTGTGAGGTGAAATTTTTAGTACTATTTCATCACTAAGGTAAACAATAAAAAAAAGTGGAGTCTGGTATAGTGTAGCACTGACTGAGAGAAGGCAGAGCCACTATTAATAAATCCCTATTTTGCCTTTTGTCTGTAAAGGAAGAATGCCGTTTGGCTGGTGGGTAGAACAAGCAACCATGAAGCAACGCGAAGCCCAAATTGGGAGAAAGAACCCAACTGTGTTAAACTGGCTCACAATTTCAGGTCCGGGAGGAATTCTATTTGGTGATGTTAAAACAACTTTTGGCTATGTGTGTAGAGGTTACATCTGTAATTTTAGGGGCTCCTTGAAATACAAGAAGCAGAAGAAAGGAAAGAGGCACTTACCATTATTTTCAAACTGGAGACCATATGGATTCCAGAAACCACATATCAGGGTGTTGGGTACTGTGCACTGGCAGAATGCTAGCACTTTGTAGTGTGTAATTTGAGAAAGAAGTGGTCGGTGCCCAGAAGGCATCCTGAGTTTACCAAGAAAAATTTGTACTTAATGAATTCTGCATTATTTGCTGGGTGGATTTGGAAAGTTTAAACATAATATATTGGGATTTCGGCAAGACATGTGACACTGTATATTATGATAACCTCAGGGTAAGCTAGACATATGGATTTCTAATTGGTTGCATGATATGCCCAGAGTGATGATTAATGTGTTGATAACCATCTTAAAGGGACATTATTGGTGGTGTACCATGGTACTCTATTCATTTTTCCCCACCATTTTTATTAATATATATATATATATGCAATACATAAGATTTACAATGAACTTGGCTATTTTGTGCATATACATATCATGTCAATATTACAATTTCTTTGCCTCCCCATTTTTGGCCCTCCCACCCCTCTAACTCTCACTGTTACACTCATTTTGTTCTATAGAATGCCTGTGTTCTGGGTTTCCCAAACCAGAGAAACCATGTGATATTTAACATATTTATCTGCATCTGATTCACTTTACCACTCAAATCACTTAATAGCTCAGTTTCCCACCCCTAGAATGGACTGTAGTAGCCATATCTTGATGCCTCTTCTCTGGGTTCCTCACAGCCCTTTATTGGGGTGATTTGCCAAACGTTTTTTTTTTCTATATCTTACTATATCTTTGTTGAGATTCTTTAATGTGGCTTCACCCACCAGTCTACATAAGAAGAAAGCTACAGCAATGAAATTCACAAGGCTAGAAAACGTGCGAAAGAAAAAGACATGTTAAATTTCAAATTCCTTAGCTGAGTACTGAAAGGTAAATGTTTATACATTCAGAAGGCATTCAGGTGGTCACTGCATCAATCAGTTTTCTTTGGATAAATTTACATCCATGACCAAATGCATGAGTTGCTACATTTAATGAGATTAAGTCTATATCAAATTGCTACATTAAATGAACTAAGATCTACACCACATAAGTATACTACATTTAAAGCAATAGATAGAATGTCATGCTTAGGTATTTCAAAATGTTTTTAACTTTCATAAATTATTTATTCACATTTTACTAATTACTAACATTTTGTTAGATTTGGTTTATCATTTTACCTACCTATCTATCCCTAACTTCATGCATACATAGTTTTAAAGATTTTATACCAATTCTTTATATTTGATATAATTATTATGCCTTTCATATTTATATATTATTAAAACAGTAATTACGGGGGAAGACTCATGGATTTTATGAGACGGTACTGTCTTGGATACCAATCGAATAATTCAAATACCAGTCTATATTTTTGTTACACTTTCTCTTTCGATGCTTCCTTTCTTCCTTTCCACTATGTTATTTTGGTGCAGCTTATCTCTCTGGCTTTCTCAGAGATTCCTTCAAGTATTTTCTACAGTGCTGGGCTAGTGATCACAAATTTCTTTAGGGATTCTTGGTCATGAAAAATGTTTGCTTCTTCAATTTTCAGGGATAATTTTGCTGGATACAACAACCCGGTTCGATACTATCTTGTAAAGCTTGAAAGACCTTGTGCCAGGCTTTCCTAGCCACAATGTGCATTGAGAAATCTGCAGTAATTTGAATGGATTTGGTAGAATAATGCCTGTTTTTCTCTTGCTGCTTTTAATGTCCTCTCTTTATGTTTTATTTCTGAGGTTTTGATTATGATGTGTCGTGGCGAGTCTCGTTGCTGGTTGAGGTTATTTGATGTAAGTTTCTTGTACTTGAAAATTAATTTCTTTTTCTAGATTAGGGAAATTTTCTTGCACTAGTTCAGTGAATAAATTCTTTACACCTTCAGTGCTGTCTTCTGCTCTTGCTCTCACACCCATAATTCCCATAATTCTGAGACTGGTTCTCTTTGAATCATCTATTAGGTGTTGTGCCCAACTACTTTCCTCATTTCTGATTTTGGAGTTGCGCCTAATTATACCATTTGTTTCCTCAGCCTTGTCTACAAGGTCTGAAATTCTGTCTTCATAATGTTCGCGTCTTCTTCCCCTGCTTTGACGTATATTTTTTGTATCCCAAATTTCATCTACATTTCTTGTTATATTTTCCACTTCTCTATCAAAATGTTTCTTCCTATCTTGCATTTCCGTATTTACCTCAGCCAACTTTTTATTTGTGGCTTCACTATGCTCAGTGAACTGTCACCATTAGGACCACTATTTGATTAGTAAGTTCCTCTTTAAGCCCTCTGATCAAGGTGTGCATTTCTTTGAGAACATCTTGTTTGAACTGTTTGCTTTTTGACTTCCTTCCCTATGAGTTCCACTATTTCAGGGCCCATGACATTAGTTTCTGGGGTCTCAGGCATTTGTGTGGGTGTCCTGTTGCCCTGTCTTCTTCCCATGTTCTGTTGTGGAGGGACTTCACTTTAAAGGCCTAGCTCAAAGGGTTCTTTCAGTCTCTGTGATAGTGGACCTAACAGTCTGATGACCTCTGAGGTGTCTTGTCCCACCTCTGGACCCCTCAGTAAAGTTCTCCCCATTGTCCTGGCTTCTCTCCCCCAAGGGTCGGGTTTTCCACCCTCAGAGGTGCTCTCACTACGCTAAGCCTTTCAGGAGATCAGCGACCTTGTCCTCTCTGCACCTGCCTCTTGTGCCAGTTTTTTTTTCCCCTAGGCGCTACTTAAGAGTGATTCCAAAAGCCCTGGTGTGTTCTTCTGAGCTTTCTTTTACTCTAGTCAATTTAGTCTCAGGCTCTCTCTCTTTTTTAATGGCTCCTGCTTCTTTCACCATTGCCTGTTATGGCTGCTGAGTGCTGCTTCTGATCTGGGCTCCAAGAGGCATTTTCTAGGGGGAGCTGACACTGCATTTGTAGTATGCACTACCTGCAGGATCATATTTTGGAGACTAGGGCTACCGGCTGCTGACAATACCCATTTCTCCCAGATCAGCACTTAACTCAATCTGAGGTTCTGGCCTCCGGCTTTCCTTTGTGGTCTGTGGGTGCTGGCAGCTCAGGGCCATGCCCAGTCAGGTGCTGTTTTTCTTCACTTCCGATATGTCTGATATGTCTTCAGGATTTCTGACCTTCCCATGACCTCCTTTCAGTTGTCGGGATGCTCCTTCTTCTCCTAGCTCAGCCACAAGTTCGGGATGTCCTCTGTATGTAGATGCCTGTGGCTCCCAGCCATTTGCAGCCAGCCGTATGCAGCTTCCTAGGCTGCTATTTTTTCCCTCCACTTCCAATGTTCCATTAGGATTTCTGATCTTCTCTTGGTCTTCTTTCAGTTGTTGGGGTGCTTCTACCTGTCCCAGCTACACTGAAGAGGCAGTTTTTGACTAAATTTTCAACTTTTATGTGGGTCCACAAGGAGATATTTTACAGCTCTGTTACTTGGCCATCATCATTTCTGAAAGTCCCAGTACTCTATTCTTGGCCATATCTGGCTTTTTTACACAAAGATATTTAGAGTGTTTGATGATTGACTGATAGATTTTTATTGCAACATGGCTCCAAATAATGCAAAACTTAAAATGAGGTGGAATTTAGCTTTTAAAACACTGAGGCATGATGGAACCAAGGAGACCAAAACAGACAGATACTTGAAGAAAAAAAGACATGAAATTTTTAGATGACTACAAACTGAGTGTGAATGATTCCCTCACTCATCCGTTCATTGAACTATAAGGCACCCCAGTGTATATTTCAGTAACTGCGGGCACTGGAGATGTAATGGGTGAATAACTTCCTTGATTTTAAGGAAATGTATGGCCTAAAGAAACTTATTAATTGCCTAGAATTGTCATTTTTTAGAAAGTACCACAAATTAGATGGCTTAACATAACAGAAATATATTGTCTGAAAGATCTGGAAGCTAGAAGTCCAAATATCAAGGAGACGGTTAGCCAGACCACCCTTCTCTGAAGCTTGTAAAGGAGAGACCCTTGCTTCCTTTGCCTTCTGTAGTTCTGTCTGTCGTTGGAGTCGTTGGCTTACAGCTGTGTCATGCCATGTTCTGCCTCTGTTGAAACATGATTGTTTCCTCTTCTTATAAGGATACTAATAGGTTAGGGCTTCCCCTACTGACCTTATCTTAAATTGACAACACCTACAAAGACCTTATTTCCAAATAATGTTACCAAGCAAAGTAATGGGGTTTAGGATTATAACACAGATTTGGAAGAATGTAGTTCAACCCATAACAAGGAGTGAAACCTGTTTATCCAAGTAATTGTCTATTATTATGAGAAAGAATAAATGATACAAGAGTCAGCCATGTGTGGTGGTGCACACCTGTAATCCCAGCATTCAGGAGTCTGAGAACAAGTAACAGAGTGATCTAATTTATCTTGGGGTGGAGTGTCGGGAGAGATTGGCAGTTGTCTGTGTAAAGAGAGGAAGGAGTCAACTTCCAGGAAGAAGAAACAACACTGCAGAAAACCCTGAGGCAAAAAAGCTACCAGTTCTGAGAAAGTTAAAAGAGCACCTTGGATAGAGTTGGAGGAAGGAGAAGATAGGCCAGTGAGATAGAGAGAACCAGTTCCAGAAAGGCTCTGGACACTGTCTTGATGCAGTTTGAGATGGTTACCAAACACAAAGCAAACAAAATTGATAGCAGTGTTTAGATTGGAGGAGCTTCAGCAGATCAGACCCTACAATTGCTTGACCGCACCTAGAACCCTGTATCTTGGAGTGTCATATTTTAAGGCAGTGTTTTTAGTGTGGTTGCTGGACCCTGAATTAATATTTTCGCCTGAGGAGAGGTATGATGGCCATTTGGGATTATTTGAATAAGAAGACTATTCATACCGTGTTTGTTCTTAGGGTAGAGTTAGACATCAGGGTAGGAGTTATGGGAGGAGAGCTCCCCTAAGGTGAGAGGGCTGGCACATGGGAGCTGTGCAGCACTTGGTGCCAGGACTCTTCTAGCCCACTGAAGGTGCCACCTGCCAGGCATGAAAGATGTTCTAGAATCTTGGCAGAATTACTTAGACAGTTCTTTACTCAGATCAGCACCATGTGTCTTTCCTGACACAAGTGTAGCTGTCATCGTTCTCACTCTCACATCTTTCGTGCCACTGTCTCTCCCCTGGTCTTGTCTCTACTCCCTGTGATGGACTCGTTCTCTCAAGCTTACCTCTGTGAATCAGCTGCCAAAATTTCATGTTAAACCACATAAATTTTACTTAGACGTATGAATGTGTACATTGTATTTTACACCAAAAAAATGCAGTGTTACATTTGTTGGAGGAGGGGGGAGCAGGAGGGCACATAGCATAAGTTACAGTGGTGACCTTACCCAGGTGTCCTCATGGGATGTTCTCAGAGAAGCATTGACGAGCTGCTGAAAGTTCGTTTAAAAGGAATTGCAACCTTCTATCTCTTGAAGGAGATCCACATCCTATTCCAGTTTTTAAAATACTCGGTCCTCTCTTCACTTCTCTAAGCAGGTCGGAATTCTGAAGGTCCTCTTTCTTTAGGCTGGTGGCTTTTCCTTTGCATCAAACAAAAGCTCAGGAGCTGATGGAGAAGGCAAAGAACTTCGTGCTTTCTCTGCAGTTGCTTTGACCTGGAACCAGGATCCAGAGGTAGCGAGCAAAGTGGGAGAGTGAGGAGCCGGCGGAAACCCACACATCAGTGCATCCTCTCCTGTGAGTGGACAAGAAGGCTTAGGATCTCAGGGTGGAAGTGGGCAGACTGGGCTATGGTATTCATGTGGAGAATAGCAAAGTATAAGGCCAGAAAAGTAAGCTTAGGCAGGTCACAGAGGGAAGGTTTTAAAGGCTGAAATGGTGGAGTTGTTGAAGGTGACAAGAGGCAGATGAGACAAAACTATCAGTAAATAGATTCAATGCATTAAAGTGAAAATCTTGTTCTTTTACAACTATCTCATTTTAATATGTTCTGATATTTATACATACTTCTGAGCATATTTAAAATTAGGAAAGCTAAATTTTATTTGACCAGAGTAATTCATTTCTGTCAAGGTGCTAACGATAAAAATCTCTGGTCACGCATTGCTTCTAATTTAAGTACCAAATTGGAATATACTTTTCAAAATTGAAAATACAATTTTAGAAGTGACCATTTTTCAAGAGATGACTTTGCAATAAATCTATAAATCAGAAGTTGGTATCCATTTGCATTTCTTGAACTTTTGTTAAAAATGAGCATAAATTCTTATTGAATTCCTTCCCTGCCGCAGTTTGAGGGAAGGAATTTTGCCTAGTATTGAAACAAAAGTAGTCAGATTATAAGAGTAATTAGGTAGCTTTGGGAAGCAGATGGAGGGTCATGGATTGAAAGAGGTGTTTTGGTTCTGATCACAAAGAGAATGATTAGAGAAATTAAGTGTCCTAGAATATTTTTCAGTTCTTTGCCTTCAGACAAAAAGAGCTTTTGTGTACTCTGCTAGCCCTTCCTATCGCTTTTCAGCCTTTTGGCTAAGATTAAGTGTAGTGTCCAATCCCTGCACAGTCTAGGCATATGCTTCCAGCACCTCTAATCTAATGAAGATACTAGAGAGTTTTTAGAAAACAGAATTGTCTTTTTAAAGTTTCCTTGAGATGTCCACCTGAATGAATCCTGTTCTTTTAAAGAGGAACCATTTGGACTCCACAGCCACTGGCCATCATGAAATTCAACAGCCTTTATAAAAGGACCACTGAACTCTGGCAAGGTTCAGTTGACAAGAGACAAAGATTGAGAAACTTATGCTTCAGAAATCTGGAAAACCTCCTCATCCTAAAATACCACATTCCATGAAAATGTCATGCCAGATGTTACTGTGTCTACTAGGTATGTGTAGCAGGCAGACTTAATTCACCTTAAACTCTTTTGAGTACCTCTTTAGAAAAATACTGAAACAAGTTTAGTAAGACCATCCAGATACCTGCTCTTGGAAGGAGGAGAAATTATCAGGAAACGTAGCAGAAATAGGAGAGGTAGTGGATTTGAAGCGTTGAAAGTGGCAGTAGAGCCCAGTGTATAGCAAGACCTCCCAGGACCACCTTGAAGTTCTGGTTTTAACAGACGACTCAACAGCCTAAATACACAGAAGCTTGTGGAAACACTCAACAGAATCACAACAGGGCCTGAGGGAAGAGAAGAGTTGGCCCACTCCCCTGGTATCTTGTCTCACTGCTGGGGCAGCAGATTCTGTCACCTCTGCTCTTTTCTAAATGGCCTCACTGTGGACTCCACTGCCTGCCCCTTGGTTTTTTTCACAGTGTCGAGCTGGCCGCCAGGCTATGTGGATCTAGCTTGAGCATGGACCACTTAGCTGATTGTGTTATTCAGAGTTTTGAGGACATTTAACTGGACTCAGCCTTTGAATATTTGAACCCTGAGTCAGTTGTCTGCCTCTGACCCAGTTACCTGTGGCTTGGGAGGGAGAAGACAGTGCTGTGGGGAAAGCAGATTGTGTTAAGAGGACCAAGCAAGCAGGGATCTCTAGTAAGACAAGGGTGCGGCATAGTGGCTGGGATTAAAGGCTGTAGAGTCACACATGCTGGGTTCCATCTGTGTCTACCACGTGCTGATTGATGCTAGCAGACTGTTCTGTACCCCAGTTTCTTCATCGATACTCAGAGGTTAACAGTACTCTTGATATTATAGGGGTATTGTGAAGTATCATGAAAGAGTAAGTTAAAAAGGGATTGGATCAGTTCCAGGTACACGGTAAGCACTCAACAAACCTTAGGCATTTTTAGTAGTAGCATTTGTAGGTTAGTGACGGCTGTGAAATAACTCTGGAAAGGGGATCTCCTGATGTTTTCAGTCATACATATAAGATGACTGGTCCCAGCGGCTTGGGGAGAACAAACAGGTGGTGCCCTCTGGCATTCAGAGTGATTTATTAGCCCACGATTGCTAAAGACCTTATAGGAACCAGCATCGGGCTGGTGCCATGAACTACTCCTTAGGGAGGGCTCAGTGCTGACTGGGCAGCTTCTCCCATTACTAAGGTGCTGAGGGCTAAAAACAAAGTTGCACCCTTATTTTTAAAAAACTCTTCTGCATATATTTAAATAACATGCTTTACTCTGGATGCATTTCTGCTTTTACTAAAATTAAATCAATAGACTTGTTTGGAAACATTTGTCTGCAAATATTTCAGAGTTTTCTAAGAACTGTCTGGTTTGTTGGAGATCCACAGGAAAAATGTGTCTGGATTCTGTATCAGAAATTTGGAGAAGAAATGCACTTGCTTGAATTTTTGACCATACTACTTTGGTTTAAAAAGGGAGAAAATACAAATGCCATTACACAATGGACATAACTTCAAAGTGATCTCCATTGTGCCTTCAATGTTTACTTGTACCTATCCTAGCATTCAACCATCAGATGAAAACTTTGGGGGAAGAAATTGTTCAGAAAATATTCTTTGAAAAAACACCATAAATTTTGGGTCAAATATAAGTGGCCAGTATATGAATCAGTGTTTTTGGTTGCCAGAAGAGTGAACATTTTAGCTTTCACTGCAAAGGTTTGGTATTCTTTCTTTTTGTGCTTTGCTAATTCATTTCTAACAGTCTGGTGTCTTGAGTGACATTTTAATGTAATTTTTGAGAAAACTATTTGAAAAGAACAAAGCTCAGTAATTCTTGGAATCATATCCTTATCTATTTTCTTTCATACTAAGTTATTTAACCTACAGTGTAACTAAACATTTGTCTTGAAACATCGAATTTGTGGAAACCTGATTGACGCTTGGTATGGAGACTACAAAATCATAAAGCTCTATGAAAAAACAAGAAAAAGCAAGGAGTAAAGATCTCTCTCCTGTGTGGCTTACTGACTTTTTCCTCCATCGGTTCAAAAACAGCATGTATGTCTCACTACAAAACTAGCAGCTGTAATGAGGAAGGAAGAACATTATAATTTGAATGAGCTAATTTGTTGAAGATTCATTGGGATGCCTGCTGCCCCGACTTGTCACTGCTAGCTCCTCCTGGAAGATTAATTTTCAAGGTCTGTGATACTGACACAGAGGACTACATTTGAAATTTTAGCCTTTACCCTAAGTAGAGACTGAATGGGAAAGCTTCATTTGGATGGGATCAAATGCTACATCAAACTATTGAACTAAAATCAAAATTCAGGGTGGACTTTTGACTGTCGTTAGCAAATTTTTGAAAGACCTCCATGAATAGTTGAAGGGAAATCTGCTTTATGCCATGAAGTCATCGGGGCTAAGGATTTTCTAGACCTAAAATTCTGTGCTGTCAGGTTAGCAATTTGGGTTGAAGAAGTGTTGAAGAGGGTAATTCCAAGTTGTTGAGGCCTTTGGGAATAAATTCACAGGGATTCATCAAGGTGAAAGGTACTTAGAAGCTGGCTGACAGTGGGGTACAGATGGGGCTGAGGAAGATCCACTGTGTCATGATGTTCGCTTAAAGTCATTTGAGATTTCTGTGGGAGAATATATCAGTTTATTTCAGCCCACCTTTTGCTAATTATATTTTCAGATATCAGCTAAAATGTGCATATTTTTATTCTCAGGAGGTTACTGTTTTAACGATTAATAAAATAACTTTATATATATATATATATATGTATATGTATGTATACATACATATACATATATATATATATATATATGTTTCTGGTATAGTCAGGATTGTATGCCCTCATAGAAATGCTGGTTAGAGCTTTTATTTCTTAAGTCCAAGAGCGTAAGGATGAGTTTTGCATGGTCCTCTTCCGAAAGTGTGGGTTGTTTTCCTTTAGCTCATGAATATAGGTTTCTATTAAGTATGAGACCTCGGTCAGAAAGGCAGTAGCTGATAACGGGTATGGTGGTGCAGGTCCATGGTGTGCTCCTAGAAGAGTAAGTTCTGTGACCTTCTAGTCAACAGCATCACCTTTCAAATCTCTGCATATTACCTCTGTCTGTGCGTCTGTTTAAAAGGACAGGTGTGGGTGGATTTTTATTCAGAAGTGAAAGTGCCCTGTAAAAATAAGAGTAAGATTGTCATAACCCCCTCATATTAAGTTACTAAGTTCACCTTTAAAAACAAACTGAAAGAAAGACTATAAAACTTTATTAACATACAGATAACAAATTATATTACTGACAATAGACACAACATTTTTTTCTCATTCGTTTGTGGCCATGCTACTTTTATATATCAGCATGTATCCATAAAAATGTTTTACAAAACACAAGGTTATCCTTTTTCTTTATCTGTTAAACACCATGTGATAAGTACACCTGCTAGAACTCGATAAATGTTTGTTTAATAAAAACCCGTATGATTTTACATGTTTTCCCTTATTGTACTGTGTATCTGTCAAATGAGTTTGTCTTCTGACTCCTGCAGTCAATAATTTGCCAGGCTGTGTGGAGCTGAAATTGTTTGCAGAGGGCATGGAATAACCAGTTCCAAGGATTTCCTGACATACATTTTTAAATTACCCAAAGCAAATGAATATCCGGAAAACAGCATGTTCATCTTACTTCCCTAGAACAATGTAGAAAAAGTATTTGCATGTACAATGCTTTCCATCTTCCCTGGGAAGGAAGCAGTAGATGTCCAGTCTTACCTGATTAAAGTGATGCATTTCTATAAGCAGTTCAGCTTCCCATGTGATCTGGGGTGAATTAAACTCAATTTTATATTGAAGAAGTCACACATCTCTAACATATTCATTTGAGTAACCTAATTGGCTTATTCCCCTTTGGTTTTTATGCTGTTTTTTCTTTAGTAAGTTCACAAATATCATCATGATTACAGTATTGGAAAAGGGTTTAAAAATTAAAAGCTCACCCATAATCCTATTGTTCCTGCCACAAAATCTTTCCACTTTCCCTGTTTCCTTTTGCTGGTATTTTTTTCTGTGAATATGCATGGTTGTAAAATGTGTGTCTTTTATTTACAAAAGTTGGGGTTAACACAATATTCCATCATGAATGTTTTAGTTCAGCGACAAACAGGTGTGCTTTATTTTCTTAACTATTAGCTGTGTTCCTAAAATTAAATATGACACCTTGGTTCCATTTTCACATGACTTTTAATCAGTGAAATTCAGGAAGTCATTTCCCAACATTTTTCAGTTGGCAGTGGTCCCTAGTTCTTGATCTTTGAACATGTCTGTTTGTATAAAACCACTTAAACTTTACAGAAACTCAGCTTTTAGTAAATATCCTCTGTCCCTCGCCTACTCAGTTGAGCTCCATATAAAATTCTACTTTTCACGTCTTTATTCTTCCCAAACGAAATTCTTCCCTGCCTTGTCTTCTGCACACGTTATATAAGGGTAGCTGTTTAAGCTTTGTGCATATTTGTAACCCAAGCACTCTGGGAGGCTGAGCCAGGAGTATCACAAGTTTGAGCCTAGCATGGACCTTTTCTCAGAAAAAAAAAAAGTGAGCTGAGGATGTTGCTTAGTGTGAAAACCTGGATTCAGTCCCCACTAGCATAAAAGGAGGGGGTCATGCATAGCTAGTGTGGACATTGGTACATGTATGATTTAGAGAAATCTTGATAAGTTTTCACTTTGGAAGACTGAATACAGTGTTGGCAAAAATTGGGAATCCTATCTATATTTGCAGATTTTGCAGCAAGAATTTGTGAGGTATCATGCCTTGGCCTTTGTGTTGGATGCTGTAGAAGAAGTTGAAGATGTGTAAAAGTTTTTTTTTAGCTTCATGGAACTTTATCTGTTTTCAGTTTTCTTTAGGATTTCCCATTATATTGATTGAATCGGGAGCTTCTGATATTGAGAACTTGCAGTTAGGTGTAAGTAATGTTTAGTGAGTTCATTTTTTTATAATATATATACTAGGTATAACATACAACTGGCTTATTCACATTCTAGAAATGTCTCCACTTAGGAGTGATAAGCCATTTGAATTACGTATAGAGAACTAGTGTCATGTTACTATTTTAAAATAAAATAGTTCTTAATGCTGGCTTTAGATTAAGGGTGAGAAATGTTTGAAGGTTTACATTCAGACAGCTCTCTCTACGTTCTGGAGTGGTAATGCCAACCAAGCTGTGATCTCATGAGTTTCAGCTTTGATGGTGAATAGCAACCAATCACCGAGGTCGTTGTGCAGTGGAAAGAAGTGCAGTACAAGAAGTCGAAGCAGCCATGACTTTTACCTTCTGAAGTTCAATTGGCGGATAAGCAGCACATATTGTGTGCTACATTCCTCAGTTATTTCCTACCCAGCTGAATTCCATGTGTCTTGTGGATAAGCTCTGTGGAGCTTTTCATTTGTATTTCTTTTGCACATAGGTTGTATGTACTCATTGGAATTAAATTAGAAATAGGTATTTGCAATGAAATATGAAATGCACAGAAGAATGTAAGAAGTAAGAACTAAACCACTATCCAAAAATAATCACTACTAATATTTTCCTATTTTTATTTTAGACCTTGGTACTATGTGTGAGTGTATGTCTTTTTTTTTCTTTCCAAGATATGTGCATTATTTTATAACCTGAATTTTTTTTCAGTATTAGATTTTTGGGGCCTTTGGGGTGTGGGGAGTAGGACTCTGTCATGTTAATTGTTTACATTTAAAAGAAACATACACTTGGCATGGACTTTAGGATTATATATTCAGAATTTTTCAAATAAATATAACAACTGTGTGTATGGTAGTACAAATTCATAATTGCGGCTTAATTAAATAGTAGCTCTAGTTATAGCAATGTGAACATGCTTGGAGACTGATTCTAATAAGTTTATACATGTTCTATATTAAGTTTGTAAAGTGGAAACAGTAGTTCATACATATTTAATAAAGCTGTAGAGCATATAAAGATCACAGAGACCTCACCCATGTAACACCATTCTTTCACAGTCTCTGGCATGTACTAAGTCCTAAAACCTAAAACATCTGAGTTCAATGAATGATTTTAAAAAAGAAAAAATTTAACAGATGAGGCCATTCACTTCCCCTTTTGGTGAAGACCAAAATACCCATCTTCTGGAATATAGTTCGATCAGCATATCTTGAAAATTTGCAGTGAACAGAAATGGCTTTGGATCCCCCAGGGATATTTTTTTGTTTCTCACATAAACAATGTCCCGTATGTGAGGCAACTCCAGGAAATATGTGAGAGTATCCTAATAATAAAGCTTCATTCTTATTGCCTTAAATCATACTTCTTTTAAGAAAAGGAAGGAAGGAAAGAAGGAGGAAGGAAGGGAGGGAGGGAGAGAGAGCTGCCTTAGCTTTGTGTCCAACAGATGGCCCAGTGGAGAGACCGCCCTCCCGGACCGCTTTTGACCTTGTCCTTGACCTTTCTCTCCCACAGGTTGCCCTCTTCAGCATGATTCCCTGCAGAGCAGTGCTGACTTTTGCCCGATGTCTGATCCGGAGAAAAATCGTCACTCTGGACAGTCTAGAAGATTCCAAACTATGCCGCTGCTTAACCACCATGGACCTCATTGCCCTGGGGGTCGGAAGCACCCTGGGCGCCGGGGTGTATGTCCTGGCCGGGGAGGTCGCCAAAGCCGATTCAGGCCCCAGCATTGTTGTGTCCTTCCTCATCGCTGCCCTGGCGTCCGTGATGGCAGGCCTTTGCTACGCGGAATTTGGGGCCCGCGTTCCCAAGACTGGGTCTGCCTACTTGTACACTTACGTCACTGTCGGCGAGCTGTGGGCCTTCATCACCGGCTGGAATCTCATTTTGTCCTATGTGATAGGTATGTTGCCCAAGTAAATCTGAATTGCGCACAGTGGTAGGAATAGCACTGCTGGGCAGGGGGCCCTAGCATTCAGTTGAACATCTCATTACTATTGTGTAATTATAAAATTAGCAATATAATTTTACAATTTTTAGTATATGTGAAGCAAACCGTATTTATGCTGGAACAGAATAGCAAATCACTTTATGTTAGGTTTCTGCCAGAATATCCTCTGAATGTTCTGTGTTTCTGGAAGGTACGTCAAGTGTTGCGCGAGCCTGGAGTGGCACCTTTGATGAACTGCTTAGCAAACAGATCGGTCAGTTTTTTAAGACGTACTTCAAAATGAATTATACCGGCCTTGCAGAATATCCAGACTTTTTTGCTGTGTGCCTTATATTACTTCTAGCAGGTAAGAAAATCAACTATACCTTTGCCTGTAGTGAGCCAAACATTGCCTTGGAAAATAGAATAGTTGGGAATTCCCAAGCTGAGACCTTCAGCCTAGGTCACATATTTATTAGGCATGTAGGTTGCTGCTGAATCACTGTGGGCTTCTTGGTCGGCTGGAATCACATTTTGAATTATGTGATGGATGAATTTCAGAAATCAGTCTAAACTATGTATCATGGTAGAAATAACGCTTCTAGGTAAAAAGCACCTGGCCTACCCTAATAGGATGAAAACTTCAGTTCCATATGTAGAAATGGCAGTGAGAATTCAATAATTAAGTGTGTATAATTCCATGACATTAATTCGTCTTGGTAGATACAACAAAGGATATTGGTAAACATGTCATTTTGGGTATTTTTTTCACTTATATCTTCTTCTGTTCTATATAATGTAGGCATCTGCTTGAAAAAGAAGCATACAGATCACCTGTCTTTGTTTTTAATGTAGCTATGTAGACACACATATTTGGTTCCTGCGTTCATCAATATAGTATCGTAGCACAGGGGCTTAGACAGGCACGTGAATTAGAGTGGAAGCAATAAGATTTCCAGTCTTGCTCTGCTCCTTACTACTGTTAGAACTTAAATAATTAATCTTTATCACTCAGTTTACTCATTCGTAAATTAAGTCCATCCATTTGCGTGGTGCCTTATAATCACCCAGATGATTGCCAAGTTTATTTCATAAGCATTACAGGTTTCTGTTGTACCCTTATATGTGTTTGAGTTATTTGAACATTTTTAATTTTGATTGTCATTTCTTTATGCAGCCCTGTTTAAAAACTCAACCAGGATTGCACTAAGAAAAAAATCGGTTTGCTCCCATTTCCTAATTGACTTACTCTAAATAATGTACACTTTATTTTTCCCCCTGCAGCCTTATCTCTATTTTCTCCCTGGCTTAGAAAGATGTGACAGAAATCTTTTTATTATAAAATGTTTACCTGTAAAATACAATTTTAAAAATAGCTCTACGCCTTTAAAAAGTTAGTCAGTTCATGTATTATGTAAGGATAGGGATAAGAACATGAACAAAATTTATAGGTCTAAACTGTTTTGCACTTCTGATGTCAAGAAAAATTACATTCACTGTTTTCATCAAGAGATACAAGATTTTTATTTCTTTTGGTTTCTATGTAACCTAGTTACCATTAAATTAGTTGTGTTTTATTTAGTGAAGGTTTCACTAAAGTTAAAATATTCGCCTGGTAGAGCTCAGCAAGATCTCGTCTCAAAATACATTAAACAGGTAGGAGTGTGCCTGAGTGGTAAGCGTGTGGGAGGGAGCTGGGTTCAACTCCTAGTACCTCAAAAAATACACACACACACACACACACACACACACACACACACACACACACATAGATGCACCTTATTTCCATGTAATATACTTTTGTATACTTTTGTTATTAGTTGCTTATGCAACTAATAACATTCTTTAAAACACAAGACCTGAAAAACCTGAAAGAATGCAGTGAATCAGAATGGTGGTCTGAGAAGCATGTAGCTATGACACAGGTCTTGACAACCATCAAGTTTCATAGCAAGACAGAGAGTGAGGCCCTGGCTGCCTGCGTTTCTTCTCTCTTCAATCACCATCATATCCTCCCTTAAAATATGAACTGAGCTTATATACTACAACTTTGTTCATAGAATCTTTGGAGATCAAAACCCCTACTACAAATCTTCATTGTTACTGTAATACCAAATACCAAATGCGTACTGCAGTATTCAGAAGAGGCATTTGTGGTGTCTAATCAGTTGGCGGGAGATAAGACTGGAGAGTAGAGAGGCTTATGGAGTGTGGGGGAACGACTGTATGACAGTGGCTTTGTGATTCGCTGAGGTGTATGGCAGTAGGTCCTAACCTAACACACATTTTGTAAATTTTCTTTGTTTTATTAATATAGTTGGTTATTGTGTGATTCTGAGAATTATTCAGATAGAAGAATGAAATTCCACTTTTCCCATCTTTGCTTAGAAAATTGTGCTTATGTGGGAGGCAACCCACTCTGGACCCTGTCCTAGATAGTGGGAGCTTTTAACCCTCTGTCCTTTGTTTATAAATAAAGGCCTGTTGTTTTACACCTTGACTCCTACTCCTTCGTCCACGAGTTCATTCTCTGACATTGTGAAATGTAAAAAGAAAAAGGAAGAAAGGAGTGTGGGAGAGAAGGAAAGAAGGAAGGAAGGAAGGAAGGAAGGAAGGAAGGAAGGAAGGAAGGAAGGAAACTGTGCCTGTGTGATGGTGGGTGATGTGGGGATGTGGAGGAAGCCAGTAAATCTGTGGCATAATCCTTTCATAGAAATCATTCTCCAGAAACAAGACATAAACTTTTGTAGGTCCATAGCTCATATCTTATGCTAGATGAATTAAAAATACAAATACAACAATTGTACAACTGGAAGGAAACAAAAGTGAAAATTTTTGGATTAATTTTAGGGAAAAATCATATTAAAGTAGGCAAATTAAAAAGGAAAATCAGATTATTACAGTAGCTTCTCCATATACATAATCAACAGTAAGGTTAAAAGCACATGATCAAGCTGGGGATATGTAGCTAGCTCAGTGGTAGAATACAAGGCTCAGGGCTCTATATTCCCTAGCATCACATAAATAAATAAGTAAAATAAAACAGATAAATTTTTAAAGCAAATGATAAACCAGGAAAGCGGATACTATCTATGACTGACAAAAAGCTTGTAGCATTAGTATATAAATAAAATTTACACATTAATATAACCAAAATACCCTGATAGAAAAAAATGGGCAATTTAAGTTTGGCCATACTTTTTGTAAACTATTTCAACAATATAAATCTAAAGCTTGTATAAAAGTGCATACTCTTTAATACAGTATTAAGTTGCAAAAAACTATTGTAAAGAAATAATTAGAAAGTGAGAGAGATATTTATAAAAGAATGATGATGTCAGTGATGTTTATAATTGTAAAAGAAAAAACTAAGAGTGATCTAATTGTCTATAAATAAGGGATTCATTAAAGTCTGGTATCTCCACATAGCAGGTCGTGCAGCTGTTAAAAATGAGGTCAGAGCTGGACACAGGGCACGTGCCAGTAATCCCAGCTACTTAGGTGGCTGATGAAGGTGGGTCTTGAGTTTGAGGCCATTTGGGGAAACATTAAAACCTCATTTTAAAAAGAAATGGGGTCATTTTTGTCACGATGGAAAAATGTATGTGTGTTTGTGTTTGCAAAATTCTAGAGGATAGGCTATAGTTGATCTTGATTCTCTTCACACATTGTTATATCTTCAAATTATTTGACTAAGATATTCAAATATAAAAATAAAGCCATTAAAATGGGAATAAATTTAACATCATTTTAACATGTGAAGAATTATTTTGCTTTTGTGCTCAGTGAGTGCCTTAACAGACATATGAATAAGCTTTTGCTTAAAAAAAAAGTTCATGGACAGTTAGTCCTAAAATGGCTTCCTAGAAAAGCATTCTGTTAGAGTATCACTCCATATCTGCCTGTCATTGGTAATAGCCAGTTACTGGATTCATACTTCCCTTAGAAAGGGTAGAGTCATCTGACTGTGATCTGTCTGCCTCCAGATATCAAGTAAGTTACCTTTAGAAGTCCCTGGTTCACAATGAAGTGACTTATGAGTGAGTGACTTGCCAGAGAAATGGATTATTGGGAATTAAATACATTAATGTGGTTGCAATTGTTTTGGCGTCAATTGCCATTTCCTTTCCCATAGGTAAAAACTAAAGTGCCCTTTCTTTGTCTGTAGGCCTCCTATCTTTTGGAGTGAAAGAGTCTGCTTGGGTGAACAAATTCTTCACAGCTATTAATATCTTAGTCCTTCTCTTTGTCATGGTTGCTGGATTTGTGAAAGGAAATGTAGCCAACTGGAAGATTAGTGAAGAGTTTCTCAAAAATATATCAGCAAGTGCCAGGTAAAATATTTAGAATTTTTTCCCTCCTTTCTATTAATGTTACATTTTAAGAGGAAGTAGGTGAAAGTTTTCTCTAGAGCACTGGTTCACAAACATCTTGCTTCTGAGACCTTTCTGAGGAGCATTGTATGCCAGGACTCCTCTTTACAAGCTATCCCAGAAATAAAGGTGTTGGTGTGTGTCCTTACACCTACGGGAGAGGCGACACAGCTACTGGTTCCCACCTCAACCCCTGCTTTGGGTTTTGTGGAATAGGAAAGAGAGAATTTAACCCCTGCATGAACTTAAACTTTTTTCTCTCCCAACAGTTTGATGCTCTGAATAATAATGAGTCTTTTTGACTCTGCATCCTTTAATTCTTGCTTTGAGACCCCTATTCAGTTTCATTGCACTCTTTCAGGTTTTTCAGGTCTTGCATTTTAAAGAATGTTATTAGTTGTATGAGCAAAAAAATTAGATTACAAAGAAGTATGGGAATAAGGTGCATCTATATATTTGTATTTTTTGAGGTACTAGAAGTTGAACGCAGCTTCTTCCCACATGCTTACCACTCAGATACATTCCTGCCCTTTTAATGTATTTTGAGGCAAGATCTTGCAATGTTCTCCCAGGCTGGCCTTGAACATGCATGCACTCTTCTGGCCTCGGTGCCCTGGGTAGCTGAGATTATGGGTGTCAGCCACTACACCTGGCTTGGTTTTTCTTTATTTGTTATTTATAGTCATTCTGATGAGAGAAAAATTAGAATTTTGTGATTTTATATAACTTTTGATGTATAAAAAATAATCAACTCCAATATTATTAATCAAGCGTACGGAATTTTGTTTCACTTTTTGCACTGAGTGAATTCTCTTGTTAGTGAATTTTAGAGATGTGTAGTCTGCCTTACTTTGTGTTTTATGAGTTAAAGAATAGATATTTTTATATCTATTCTTTAAAATGAAGAGGAAGCTTCTTGTGTATATTACAGCACATGGCCCATATGTGGGATCTCTGCTCTTAAAATCCTGCCTGCCTGAGGGTTGCAGCTGGGATGCATCTGGGCCTTATGCATTTACTGGTGACCTGCCTCCAGCTGGATGTCAGTGCCACAGGGGGACCATGGTGAAAGGTTCACCACATTCTCTTGGACAGGGTGAGATGACAAAGTTTGAGTTTTACACACACCAGCTTCAAAGAGCGGATGAATACAGCATCCTTTGAGGATATAGTTTCAGACATCAAAACAAGACAAAACAGAAAGAGCAGGTTTCCATGAAAATGACTTTCCCATGTGTGTATGTGTGTGTTCTCTTTCTTAGAGGATCATCTTTTGAAAATGGAACAAGTGTCTACGGGGCTGGTGGCTTCATGCCTTATGGCTTTGCAGGAACCTTGGCTGGTGCTGCGACTTGTTTTTATGCCTTTGTGGGATTCGACTGCATTGCTACAACAGGTAAGAGCAGAGTCACAGGAGTAATTGTCTGTGGAAGCACAGGACAAGGAAAGAGCGAGACTTGGGATAAGGAAAGAGCTGGCTCCAAATCCGTCTGTGACACCTGCTGTATATAATTTTAAGACACTTAGTGAGATTTTTGAGCCTTGATTTCTGTAGTGGTAAAATTGGGAAAGTGGTACCAAACCCGCAGATATTATCAGGATTGCCAAGGCACACATATGATAGATACTTTGTTAGTTACCAGATATTTTATCAATGTTAGTCATAATTATTATCCTTAGCCTATGTGGAAATGCTGTCGCTTCCAAATGATTATGTTCATAAACTGCCTTTTCTTTAGTTGGATGTAATACAGCATGTCACTTCTTTTGTCTTTATCCTGTATATCAAATACTCCACGCCGGAATCAGTCTCCCACTGCTCTCTGGCTTCTTAAGACTGCGTGGCCTTATGATTAACCATGCTTGGGGTACTTCAAATATCAAATTGTATAAAAAGAATACAAAAAATATTTTTTATCAGAACTAGAATTTCACACAAATAGATGAAATAAGCTTTCATGTTTAAAAGGCTATGTGGGTGAGTCTTTTCATCAATGGATTAAAATGTTTCTTCTGTCCCTAAGTACTTCTGAGTGCTGATGGGTTGGGGTTTTTTGTTATTTTGTTTTGTTTTGTTTCTGGACATTGAAAAGTGACTTTCACGATTTCTCCTTCTTGGAATTGGATTTTGGTGTAATAGAAAAGTACCTTCGTGAAAAGAGGGAGTTTTCCTGCAAAATGGATGAATTCAGCTCAGAGGACAGAAAGGGCAAATGCAGAGCTGAATTACTATGGAGGAGAGAAGGAAATCGGCGCACACGAAGTTGCTTTGCCTGTGAATACCTTATGAAACATGTGCATCATTTGTTTGTGTTCAGGTGAAGAAGTCCGGAATCCCCAGAAAGCTATTCCTATTGGAATAGTGACCTCCTTGCTTGTGTGCTTTATGGCCTACTTTGGGGTCTCTGCAGCTTTGACACTCATGATGCCCTACTACCTCCTCGATGAAAAAAGCCCCCTTCCGGTGGCATTCGAGTATGTCGGATGGGGTCCTGCCAAGTATGTTGTCGCAGCGGGCTCCCTCTGTGCATTGTCAACAAGGTACGTTCCTGACATGAGGAACATATTATAAAACTATGTACTCACTGAATACTTTGCCTAGAATTATGGTTAAAAATCTTAGATGATTAAAAAAAATTCCCCCATTAGTTTAGAGTTTTTTAAAAAAAATGATGGTGCAAGATTCCTTGGAAATAAATGGATAGGGTATTAGTACACACACACAAATGTCATACACATTCATATATATGTGTTATAAAACTTTAGGATTCATAACCTACTATGCCTGCTGACTTTCATGTTTCTTGCAGTGCTTCAGAAATGTAAGACTGCGTACAGACTTGGCATTTTCTGCCATCCTATCCTTTAAAGTAATACCGTGTGAGTGTAAGCTCTGTGCCGAGTCATATTAAAATGCAAATGGATACTTTTCATGGAAAGACATAAGGCTTTATTGTCTTAGCACCAGTCAGAATGAACTTGCTCTACAAATAGATATTATCACCTGCAAATTAGTGGTGGAATTTTATATCGTATTTATGCAAAAAGAAAGGGGCATTTGAATCTCAAGTGTTCAGATATAATTAATAGTGGCTAGTCCTTACTCTTTAGAATTCATTTCTCAGTTTTCTGTGATACTCGTGTTTCCAAGTAACATTTGATCATAAGTAAAGTACTTTATTCTAGTATTATCAAGTATTTTGTACTGGAGAAGATTTTTACAAAAAGAAAAATAATCTTTTTGCCTGATCAGTAGTTTTTTAACAGTGAAAATAACTTTCTAAAAATCTGAAATTGGAAAGAGAAATATATTTTGAATTATATTGTAATAGAATTCATCCACCAATTATTTTTTCTCTCAAAATTTCCTTTTGTTTCCTAGATAAGATTGAGTGACAATTAGAAATTACTGTGGTGAGGCTCACTCACACGTGTAATCTCAGCTGGTCAGGAAGCTGAGGCAGGATAATAGCATGTTGAAGGTCAGCTGGGGCTACTTAAGCCCTGTCTGAAATTTGTAAAGTAATAATAATAACAAAGGCTAGGAATGTAGTTCAGCCCTGCAACTCCTCTAGAGTGTTCAGAAGGCCAAGGGCTCAAGCCCCATGACCACAAAAGAAAAAGGTCCAAGATGTGAAAATCATGTCACCATTGTCCTTGAAGGGGTAGGCAGAGACTTACTTATCCTGACCAAGCCTAACTTGCACTTATTAAAAAATAAAGAAAGTCGATTTAAAAAAAAACACTTTATTTGATTTCTTTCACATGATTTTTTATAACTAAGTCACATTTGGAATGGTGCAGCAAGTAAACATAAGTATTTCAGAACATCTTAAGCCACGGTTGTCTTATTAAGCTACACTCTTACTATCATTTAGTTTTGGCTATTTTCATGTACTAAATTTATAGTAAATTGATTTTTTTAACCTTTCTCTACCTTGGTTATTTTATGATGCTGGGAATTATTACTAATTTGATCAAAGATCAAGATGTATGATTAAAAGTAATGGACATATAGATGCATAACTGTTGAATAAAAGAGATGACTGTTCCTATGAAGCATAATAACTTAATCCTTTTTAATTATGTATTAATTTAGAAAATTTATTACATGAGTTATTGCCACTAAAAATATCTTAATGATATTGGGGGGGTTTGCAAAGTCTAATTACTTTTCATTTTAATTTGGTAATAATCATTTGTGCACGCCACTGGCTTGCAATATTGTTTTTAGACTGATCATTTGATTGGGCAAATATCTCAACAGAATCATGGTACCATTGGCAGATATTTTAAATTGCCCAACCATACTGCACTTAAAAATCATTTGATTTCCTAATCACAGTCTCATGCTAATTGTTCTACTATGACTGTCTCAGTTCTGGTTTGTAATCCCGCATGAATGTGTTTGCCCTACTGCATGTCTTTGCTTTTCACTCAGTCTCCTTGGATCCATCTTCCCAATGCCCCGTGTAATCTATGCAATGGCAGAGGATGGGTTGCTTTTCAAATGTCTAGCTCAAATCAATTCCAAAACGAAGACACCAATAATTGCTACTTTATCATCGGGTGCAGTGGCAGGTGAGAGAGTTTACTTTTATTAAGAAAAGGGGGATCTTTTCCCATCAAGGACACTGAAAAAAAAATACGAAGTTAGGTAGTTTTCTGTTTGTGTCAACACGAGGTTTTTCTTTCGTGCCTGTTCCTTATTTTGAATTTTTTGGTTCTGTGCCTTAGCATGTCCCAGGCTTTACCTGTATATGTTACTTCCCAGAGTAATGTTTTAAATAACTCACATGTGGATTATGAATTTTTCTGTTCTAGTCTTCTGGGCTCTATGTTTCCCTTACCCCGCATTCTGTTTGCCATGGCCCGGGATGGTTTACTGTTTAGATTTCTTGCCAGAGTGAGTAAGAGGCAGTCACCAGTTGCTGCCACGTTGACTGCAGGGTTCATTTCTGGTAAGCTTTACAAACACAGGCTTTATCAACCTTGGATTGGAACATTTTGTGCGCATGCCTGGTCTTACAAAGAGGGTCTGCATGCTCTGCATGTAAGTTACAACAAAATCATGGATAAAGTGGTGGATGAGCATTGGGATTGACATATGAAAATTGTGGTGGCTGTGCTATGTGTAAATTCATACTTAATTGATACTTTGGGAATTTTTTATTCTTTATTTTGAACTATTTGAACTTCTAACAAATGTGCAAAATGTAATGGTTCTTTGCTGTCAGGTATCACTTGTGATTGATGAATGAGCACATAAAATTCTAATTTTGATTCAGAAATTTTTAATTGAAAAATTATTTAATTTTGGAAATATTAATTTAAAATCATGATTATAAGCTTTTTAAAAAACTAAACTTTACCCATTTATAATCAAGTATGAGAAATGCTGAAAATAGCTTCTAGTTGGCCACTGTGTTTCGTGCCATATGTGATGACCTTAGTATAATGGGCATCCCTGCACATCAGGGTACTCTAAGACATGTGGCTTCTCCAGGCCTGTTAGTATCTACTCCTTTCACAATATGGATATTCAAGTTATGTTCAGAAAATCCAGATTGCTTCCATTTTGACATGTCTTTATGTCCATGCACAGTACCTTTGGCCACATTCTTACAACATAGATTTTTCAAAGAGATTCTGTAGACTGAACTAATAACCTTAAAGGTACTGTTATAGGAAGCAAGAGAAGATTTTAGCAAAATTTACAGAGACATAAAATGATGCAGTCCTGGCCGTAGAAGTTCAGATCAAAAGGATAATTTTATGGAAGCTCTGAAGTATTGGGAAATTAGGTTAGAGAATGCTAATGTGTTATCATATATGAAGTGGATTTTTTTCAAGGTCAGAAAGGATTTGCCTAAATAGCTCTATTTTGGTAGCATACCTTTTCTAATAGATCTGACATTTGATGAGATATATTTTGAAAGGTCAAGTCACTTACTTTCTCAGGCTTGGATTTCTGTCCCCATAAAATGAAGATTATGCTAGATGACCTAAGACCAATTTTTCATTAAGCACCATATTATGATAATAAAGATAGTTAATAAATATCTTTATCAAGGATCACATATTTTTTAATTCCTAAATCCTTTTACTCTTTCTGGTAAAAATCTTTCCCAGTAATGACTCTGCTTTGCATTCAGAATTTCAAAAGCATTTTATCATTTTCATTAAGGAAGAAAATCATTTAAAAGCATAATACTGAAATTGATAAATAAAAGATAATTATAATAGAATCCTTTCTTAATACTCTAAAATATCATATTTTTGTTACTTTGTTGTCCCACACTTTATTTATTTTTAGCTTTGATTAGAGAGCTTGTTTGGATAATTAATAATGGTTTCCCCTCTCGGCTACCTTATTTGGCTGTGATCCTTAAAATGCATACTAAAATTTTGATTATCTAGTAGTCCAGTATACTGTCAATAAAGAGCTTTCGAAGTGAGGCATATCATGTATTTAAAGAAAAAATGTCCAATAAATGGGGTACCGTGAGTTTGATTCCCAGCAATGGAAAAAAGAATAAAGAAAAGATATGGTATTATGAAGAAATGTAGGGGTGTTGGTTGAGATAGAACTCCACCTCCACCAAGTGCATGTAGCCTTGTTCATTTGCCCTGTTTGTAAGATGAGGGTAATCTTTTTAGGCCAGACCATGGGAAATTATTGGGATTTTGGCCAAAAATAGTTAAATACTGGTAATTTTTTTATAACTAAGTTGAAATAATTTCCTCTGTCTCATAGGATCATTCACTTGCAGATAAGATGAAATCATAGGGATATAGAAGTTACAGAGAAGTCTGGAACTCCATAGGGACTTCAAATTAATATTAAACAATATTTTACTTCTTAACTTCATTGGGATTTGGTATTCAGGACCATAAATTTATCTTTCACATCTAATCGGTCTTCTTGAAATGGTGACTTTAATAAGAGTAGAATTTAATCTATAAAAGAAATGTAATTTAATTGAAAATCATTATATTCTTTAATTTTGTTGAAATGATTTTAAATTTCTCCAACTATGTATGATATAATTCTTAATGCAGCTGGAAATTAAGGTGATTATATAACTCTTATAATGAAAACTGAAATATTTTGTGATTTTAAAAAGTAAGTTAGCCAGTGTTTCCTAGAAATATTTTTCATCTGATACATGAAAAGTTGTTATTCTATCATATAATACTTCTTTTTATTAACAAACATGTTGTAAGTAATCAGTAATCAGGCTTGATGTGTTTTGTATTTGCTAGAGGGCTGTGAGTTTTTAAAGCCTTATGGCCTATTTATGTGACAGAAAGTAAGTACATCTTATGAACAGTGAAAATGTAATTTCAGTACTTTGAGTTACGGTTAGTACTGAAACAAAAAAGAGTGCTAGTAGTATGTCTCTGACTTGAAGTGATTGAACTGTATGAAATTTCATGAGAGGCTGTTGGCTCTACCGTTTTTCTTTCTTTTCTTAATAGCTGTGATGGCATTTCTGTTTGACCTCAAAGCACTGGTAGACATGATGTCCATTGGCACCCTGATGGCCTACTCCCTAGTTGCTGCCTGTGTGCTTATTCTCAGGTGAGTTATCTGTTGTTTCTGAAGGGTGCGTGCTGGTACGACCCAAGGAGTAAACACAGGGAGAGTTTCCCATTTTTGCTTTCAAGAAGCTACAATTTTCATCAGTCTGACAAGCCATGTTCATGGTATCAGTCATTTTCCCATTACTGAGACAAAATACCAGCACCTCCAACCTAAAGGAGGATTGATTTTGACTCATGGTTTTCAGAGCATTTAGTCCATGGTTTATTGGCTCCAAGGCAGAAATATAGTGGCAGAGGAAAGCTGACTAACCCATGGCAACCAAGAAGCCATAAGAGAAGAAAGGAACTAAAGACAAGAATATATGTTTTCAGCTCCTTCCCCAAGTGACCAACCTACCTGCAACCAGGCCCCACCTTAGATACATGACCTCATCAACAGATTAAGCCAATGAGGAGTATAGCACTCCCATAATTCAATCATCTTTCAAGAGCCCTACTTCTGCATACGTGAGATTTATGGGGTCATTTAGATCTAAAACATTACATTCCACCCTTGGCCCCCAAAAACACATGTTCCTCTCATTTTGCAACTCATAAGAATTGCCAAAGTCTACACAATTTCAGCATTTCTGAAGAATCAGAATCCAAAGTCTCCAAGTTTAAAGGCAATTTCTTAGTTGTACTCATATTTGTAAAAAAAAATCAAAAAGAAAGTTAAATACTTTTAACATGCATTACACAGGATAAACATTCTCATTCAAAAAGGCAAAACAAGAGAATAGAAAAGAATTGAACCAAAGTGAGACTGAAATCCAGCAGTTCAAACATTAAATCCTGTAGCTCCATGTTGGTTATGGGGAGATATGAGCTCCAAAGGGCTTCAATATCCCTATGCCTATGACCTTGTCGGTTGCAGCCCACATGGCATCTCTCTCTTGGCCTGGCTTAGCTAACTGCAAGCAGTTTTCCTCAGCCAACATTATGCATCCTTAGACTCTCCAACTTCTTGGCATCTCCACTGCACCTTTAGCTTCGCTATCTCAGTTTCAGGCCTCCCAAGTCTTTTTCTGAAATGTGAGTAGATGTCTATGTGACTGTATAAACTTTACATTCTGCATCTACGTGCCTGTAAAACTTCGCAACATGTGGATGATTCTGATGTCTCCTGCCAAATTAAGCAGTAAGTTGAGTCCCTTTAAACCATGGCTGTAGAGGTCTCTGAATACTAAAATGTCTCAACTTGGAAAAACATTTCCTTAGGCACTGCTGAATGAAGTGGGTGCCCGGGGCTCTTTTCTCAAAGTCTTATACAGCCTTGAGCCTTAGATGGGTGCAGTCTGACCATTTTGCAAGATGTCCTCAGTTGTTTTTCCTATTTTCCTGAGGCAGAGTAATTGACTTCTTTGTAATACTAATCTTTTCAACAACCATGTTCTTTCCATGCATCTTTCTAGCCGTACTACACAGATTTCATATCTTTCAGTTTGCTTTTTTATTCTGATTCTCATAGTAAATCTGGCTAAAAATGAGTAGTACCCATACCGCAGCCTGAACTTTGAAACTTCTTCTGCGAGATTAATCCGTTTACTGCCTTTAAATTCAGCTTTACACAAGGTTTTAGGGCATGAGTAAAATGTAAAAATGTTCTTTGGCCTCTAGTCCATATTTCAATAGATCTTCCTTTCCATCAAGAACAGCAGGGGGCTGGCCTTTACTGTCTGCATTCGTATCAGAATTGTGGTCTTCAGAACTCCAACCAGAATCACTCATCATACTGTGTATACAGTCTTATAGGCTTTCTCCTGTACAATCATGCAAACCAAAGAAAAAAGAAAAAGCTGCCCTTCCCATGACAGCCAGAAAGATGAAGGAGGAGTCAGAGACAAGAATGCACTTTTCCAAGTCACGTCTCTAGTGTCCTGCCTCCTCCAATAAAACCCACCTCTGAGCACATGATCTCATCAGTGGGTTAAGCCACTGATGAGTATAGCACTCCCGTAATCCAGTCACCTTTCAAAAGCCCCATGTCTGAATACATGATGCTTTGTGGAAAGTTTTAGATATAAATCATAACAGCCATTTTTAAAAATCAGTATCAAGTATAAGAAGCAATTTTGGTCTTCAGCAAAGAATCAGAGTCAGTTTGATCATTACCAATAAGTTTGCCGTATGTATTTGAGTGACAGTTTCTTACAAGATATATAGATACCTAAAAACACTGTACTTTAAGCCAGATATAGTGATGTGCACCTGTAATCTTTGTACTCTGGGAGACTGTGGCAGGAGTTTGATGAGTTAAAGCGCATCTTCAGAAATTTAGCAACTTACCATTGACTCAAAATAAAATAAAATAAAATAAAATAAAATAAAATAATAAAAATGGCTGGCAGTATAGCTCAATGTGAAAGCCCTGTGTTCAATCTGCAGACTACAAAACAAACGAACAAACAAACAAAAAAAACTCTTTCCACATATACATATAAGAATATTCAGTGGAAAAGGTACATTGGTGAGTGAAAAAATGCAGTGAACATGAATATCAGAATGAGAATGGTTAGATAAATCATGATGCATATATTCAGTAGATTCTTCTATGGCAAATAAAATGACATTTACTTATATGGATAAACTTTTTTAGGTATATGCAACATCTTTACCTCTGACAATAATAACTTACAAATTTACATGAAGAAGTGATATATGTGTGCATATGCAGATATGCCTGCATAAAATTGTACCAGGATGCAAATGGTAATTGTAATAGTGATTAACAATGAGGAATGGCATTATGGATGGTTTTCATTTTCTTCTGCATATTTTTGTGTATCTTTCCTCAGTAAGCATATTTCTTTATATGGAGAAAAACATTATTTTCTAAAATAAGCAAAGGCTGCTCAGGGAAAGAGGAGACCACACTGGAGAGACTGGAGTAGATAGTAGGAGGTGAACAGGCTAATAACATCTTTACGCGCTATAGAAGAAGACAGGAAAACAGTAAAGGAGAATAGTGTGCACGGAACATGGGGTGACAAAATGGGTGGATAAGCCTGCTTAGGTTATGCTGGGTTGGAAATCGGACCAACAGGAAGCAGAGTGTGTTGCTCTGACAAGCTTCCTGCTTCTGCTTTCCCATTGGGCCCCCAGCCTGTTGGCTGGTGCTGCCCCACATACAGACCATGTCTCTCCCTTGGTTTGCTGTCGGACATGCTAGTCATCTCTAGAAATAGCCTCAGAGATGCACCCCGAAATGTGCTTTCCCAGTTTTTCATGTGTTTCACAATCCAATTAAGTTGACAATCAACATTAACCATCACAGACCACTATGAGGCCCTTGACTGCCAAGCCCAAGGATGTGACATTATTCTGTAGCAGGTATTTAACCAGAGTTTCTGTATTGTTTTTATGAACTGTGTTTCCTTTGTTCATGGGTGGTAATTTCAGAAATAACCATTCTCTTGGCACAGTTGCCTCACCTTAAAATTTAATCTTTGTTGCATCTACTGTTTAACTTTCTAATTAAGTGGCTATGTGAAGAAATACTCTATTGAGCAGCTTTGTAGCCTGACCTAGCTCAAAGTGGGCCCAGAGTCATGAGCACTGTCACTTGACTACCCACACTGACTTTGTATGATGTTTCACTTAGAGTCTCACATGCTGGTTTTGGACCATATAACTTTTTGAAAGCAAAGACACAGGCTGGAAGAGTAGCTTCGCAGTTGAAGCATTTGCCTAGCAAGCTCAAGGCCCTGAGTTCAATTTCCCAGCACCACATAAAAGCTGGACGTGGTGGTTTATGCCTGTAATCCCAACACACAGGATACTGAGGCAGAAGGATTGCCATGAGTTTGAGGCCAGCCTGGGATCTATAATGAGTTCAGGACCAGCCTGGACTGTAGAATGAAACCATGTCTCCAAAAATAAATAAATAAATGAAGACATATTTATTCTGAAATAGGTACCAACCTGGCTTATGTTATGAGCAGCCTAAATATTCCTCTGAGAAAGAAGATCTGGGATCTTGTACTAATGGAGCCTCAAAAAGCGAGTCCCAGGTTACCATGCTGCAAGGACAGGGCTTCAGTCTGCGAATCCTTTTCAGTCCATCTGCTCTACCTACAAAACAGTCGGCGTCCCTCGTGAGCTTTCTGGTAGGATTCCTGGGTAAGTCGTCTTCATTGTGTACAGTAAGGCCCAGAGAATGTATTTGAGAGAACCAAAGATTTCGCTTTGCCCTAGAATATGTTAATAACCAACTTGAGCCCTGAGATTTCTACCTGAGAGTCACTGGTAATTGAGATTATGTTTATATTAACAGGATAAAATTACTATATCTTGACATTTGGGGATGAAAGAAATTCCCTAAGAGTGGCAGAATTACAAACTGGCACCTTTCATTAGCTCTCAGGCTGCTCAGTGTGAAAGCGTCAGGCCAGGGACACCTGTCATTTTTGGAACTGGAACTGGATAGAATGAATGACAATATAGAAAATCCTTTCTTGTCCACCTACAGTTACCTAATTATCTGTGTTTCTAGTGACTTTCATTGAGCATCACCTGTATGTTAGATGCTCTGGTGGGCACTAGGGATATTGAGAGAGATAATAGTTGTTTTCACAGAGCTCTCTGGTACAGGATTATTGATGGCAAGCTAAAGAAGAATGATTTGTCTGGAAGCAAATTAATACACATTGCATGTTCACAGGTGGAGGGATGTCATTGTTTGAAGTAGGGGAAAAATGCAGATTATGTAATAGTACCACAGCAGCTTAAAGCAGATTTGCTCTTTCTCATATACTATATGTGGGCTCTATTCACTCCCACTACATCCATCAGTCCATGTGCTACAGTCTGAGTAGCAAATAAGGATTGGAGCTACATGGGCAGGGAAAGCAGTGGAGTACCACCCACTGGGAAGGTTGATTTCTATGCAGACAGTAATGAAATAAGCAATGTTCCTTCAATCAGCAGAATTGACTACTCCTTTTCATAATGAAAAGGAAAAGGGGACCCAGGGAAGAGTTTTGTCTTTCGCCAAGTAGATTATGTAAATACCTTGATGTGATAGCCGGATGGCTCTCCCTGAGGGATGTGAGGGAAGTGTGCATGCTGACCCTGGTCCCATGCTTACCCCGGTTGCAGCCTTTCTCGTGCTGGGGCTGAGTATTTTGACGACGTATGGAATCGAGGACATCGCAAGGCTGGAAGCCTGGAGCCTCGCCCTGCTTGCTCTGTTCCTTGTTCTCTTGGTCGCTGTTGTTCTCATCATTTGGAAGCAGCCGCAGAATCAGCAAAAAGTTGCCTTTATGGTACGTGTCATGGGAATTCGACACCTTACAGGTGATGTATGTTTTTTCTGTATGTTACTTTATGAGTTGTTTCTAAAAAAAAAAAAAATTAAGTGTGAAGTTAACCAGTGAGCAGGAGTGTCAGGACTCTGGATGTGTTTCTTTGTGTGTGGTGGTCTCTCTACATGGGCTGCCTCATTCCCTTTCTGAAACACTTGGGTGTGCCCCTATAATATACAGTGTACATAATGCTTGTTAATAACTTATAACATCAGAAAAGTAATTTGAATACTTTATTTTTAGAGATTCAGAAAGTTCTCACAGAATTCATCCCCACCAAAAACTCTTCCTCTGAAAGTTGAATTATCCTGTACTATTAAAACTAGGAGCAGGGGAGCTGGAGGAATGGCTCAGCAGTTAAAGTGCTTGCACGGCAAGTGCTAGGTCAAGCGCTAAGTACCTGAGTTTGATTCCTCAGCACCATGTAAGCCAGGCACCATGGCACACACCTGTAATCCCAGCACTTGGGAGGCTGGAGCAGGCAGATTGCTGTGAGTCCGAGGCCAGCCTGGGCTCCATAGTGAGCTCAGGGGAACCCTGGGCTACAGAGTGAGATCCTATCTCAAAAAAAAAAAAAAAAAAAGTAGGAGCAGGTGGACATGAGGAGTGTCTCCTGGAAATGTCCCTCATGGTGCCCTGTGTATCGAGAGTTCCAGGTTCCTTTTGATGTCTGAACAAGAACACACATCCTTACTCTCAACTGGACCTCAAGCCCCTCTGTGTCTTGGGGAAGTTGCAGATGTTAACAGGTTTAATCAATCTGCTGCTGCTTTGAGTGTCAGTGAATATGAAAACTATAGTTCCCATTTTAGTAGACTCTAGAAAAAAGGGTTTTCATTCAGGTTATCTTTTGTGAGCATATATGCTCACTGGTGCAGTATGAAAGTATGTATGTCAAATTTATTGTCACTGTCTTGAAATAATTTGAGGAGTTTTATTCAACTATGACTGCATTCAGAAAAGGTGCTTTTCCCCTTAGGTTCCATTCTTACCATTTTTGCCAGTGTTAAGCATCCTGGTGAACATTTACTTGATGGTCCAGCTGAGTGCTGACACATGGGTCAGATTCAGCATCTGGATGGCACTTGGTAGGTCTTTCAATATTTTGGTTTTCTCTTTCTTCTTTCATGGGCTGTGACTAGAGAACTGTACTCTTTCCCTCTTCCTGGAAATAAGACTTCTGTTTGATTTCTTCCTAATTCTTAGAATATCTGAGTGCTTACTTTTCCAGTGCCAGGTATCAAATCCGGGACCTAGACGCGCCAGTCAAGCGCCCTGAGCTTTTAACTCTCAAATACCGGTCTAAATTTGGATTTCCCAGTAGACCTGGAGGAGCACAGAAGCTTTATTTTCTTCAGTTTGTGAATGAGGGAAATGAAGCCCAGAATAAGTAATTTCATGTCAACCTAAACTACTTACCCAGTTTTCTAAAATGTAACTAAAACACAGCAAAATGCCTACATGTAAGTGATTACCTAATGAGGAGACAGCAGACATTGCCTTCTGTCCCCACACAGTGAGGATATAAATTGACAGTGATTTTTTACATAGTACCTTGGTCTCTACTGGTAACAATGATGTGTGGAAAGCATGTCTGTGCCCCTTTTATTGACACCAGACATGCTTTCAAAAATACCGGGTCATAGCTGATAATCTACTGTTTTTTGTATTTAGAGTTTTAATTTAGCCTTTACCCCACATATTGTTTTTAGTATGATATTGAATTTAGAGAGCATACTTTTTCTACATAAAATATTCTTCTAAAACTGTTTGTTGAAAGGAAAATGCACTGTACAAAATTTGAGTGTTAAAAATGGAGACTTGTATTCACATTGGGGAAGCATTTATTTCTAGAGGAGGCTGTCATGAGGTATTTTATATTTGCATTCCATTCTTCTAAAGTGACACAGGGGAGGAAAAAACCAATTCAGCTCTGTCTTAAATTTTTCATGCTAAAATAGTTCTTTCCTGACACGTCTAAAATGTTGACTTTGTCTCCCTCTTCTAAAAGGCTTCCTGATTTACTTTGCTTATGGCATTCGACACAGCCTGGAGGGCAACCCACGGGATGAGGAGGATGAGGAAGATGCCTATTCAGACAACATTCATGCAGCAGCAGAAGAAAAATCAGCCATTCAGGCAAATGACCAACATCCAAGAAACCTCAGTTTACCTTTCATATTCCATGAAAAGACAAGCGAGTGCTAGTGCTGGGAGGAACAGAGCTGGCCCACAGGCTTAACATCCATAGCCTGCATTGCGTAGACTATAACAGGATGTCGTCATCGTGCTAGGTGGCCATACATCATTCACCCTAATTTATACTCACTCACCTGGACACCGTCTCCTCAAGTTGTGGGTTATGTAACCTCCTGAGTTCTTCTTCCTTCAGTGATGAATAGCCCCCAAAAAGTGTGTGTGAGTGCGTGGGTGTGTGTTTGGAAACTTGAATGTTACAAGTTAGTTGGTGTTTTGCTGTTACCATGTGATACTATTCCAGCCTTGTCATAATACTTGGTGATGTGTACTGCACATACTGAAAGTAAATCACTGAGTAGGAAAGTGTTCTGTATATGTCCTGAGTGGTTGAGGAAATAATGGTTGCTTTTCCTTATTAGCCTTCATTAATGTCAGTGTAGATGTGCTAGAAGTGCAGCTGCTCATCATGGTGCCTGTCCTAGGTCAACAGTAAGAGGGGGAGATTAGAAATGTACCTTCTGTAAGTTATGAATGCCAGCAGTGGGCTTAGTATAAATTTGTCTTTTGCTTCTACATACTCAGGAGAGAGTGGCATCCCATGTCACCTGATGCCATCCCTTAGCACTCTGTCTTGAGAGCCTGTGATCCTTAAATTTGAGGCCTTTACCTGCATGTAATGATGTACTCCTCCACTCAGTTAGGGGTTTAGGAGAGAGTGCTGTAATCTCCTTGCAACTCTTAGAACTAGAGAGTGAAGGTGGCTCCTCTAGCCCAAAGCAGGTATCAGTGGTCATGATAAAGGTGTTGAAGATCAAAGAAGCAGACATATGTGTAGATAAGTAGACACCAAACATTCTTTTCTCTAAAGTTACTTAAGCCAGTAGAATCTCAGACCACACAACCAGTAGAATGATCCATACTTTTTTTTCCTACTACTTGCTACCTACTCACGCTTCAGCTTTCTTTAACCTCTTCAGGCGCCATGTCCATCTAACCCTAGTGGTGAGGGGATGTGGTAATGAATTCTATCTTTACAATATACCAAAAGGAAAAGATGGAGAGATGTAAGAGAAAAATACCTTATTATGATATCAAAGTGCCTATTCAGATATTAAAGGCCTTTTGTTCCAATTTCAGGGATTCAGATCTCATCTGCCTCTGGTGATTTTTTTTAGAAACAGGACTGTTTTTCCTAGTGCACTCAAATTCTTTACCACTCTCTGTTTCATTTTCTTTTAAATGGTCACATTAAGGCTATTAATAGAAGCTCTTATGTTCTAAAATCACCTGTCAATGAGTGGGGAATTTTAGTTAAGAATACAATTATTTAAAATTTCAAGCTACGGCTGGAGGAATGGAGGAATGCAATGGAGGAATGGCTCAGCGGTTAAAGCGTTTGCTTAACAAGTGCTAAGTCAAGTGCTAAGTACCTGAGTTCGATTTCCCAGCACCACATAAACTGGGCGCGGTGGCACACGCCTGTAATTCCAGCACTCAGGAGGCTGAGGCAGGAGGATTGCCCTGAGTCCAAGGCCAGCCTGGGCTCCATAGTGAGTTCAGGACCAGCCTGGACTACAGAGCGAGACCCTGTCTCAAAAAAGAAAAAAAAATATTTTTCAAGCTAAAAAAAAGTTAACCAAATTGAAGGAAAGCCATATAAATGAAACACAGTGACCTTTGGGTAGGAGCAATAAACTTAAATGTGATGAGCGTCTCTAATTGCTGCATTTCCCTCTATAGAATTCTCTAGTAGTGGGTCACTTGCTTTCAGTGTGTTTCTGCTCTTCTTGAATTATTTATATACAAATAAATAGTTTAATAAAGGAGGCTTGAGGATAGAGACTTGTATATGGGTGATATTCTCAGGATATTATGGAGAATGGTACAGAAATGCCAGTTTAATCTTCATAATCCAAAGGCAAGGATACCATCTGGTTTTTTGACACATCTTCTTTATTTCAGTTACTTTATTTATGCTGTTGACAAGGAGGTTGCAATTATGTTGTATAACCAAGAGTTTATTATGATTAAATATCAGAGTGAATGGCTGCTAGTGCTATAGCTTTCCTGACATAACTTACTACTGACATTCCACAGTGTCCAGGATGTACGTGATAAAAGTTCAGGCCTGGAATTCTCTTTCAAGCTTACTGTTTTACTGACTGGGAGGGGTTAGTGAACAGAGGAGAAAATATTTTTGTAAGGGCAGTACTCATGATCATAAACCCTTCCTGTTAGCAGAACTGTGAGAACCCCTTTAGTTCTAGAACCAGTCTAGAATAGGGCCTTCACACAGGAATGCGAGCAATTTCATATGTGAATGTTTTCATCTTTTACTGTAACAAAATTGAAAAATTAGTTTAGAATGGGATAGGCAGCTAAAACTGTTTTGCCCACTGTGTTCAATTTGCAGCATAATGAAGTTAAAAAATGGTTTTGCCACAGTGAAACACTTTGCAAACACAGTAATTGATGAAGAGATACTTTGTCAGGACCGTGCCTTTTTTTTTTTTTCTGTGAAGACTCAAATGGATGTGTATGTTTGTATGTATGTAAACATATTTACATAGGCATGTATGAGTGTATATATGTGTGTGTCAATGAGTGTGTTTCAAATATAAATATAGAAGTAAGTTGGGTTTATGATGGGCTTTAGATACGATATTGATATGTGGAAAGTAACACTTAAACTAATGTGGAAAAAATTAATGTTTTGTATTGAAAGACATTTTAAGTTTTAAACTATTTTAAAATATCTTACAGCTTTATATGTATATTTTCTATAAGTAGATGATGCTTTAAGAAATATTTGTCATGTTTCTAATTTGAAATTACTAAACTCTAGCACATTATAATGGGTGCTTCAGGATCTGCACAGAGTCGGGGTTAGGGGACATTAGGGGATTCCTGTGTTTCGGACGCACCTTTTCTGTCATGTATGCCTTGGTGCGTGAGTGTGTGTTAGTGAAAACCAATCTTCCAGCTCTTTTGCCACCTCACTGTTCCTGCATTTAAATTCATAACCCTTTGAACAAAATATTTTGGCATTTTTAAGACTATCAAAATGTTTTATACATAGATTTGGCTGGTAATCAAATGTATATATAGTCTTCTGCAGAAATTTTACAGTTTTGTGCACACATTCTTTTAGTTGTGATTAAGTAAAAGCTGCTTGTATTACTCTTCTGTTAGTCTAGGAACTGTGTTTTCAACATTTTTAGTGAGAACTTCTGATAATAGCACTTTAAAATTCTCGATGAGAAAAAAATCTTATTAGAATCTTTGATAGCTACTAAAATATAGATTACTGCTTAATCATACTTTATCCTAGAGCCCTAGAAGTCAACATCAACAGAATTCAGACCAAAATAACATTTGAGATATATGTGTATATATATTAATATGTATATACACACACATATATTCACATGTATATCAGTGTTGCTATATAAAACTTCACTATTATCAACCATAGCTGGAAAGTTTCTGAATTATCTTTTTTTAAAGGATGGAAGTCTGTCATTTAATTTTTACCAGTAAAAGATTTTTAAAACTTTATTTTAAATATTAGCCAAAATTTTTCTTAATCCTAGGTATTTATAAGTAGTTAAATTTTTTTATTAACACTTGTCTTAGAATCTATTTTTATCAAATTGTTTTCTAAATTTATGTGAGCAATTAGCAGAGAGAATGTAACGAAAGGCAGTTGCCCTCTGATGCTGATGACGACGCAGGGAGTTCCTGCTCTTTAATTTCCCTCTTAAATTCGGGCACTTTTTGAGATGATGAATGACATAATTGAGTTGTGCCGAGATTCTGGCTCACACTTCCCTGCAAAGTCAATCATAATGTCTCCTGATATGCATCAAGTCACATGTAACATCAATAACACAGTCCCCACACACCTGCAAAGGATTGGGTATAGAGTCTACATATGGATTATTAAAATTCTCTGGTTAGTGTGTTGTTTGTGAAGTAAATGAAATTAACTATCCTTTTTGCTAGTGCCAAAACAGTGCCTTTTCGTACTTTATAAATTTCTACTTGATAATTTTCTCTAATGTGTCCTTATATGTCAAGGGAGAAAGTACTAAACTTCATAAGGTAAATAACACCAGCAACGGTCATATTTCAGTCGTGTAGTTGTGAAAATAAGATTGCTTGACTTTGTTGTTTATCTGAAGGGTTTTTTTCCCCTTGTAAAATTATTTTTAAACACTTTAAAATAGCTTAGTTTCTGGATTTTGAGAAGTTTGATCTGTTACCATTAAGAGTTTTTAGATTGCATAGTTTTGTATAATTTCAGTGTCGTTTTTATGTACAGTTTAGTCTCACTGATTTCAGATGCTGGCTCAATCCAGTTGGTATGGTACTTGTTGGGAGCACCATCCTTGGCTGTTACTCTCTCTGGCTGAAGCCACCACCACTGTCTCTGAGTCTTAAAGAGCCTTCTCTGATCACTGACAGCCCACAGAGATCATAACCAGGCTCAGAGAGCCTGCAGTATGTGAGCATGCAGCTGTCCATTGGTGGAGTGTTAGAATGGTGGGGGAAGATGTGAAATAAAAGACTTCAGATGAGAACAGGGTCATGTAGTGGCCTTAATTTCACTTCCAAATATCCCATGAATCTGTCAAGATGAATAAGGATCAAGCAACATCTGTGACTCATGGAGAGGGTGGCTGCTTCCTGGAACTGACACCACAGGGCCTGGCCTGCTTTACATCATACACACACAGACACCTTCATGGTGCCAAGTGCACAGCCAAGACCCAGTTGGTAAAGAGCCTTGTGTGGTCAACAGGGTGAGTCTCTGACTCACACTTGATTGACGAGCTCGTCATTTTTCATGTCCCTTAGCAATACCTAATGGCTATGTTGCTTTCTTTTGTTATCATTGTTCTTAGTAAAAATTGTTGATAGGGTCTAAACTGTACAGAAATTCTGTGTCTGTAAAAACCAACAAATACATTGAACTCATGTATATGTAAACAGTTTTTGTTTAGTGGGTGATTTAAAATTTAGTATTTTAAATGATAATCAGTGTTCCTTTCTACTTAAAGTTGCATTCTTATTTAGACTCTGTAATTTTAAAAGCTGCTGCAGCTTTAACCACTGTAAAATATGCTTTCTAATGTGACTGTGTATTTTTAAATAAAAATATGCCTTACGATAACTTAGTACATATATATATATACATCACAAAAAACAAACACATGCATTTCTCACTAACCTAATTTAGCCACCCTTTTATTTGAGAAAAAGCTTGTAAAGCTCAGAAATACAATATAGTCTAAAATTGAAACTTTTTTATATTCAGCTGACATCCAGGGCCTACTGTATGAGTACCAAATCCTGCAGGATAAAAGATTTTTTACAGTAATAATGCAACATATTCACTACTATGTTCCTCACTACTATGTACAACTTTTATGTTTAAAAACATTTATTAAAATTGAACTGTCAGTTACATTTTTCCCACCATTTTATTAGCAATGTTTTAAACATTAAAGGAAAGGAGAAAATATATTATCACACACTGTTTTAGTTACTAGTTCACTACTGGTCTAAAATACCCAGCCTCCACAACTTAATGGAGGAAAGATTTCTTTTAGCTCAAAGTTTCAGAAGGTCTGTGTTGTGGTTAGGATCTGAAGTGTCCCCCAAAAGTCTCATGTATTTTAATGGAACCATGTGATGTTGGTGAATTGGAGTCTGGTCAGGAGGGGTGGATTACAGTTAAGTTAGGATTAACGGTGTGTAGTGGCCACACCTGGATGCAGGAGGGACTGGTTACTGGGTGGAGACCTGAAAGGATATATAAGCTGCACCTGCCTTCCTGGAGGGTGGGGATTAGTCTCAACTGGTCTCAGTTTGTCTTCCGGTTCGGCCGGGGAAGCTGCCTCCACCTCTCTCTCTGCCACGTACTTCGATTGTTGCCAGCCACCCCTGAATGGACTGTGACCTTCAAAACTGTGAGTTAAAATAAACCTTTCCCTTCCTAAGTTTGTGGGTATCGGGTATTGAGCCAAAGCAACGAAAAAGTAACTAAGACAATCTCACACAGTCAACTCGTGGGCAACCAACAACAGTGGAAGTACATGGCAGAGGCTGTAGAGCTGCTTAGGGTACTGCGCACAGAAAGCCGAGTAAGTGAGGAGCCCATCATGTCTGGAGACTCAGGCAAGGCCAGAGCTTTCCCAGGAAAAAAGCTGTAGAAATGGTTCTTCTTCCTTATTTTGCTTAGTTTAAACTGCCTTTTGGACTCCCCAACCCAGGACGGGTTCCCCTCTTCACTTCCTTGCCCATAGGTCAATGGTACACACCTGAAAGCTTTGCCCTGGGTGCCTCTTACTTTCAACAAGCTGACACAGTTCCTCCAGGTCAGACCCCAAGCATCCACCTCTTTCATTCAGGCCTCATCTCCCCATAGTACATAGTTCTATGGATATTTCACCACATCCAAATACATGAGGCTTTGGGGGGATATTCCAGATCCAAACCTAATACATATTCTCAATAATTCTGTTTTAATTACTTTTTTGTCACTGTGACTCAACATTTGACATGAATAAACTAGGGAGAAAGACTTTATTTTTAGCTTATGGTTTCAGAAGGTCTCAGTCAATCCATGGGCAGCCAGCAACAGTGGAAGCAAAGATGGAGGCAGCTCCTCATGACATTGTAAATAGGAAGTCAAATCCAGTAAATCCCAGAAGGAAGGCAGGAAGCTGCATATATCTTTCCGGGTCCCATCCCAGTGATGCATCCCTTCTAGGTTGGTCCAGCCTCCGTGTTCCGCCCCTTCCAGGTCTAAGCCCCCACCACACACCTGTAATTCAATGCACATGCCTGAAATCTATAACCTACCACATGTCTCTCTTCCACCACACAACTATTATCCTCTCCTCCAGACCAGGCCTTCATCTCCTAACAGCACATGGTTTTGTAATATCTAAATGCGTGAGGCTTTTGGGAGACCTTCTAAATCCAAATCGCAATATTCCACTCCTGGACCACTAAAGAGTCATGTCCACCACATGCAAAAATGCATTTAGTCCTTTTGTAAGAGTTGCCAATGTCTTAACAGTTCCAGCACTGCTAATAAAAGTCCAAGTCCAAAGTCTCCTCTGAGACACAACGCAACCTCTCATCAGTGAGCTCCTGCAAATGTCAAAGATTAAATACCTCTGCAATACAATGGCACAGGGTAGCCGTTCCATTCCAAAAGGGAGGAATAGTAGGATAGAAAGTAACTGGACCAAAACAAGCTCTAGACCAGGCGCGATAAGGGTTAACTTCTGTAGCTCCATGTCCAGCACCTGGGGTAGACTGGCAACAGTGAGATGTGAACTCCCAAGGGCTTGGGGGCCCACTCCTACAGAATTCCTGCTGCTTGCAACCTCCATCTTCTCTCGTGTGGGCTGGATCCATTCACTGCCTGCCGCTACTCTCAGCTGATGAGTCATTTTCCTGGCGGTCTCCATTGCACCTAGCCTTCCCCTGCACAATTTCACACACTGCCCTACCTGCGGCACACTGCCTGGCCTTTAAGGCCTTCCTCTGAAATCTGGATAGAAGCCCTCATGACCCCACAACTATTTCATTCTACATGCCTATAAAGTTGGGACCACGTGGTTGTCGCCTAGATCCACCACCATCTTGAGCAGTAGCCTGGCCTTCTTGTGCCATGGCTGCAGCAGCTTTTAAGTGCCTGAGGTGCTGAATTCTGCTGTGCTGAATTCTGGCAAACACTTCCCTCTTTGGCCCTACTGGGAGCAGTGGGGTACCCTTCTCCAAATAAGATCTTTTTTCCTTTGCACCCTTTAATTGGTAAAAAGTGGGATCTTGCTGATTCCTGAGACACCCCTGAGGCCTCTCTTTTATAGTCCTCAATTTAAGTACTTGGCCTCTTTTGAATGTTAGTCTCCTTAACTTCCCTGTGTTCGTTGGCCCCACAACTTTGGGCCACTTTGGTCTGGCACGACAAACTTTATTTGTCTCAGCCATTTTCCTCCTACCTTTTACCATACTGCCCTCTTCTACCACATGCCTCTCTTCCACCACACACCCATAATCCACCCCTCCAGACCAGGCCTCTACCTCCTAGCAGCATGTGGTTCCATAGATAATTCGTAACGTCTGAGTGCATGAGGCTTTGGGGGGGGGGGGACATTTTAAGTCTAAACTACAATATTCCACCCCTGGACCATGAAAGACTCACGTCCACCTCATGCAAAAAGCTAAATGGATAAAAGCTGCAAACAGTACACCAGTGGCAGCCTGAACATTGGTCTGCCTTGAGATTTCCTCTACCAGATTAAGTAGTCCACTGCCCTTACTCTCAGTTTCCGGCTGAATCTCTAAACAAGGGCTAAATGCTGACCAACTTTCTGCCAGAGAGCAACATACATGGTTTTTAGACCACTTGCCAATACAGTTTTCCTTCACATCTGAAACTTCTTGAACCTGACCCTTTCAAGCCACAGTTCTATCAGCATTCTGGTGTTCTGAGTTCTGACCAGACTTTCCTATCAAGCTCAGCTCAGGGCACTTTAAGCCTTCTCCAGCGGAACTGTGCGTTCATTTTTAGCTCATGGCTTCAGAAGGTCACAGTCAATCCATGGGCATCCAGCAACAGTGGAAGCACATGGTGGAGGAAGAAGTGGAGGCAGCTCCTCATGTCATTGAAAACAGGAGAGCAAGTCCAGTCAAGTTGCAGAAGGAAGGCAGGGAGCTACATACATTCTTTCGGGTCTCATCCCAGTGATCTGCCCCTTCTAGGTCCAGCCTCAGTGTTCTTTCCCTTGCAGGTTTAAGACCCTACCACATGCCTATAAACCAGTCCACATGCCTGGAATCCAACCCACATACCTGGAATCTATAATCTATCACACACTTCTCCTCTACCACACGCTGATAATCCTCCACACTCCCATAATCCATCCCTCCAGCCCAGGCCCCCATCTCCTCACAGCGTATGAGTCCACAGATAATCTTTAATATCCAAATGCATGAGGCTTTTGCAGAAAATTCCAAATCCAAATCTCAAAAACTTCTCAGGACACGTGTCAGAAATTAGCTATTGCTGCTGAGCCATGCTTCCCAGGATCACACATGTGAGGTCTGCCATTTCAATTGCTGTTTGTGGATCACTTAGACGTCCTTTCTCTCTGCAAGAAGCTTCTCAGCATTTATCCCACCAAAGCATAGCCACTATTGGTGATCAGTTATGTATAACCAAAAACTTTTCAGCATGCTAGATAAGCGTTTGCCAACTTACACTGTGATAGAAAAGGTGAAATTGAAGAATTTTTGTACATCTAAGTTATTTTTTTAATTACAAATTTCTTGAAATAGGTTGCTTAATACTGACTTTTTATGTCTATTAGTGTCTATTGTCTACCAAATTGGAGGAAACAGATTAAAATTTTAAAGGCCTTCATAGGACCAAGCTAAAATAGCCAAGTGCTTGGAAACTAGAAGCCTGCAACAGTATGCCTGGTAATTGGCTTGGTTACTGTTGCTACAGGTTTGCGTGTGACATCTCTGAACCATGAAAGTACCATGAAATAACCGTGAAAGAAGAACTCTCCCAGGAGTTCTGTCTGAGCCCTGGGTCCAGCTAATAACACCTCAGGGTAGGAATATCATCTCCCTAGTATTGTTAGGATTCCTCCTTGGGCTAAGGGCTCTAAGTCCATAGACAGGTAAGAAATTGTGCTGAGAAGTCTCCATCTGTCTACATGGAAAGGGTGATTCTTTTCTTCCCATGAGATACCTTAAAGACATATAAAAAGAACTCCCATTTAGACATTGTCTCAAGTTGCCTTATAAAGCAGGTCTGAGGATGAGTGAAAGAAACTCTGGTCAATACTCATTTATTTATATGAACCTTACCAGTAACAAACTGGTAGCTACCTCTTTTGGGTACTAGAAATTTCAGATGTCAAAAACCTTGGCTAAAGAGATCTTGTTACTCTTCTATAAAGACAGGACCAATAAACAGGAAAGAGACTGCATGATTCAGGAGTACACAGGATTACGTGGTGACCCAAATCATGGTGGAAAGCAAGCTGGTTTCTGGGCTCAGGATCTCTTAACCCACAAAGGCTACAGCACTGTCATAGTTCAGGGTTCTATTAACTTCCAAGTTATTGACTTCTCAAACTACCAAAACCTTCTCCTACATGTTTATTGATGCCTGACAGTAATTCCTGCAAACACGTATGGTTTCACCACCCTGGTAGAAATAAGACAAAAACAAATGAACAAACAAACAAAAAATCCCACTAATGTTCTTGAAACAGAACCATTCCCTTAATTTGCCACTAAAATGACAATGACTGGTGGTAGATACTTTCCAAAAAGCACTTAGAGCAAAAAATCAAGAAAAGCAAACAGGCAAGAGGGAATTGAAGCAAGGAAGGATACGTGAAGTAATAAAAAGGAAAAAAGAAACAAGAGAGGTCTGCAGTCAGAAGTTTTCTACTTTACGTTAGCTCAGAGCTGCCCCTCATTCCCTGGCATTTAAAGGTGGTTGGAAGTAACGAACAGGTGCTTCTTTAGGACATGCTATGTGCTGGGACTAGGTAGGCAATTTCCTTTGCCTTACTGGTTTTAAGTAGACAAAATTTCTGACCCAATGGTACTGAGTGGTTTGAGCGGCATCAAATGTCTCATTTTTCTGCTAGAACAAGGTTTTCAGTAATCACTCAAAACCAGTAAACTTAACACCTGTTTAAACCTCAAAAACATTTTTAAAAACTCATCTTGGTTTTATTTCTGTGGAAGACTATTTAGAGAATATAATTCCCCTTATCTTGGGATTGAGGAAGGCGTGCCCAAAATACAGGACTAGTTATGTTCTGGAATGTTTGCCTGCCTGAGAAATTCTTATTGGTGAGTTAAAATGGAAGAAGAAAAGGAAAAGCAGAGGAGGCAAAGGAGAAGGGATGTTATCAAAAGGTATAATGAAAATATCACCTGTAAAATAACTCACAAACAAGGAAATCATTGCAATGGAAGTAGTGAAATTTCACCTTGACTTTTGGTAACCTGAGATGATGACCGATATTGCTGTTTTTCATCTGTCAGGTAGACATTGTTACCATCACGCTTCTCAGGAAAATTTAAAGTATGATTTCATCAATGTATGTCTACAAATACAGCTGGCCCCTGACCCCTGGGTCACACTTAGGTCTCACTCTTCCATTCCAGATTGTCAGCTACTCCTTCCACTGCTTCCTTCACTTTCCAGAGAAAGTAACGATATTGAGGCACTGGCATAACATGGAGCCTCCCAGGGTGATGGTGGCTCCTGGATACTGTTCCACACGATGTTTCTACGTTTTCGTCCTCCACTCTTAACACACATGGAAGTAGCTGATTGTGGAGAAGTACTGATCCTCTGGTTGTTTCATCCCTGAGCCACTCTGGCCAAGGAATCAGTGAATTATAAACACCAAAGGCTGATGCTAACATGACCTGGAGGGAGTAGATAGGCAATACCTAATTAAGAAACAAAAAGTGGGGCTGGGACGGTGGCTCAGTGGTAGACTGTTTGCTTACCACACACAAGGACTTGGGTTAAAAACTCAGTACCAAAAAAAAAAAAAAAAAAAAAAAAAAAAAAAAAAAAAAAAAAAAAAAAAAAAAAAAAAAAAAAAAAAAAAAAAAAAAAAAAAAAAAAAAAAAAAAAAAAAAAAAAAAAAAAAAAAAAAAAAAAAGGCTGGTACTAATAATCATTTATGCAGAAATCCAAGATTTCTGTTTAGACTAATAAGAATGTTCATTCAGGTAACCAGAGATAACAAGAATTAATCAGGCCTTAGGAATACAGATATCAAGTTGTACTTACTTCAGAATTGTGAGATAATTTTATTTTAATTGGCTAGCATCACAGCAATTATCAGAAGAAGAATGGAAAAGATCAGTGCAGGGACTGTAGTAACAAAGTTCTTTCTCATCCTAGAGACAGAGCACATAGGGTTTTTAGTGAAATAGAAACCCGTTAAAATACAGCTTTGGCACTTTTCACTTTCAAGTTCAACCCGTTTAAGATTTATCTCGCTCAAGGATAATAAGCACTGAGACGAGGAGGCTATATTTCCTGGATGGCCTCTAAGCTGCTTGGACTTGGCTCCCATCCTAGTACTGACCCCTGTGTTTTATTGTCCTAGGGCTGCCAAAGCAAAGTCCCTACACTGGGTGGCTTGAGTAGTAGAGCGTGTTCTGGATAACAGAAGCCTGAGGTCAGGATGTCAGCAGAGTTGCTTCTTCTGAGGCCTCTGTCCCTGGCTTTTCGAGTCACATGTCCTCCCTCCCTCTCCACACAGCCTGCCCTAAATGCCTGTTGCAGTGTCCAAATTTCCTCTCCTTATAAGGAGACCAGACAGATTAGATTGAGGCCCAACCCAATAATCTCTTCTTATCTCTTTAAAGACCCTCTTTCCAAATATGATCATATTCTGAGGCACTGAGGGTTAGAACTTGAACTTGTGGTGGACACAGTTTAGTCTATAATTTAAAGGATAAATTTAAGGCCCTCAATTTAGCTCACATGAATGTAATCTATAGAAGAGGCTTGGGAAAATAGAGCTCCAAATGTATTTTCTCTATAGCAATATTAACCAACTGGAAAATGTAATGGGGAAAATTTACAATAGAAAAACAAAATAAAACAAGACTTACATGGAACATAAGGATGTAATTATATACCTAATAAGAGTGTAAGCAGCCTTATAATCCATATATATGAAGATATGCACACACACTTATTTACGTAGCCCAAATTTTGCTACAGTATATTTGTTATAAAAGAAGTTTGGGAATTCAGAATGCCAAAACTGTTACCTAAATACAAGTATTAACCAATTTAGAAAATGTAACAGAAACATAAAAGAAGGCCTGAATAAATGGACATAAATAAATGGAATAAATAAATATAACATTATTATATTCCTGGATGGGAAGAACCAGCGTTATAAATACATACATTCTTTCTTCTCCAAAACATAAATTTAGAAGCTTAGCTCAATGGGTAAAGTGCTTGCCTAGTATTCACAGGCCCGGGGTTCCATTACCCAGCACCACCTAAAACTTACCTGGTGTGGCAGCACAGGCCTATAATGCAGCACTCAGGAGCCTGAGACAGCAGGATTGTCACGTATTCAAGGCCAGCCTGGGCTACATAGTGAGTTCAGCAACAACCCAGACTACAGAGTGAGATCATGTTTTGAAAAAACTAAATTTAAGAAAATCATCATAAAACACAATAATGTTTTTATGAAGACTGACAGTAAGATCCCAAACTCATCTGGAGGAGAAATGGTACAAGGATAGCCAACAGAAGTGCCACCACGGGGGCGTCGTTTGTCCAAACAAAGAGCAGTAATAATACATCCTTACCAACAAATGCAAGGTGGGGTTCCCATAGGCGCAAACACGAGATCGGTAGAGCAGGGCAGGAACAAGTATGTGTCTAACTCACAGCACACTGAAGATCAATTTGAGAGGATGGGAAAAGGACCAAATGTCATAGCAATGATTATCTGAATGGAAACACAGACAACTTGATTTCTAACCTGTCATACCAAATATAAGTTATAGACACATTTAAAAAACTAAACATGAAAAGCAAAGCTACAAAAGATCTAGATGAAAACACTATAGTTTGACAACCTGAGGCACAGAGGGCTCGCCCTAGGAGACATAAAGCCATGCCGTAAGAGATTTACTGAAAAACGTGTTTGCTTGGTTTGAAAAAAGGCAACGTTAACAAGAGTAAGAGGCAAGAAAAACATTAGAAGAAGGGGCCGCCATATGTAAAACACACGAAGAGCTCCACGTGGACATACCTAAGAACTGCTGTCATATCATAAAAAATGCAGTTTTCAAAAATAGGAAAATACAATTAATGATAAACACACAATAAGATATTCAACCTCAATAGTAACCAAAGGAATGTAAATAGGAAAAATATAAGCAGATTTTGGCCCCTCTCAGGTTATAAAAATTGATTCAGGAACTTAGCAAGGGCAAGTTCAGGGCCTGTCCTACCTGTGGTTCGGCCAACTGGTTTGCAAGCTTTCACGTATGATGTCAACAACACATGTGGAATGAGGGCCTAGCCCCATGCTGGAATCAGACAACAAACCTGGGTTTGGACTTTGTCTTTGGGGATCCTCGTGAATAAAGCAGAAGTATTAATAATGCTGCCTACTTCCTAGGCCTATTGAGAGGACCAACAACAAACGTAAAGGAAGAATCTACCATGCTACCTGAAATATAGTTAATTCCTAACAAATAATTACAATTTTCCAGCAATTGGTGGAGGACTACGTACAGCACATTCCTACTCTTGAGCTTGTAGGATGCGCAGCTGAATTATGAACTTTGTTCTCAGTGCCGTGACAGAGGTTCTCGTGACAGAGAAAGGTTTGGGCCGTTGGGGAGGCAAGACCAGAGCAAACTGTGTACGTCGAGCAACGCCAGAGACTGGGGTGACCTGGAGAGGTGAAGATGATTAAAAGAACAGAAGGATCAGGGGCCACGGGATGGCTGGGGGCACAGAAGGCGGGGCCGGTAAACAGTGAGAATACGCTGTGAAGTGTGGAAGGCCAGGGACAGACTGGCCACCCAGGGACAGGCTGCAGAGGCAAGCAGAGGCCCATCCTGTGAGCCCTGCTGAGAGCCTTCCGGTGTAACTTCATTTGAAGATAGATGTACTTGCTGTGGAAAGAATAAAGTAACAGAAGAAGGGACCAGGAGATCAGTTTGGGGGCTGGAGAACCGGGCTAGACGTCAGAAAGAAGCTCGCTCAGGGTAGTGAAGCCTGAGGCTGATGATACAAGAGGGGTGGACTTGTGGCAGTCCGCAGGCAAAACAAGCAGAACCCGCCACCAGCAAGAGGAGTCCAGACTGAAGCCCCAGGGCCACACAGGAACAGAGCAGTCACTAAGGGTCAGAATGAGGGGCTGAGACGTAGCTCAATCGTTAGAGCCCTTGTCTGGCATACCCAAGGCCCTGGGTTTGATTCCCCAGTGCTACCTAAAAATTAACGAAGCATGCCTGTAATTCCAACACTCGGGAGGCTGAGGCAGGAGGATTGCTATGAGTTGTAAGTAAGTACATAAATAAATAAATAGAAGAAGAAGAAAAAGGAAAGAAAGAAAAAAGAATAAACAAGAATCTCAGGGCTCAGGCAATCTGGGCAAATTTAGCTACATATGTATATATTCTCAGGTTCTTTGCATTCTCCCAAGACTGTGACACACTCCATTGCAGTGATCTCTCCAGGCTGATGTCCACCTTTTTTATTAATATTGAGTAATTTTCCTTAATATATATATCTAATACATAGTAGTTACATCGAGTGTTGGGGCTCTCAGGGCCCGAGAGCCTCAGCATTGCTGACCTTGGCCAAGTTCCTTTCCATGAGGCAGGTGTTGTTTTGCTAGTTTACTGCTTGAAATTTAAGTCAGGTGTTGTTTTGCTTGTTTACTGTTTGAAATTTGGATCAGGTGTTGAAACACGGGACTGTTCTGTTAAAAGCGGGAAGGCAAGGAGCGTATAAGAGGAAGGCTGTAGATAATAAAGCGTCTTTTGCAGCGTCCCTGGCAAGAGTCCACATATTCTTCAATCCGCTCTCCCCCTGTCTAGTTCTCGTTGACTGACTGAGCGGGCTCAGTCAATCGAGCTTGAGAATTTTGTGCACACATATGTTGCATCAACTTCCTCTTCCCTTTCCCTTCTCCTTTTTTGCCATCCCTCTCCTTTCTCCGTTCCTCATAATTTCCAGCATCTCATCTGTTTGACTTCCTTATTTATACTCTGGGTTTGTCATATCAGAGAAACCACATGATATTTAACATTCTGACTCTGACTCACTTCACTAAGTATAATGGTTGCAAGTTGTATCCATTTTCCTACAAATGACTCAAATCTATCTTTATAGCAGAGCAGTACTCCATTGTGTGCATACACCAACTTTTCTGTATCCATTGGCCTATTGATGGATGTTTCAGCATCTTCCACAATTTAGCTATTGTTGGTTGTATTGCTATAAACATGGGTAGACAAGTATCTCTGTTATATGTTACTTTTAACTCTTTTGGAAAGATACCTAGAAGAGGTAAGGCAGGCTTAAGTGGAATAAATATTTTCTGCCTTTTGGGGAATCTCCAAATTGCTTTCCATAGTGGTTGACCCCATTTACAATTCCACCAACAATGTCAGCATGTTCCTTTCTCTCCACAGCCTTGCCAACATCTATTGCTATTTGTGCTCTTGGTATAAGCCATTCTCACTGGGGTAAGATGGTATCTCAGTAGTGTTTCAACTTCCATTTCTCTAATAGCTAAGGATGTTGAACACTTTTTATCAGGTATTTGCTGGCCATTTGTACTTTTTCATCTGAGAAGTGACCATTCACATGCCCATTTTTAATTTGGGTCTTTGATTTTGAGGAATCTATTTTTTCTTCTTACTGAAGAGACTATTTTTTCCAGAGTAGATTTTTGGTCATTTTGTCAAAGATCAGATAGCTGAGGGTGCCTGAAGCCGTCTCTGCATTCTCGGTTCTATTCCATTGATCAACTTGTCTGTTATTGTGCCAATACTATATGGATTTTTATCACCTTTGCTTTGTAATATGATCTGGTATCTGGAATTGTAATGCCACTTGCTTTTTTCTTGTTGCTGAGGATACTTTGACTATTCTGGTTCCATATGAATTTTAGGATTTTTTTTTCCCAGTTCTATAAAAATGTTGTTGGTATATTGATAGGGTATACTGATATGGATTCCACTGAATCTATAGATTAATTTTGGCAGTATAGCCATTTTGACACTATTAATTCTGCTTATCCATAAACAGGAGGTATCTTTCCATTCTCTCGTGTCCTCTTCAATGTCTTTTTAAAGCAAATACAGTTTTCATTGTAGAGGTCCTTCACTTCCTTGGTTAGATTTACTCCTAGGTATTTAATTTTTTAAGGAGCTATGGACAATGAGATTGTTCTTCTCAGATTTTTCTCAGTGATTTAGTTGTTAGTTTAGAGGGATCCTATTGATCCTTTGTGTTGATTTTGTATCCTGCAATTTGGCTGAATTTGTTATTTAGTTCAAAGAGTTTCTTGGGGAGCTTGTGGATCTTCTGTGTAGAAAATCATGTCATCTGCAAATGAGGATGGTTTAACTTCTTCCTTCCCATTATGTATTCCTTTTATTTCATTCTCCTGTCTGATTGCTCTGGTTGGTGTCCACTTATGTAAAGAGTCTTTGATAGATGGTGTCTTAACCTTTATAGCCATAATGAGGCAGGAGGTAGTGAGCATATAGACAGGAGAAGGATGCCTCGGAATGAAGAATTTACAGTACATGAGATGACATCAAACTGTCACCTTCACTTTCTGAAACAGCTTGCAGTTGACTACTCCCTAGAACTATCTATAGTTAAAACATGGTAAATGACAACAAAGGCCACAAAGGTAGAGGGCCTTTACTGGGTTGTTTAGTCAAATCTACTCCCCTACCTACCTTTCACAAAAACCCCTAAACAAGGAGGCAACCCACTTCAGTACCCCTTCTAGCTAGTGGAAGCATACGCCCCACTGTCTCTATCTTTTGCACAAACTACCCACTTTGCCACTTGCCCCCGTACTTCTGACTTTGTTCTTTAGCATTGTGAGATACCAACCTAGTGCTATACCAACAGAAATACTAAACATATAGCATGTCTTTTGAAAGTGTCGCTGGGTCTAGTTTGGTGTCTTTATGAATGAAACCCCAAAACCCAGAAGGTTAAGTGGGTGGCAAGAGAATTTGAGAGTCCATGGTAGCACAGAAACCCAAACTTTGGCCTTACTTATTCCCAAACAAATGTCTTCTCCACAGCAACTCAGCTGAATAGTAAAGTTAAACAACGACTGGCCACAGAATGCAGGATCCTGGGTTCCCCCTGCATAAAGTGGCTGAGAAGTGCTAGTTTATCTGACAATGTAGAGCTTCTTCCCTTGGCTGGTAAGGAAAATGCCCCTGTTACTGGAGGGTGAGCTCTCTTTAGCAGTGCTTAGTCCTAATGACCACAGTGGGACTGGCCTCTAGCGGGGGCACCGCTTCTCCCCTGGGGGAACACTGCTTTGTTTTTGCTGTTGTGTTTGGTCGATTTTTGCTTGTTTGCGATAGAGTCTCTCTCTCTGTAGACCATGTTGACCCTGAACTCACTATCCCAGACTGGTCTCAAACAGCAATCCTCCTTCCTCAGCCTCCCAGGTGTGGGATTACAGGCATGAGCCATCATACTCAGCGGATTTCTGTGTAGCCCTAGGGAATCAAACTCAGGGCCTTGCACGTGCAAAGCAAGTATTCCACCCACAGGGCTACAACCACAGCCCTGCACACTGCTTTGATGAGTGGGCCGACAAGCTAAGGAATTGGCTCTCTGCTGAAGGCACAATGCCTGAATCCTCTGCCCCCGCCCCTCCATGGCCACCAAGTCTGCAGCCCAGACTCAGTCCAGGCTCATTCCCCTTCCCTTTCTGAGGGTCTCTGCCTTCTCATCTGTTCAGTCAGTACCATGTACCTTAGCCTGGCCCTCCTGGCCAAGGTGGAGGCAGCCCAGGAAGGTGCACTCCTCTACCCGCCCTAGCCCCGCCCCTATCCAAGCCATGCCCCTCTGTGACCTCCCATCTCTCCTTCAGCTGCTAATGACCTTGCTTCTCTGAACTTCTCATATACCGTACAGGTTGGTGTTTCATTATATTTTCACTTGCGTTATTTGTCCATTTCTATCTTGATGATCTCCTTGGAGTCCTCGACTGTGAGCAGACAGAAGGATCCACAGGAACATCATTTAGCTTTTAGGGGTTTCCTGATGTGCCTGGATGTGGGGTCCATTACCTGGAACCAAAGTCTCCTGGAGAAAATATAGTCCGTATCCACAAGGAGCCTGGAGCCCTAACTTGGACTCAGAGGAAAATTGGGAAGGGCCTGCAAATGCTGTTGGATCTATATTTGTTTATTTATTTATTTTTGTGCAGACTCTCCTCAGCATCTACTTAATGAGGACCAAGCCCTTTCCTCCAGCCTCTGCCTGCTGGGCGCCCCTAGGAGGAAGGCAGAGCTCTCGCCTACTCCCTGCCCAAGCCCAGCGGGTTCAAGCGGCTGGACATCTGGCCACACACAGCGGAGCCGCCAAGGGCAACAGCCCAGCTCACACACACACACACGCACACGCACGCATTCACGCACACGTACGCATGCACGTACGTACGTGTGAGGGGCTTTCCGGAAAGGAGCGGAAACTTAGAGGGCAATTTTCACAGAACACCAAGACTCTGCAGAAGCAAGTGACAATGACACAGGCGTGATGATAACCGAACGACTCCACCCGTGTCCGCGGGTTTATGCTGGGCCTTCTTGAGCTTCGTAAACGTAGCAGTGAGCCCAGCTTGGAGCAGAAAGCCAAGGCATGGCCGCTGATTGACATCTCCCCTCTGCCCCACGTGGAAGTGGCGCTGCTTTCACGGCCCCGCCAGGGGGCAGAAGAGGTCACGTAACACCGGGAATTTAAAAAAAAATCTCCAACTTTTTCCCCAAATTAGGTTTCTCCTCCTGAAACCGAATCCGCCAGCGGCGGCGTCGCAGGCGCCCGGCCCGGCTCCCGCCGCCTCCCGCGCCTCCGTCCCCGGGCCGCGACGAAGATGAGGCTCCGGCTGCTGCTGGGCCTGCTGCTGGTGCACGGTGCGCTGCGGGATGGTGAGTGGCTGCCCCGCGCGATCGCGGCCCAGGTCCCCCGCCTGTGGCCCCTGCGCCCCGCGCCGCACCTGCCCTCCCGCCCGCCCGCCGCCGTCGCCCCGTCCCAGGGAGCCCGGTGGAGAGGCCCCATGTCCCTAGGGAGCCGTGGGACGGCGGCCGCACACCGCGCCCGCGCCGGCTGCAGCCCGTGTCAACGTGTCGGCCTGGGGAGGGGGGGAGGGGGGGAGTCTGGGTAGCGTCCACGTCCGCGCGGCGTCGCCCGTGCAGAGCCCCGTGCACCTAGCCACTTGACCTTAGACTTAACCCTGCAATTAGGTGTTAAACAAACTCCCTGGCCATCTGGTGGGGAAAGGTGTAGAAAATGCCTCCTGTACCTCACGTGCGGCTGCTCAAAACGGAGTGGTTTGTGGGGAGATTGGACCCAGAGCCTTTGCTGAGCTGTTTCCTTACTTTTTTGTTGAGACAGGGTCTCACTTTTTAGCCCAGGCTGGTTCCGAGCCCACTGGTGTAGCCCAGGCTGGCCTTGGCTTGGCCAATCCTGCCTGAGCCTACCCAGTACTTGGATTACAGGCGTGCACCACCACCACACCCAGCTTTGTGAGGCACTGGGGAATCGAACTCCGGAAGGCTTGCACCTTAAGTGCTTTAATCGCTGTGTCATTCCTCCGGCTCCTCCTTAGCCGTTTTAAATTGTATTATTTTATTTTGACACAGAGTCTAAGTCACTAAGATGCCCAGGCTCGGCTCAGATTTGCAATCCTTTTGCTTATGTCTTCTAGAGTGCTGGGATTACAGGCCTGAGCGATCACACCTGCGCCTCTCTTGGGCTTTTTGAATCTTGTGCACAGGAGGGACTGGCAGGGGGCCTGTAACTCCAGCACTCTGGGAGGTTGAGGCAGGAGGATTGCAAGCTCCAGCCTGGGCAACTCAGTGATCTAGTGAGAAACTTTCCTTGAAATTCCTGGGCTACAGACACAAATTGGCTTGGATTTGTCTGAAAAGCTGCTTTGGTTGTTACGCAACCTCACGCCAAGCCAGCCTAACCTGGCTCACGTTTTACCCACTGCTTAGTCCCAACCAGTTCCTTCCTTTCCCATGGAACTACAGTATTTTTCCACAACCCCACCCCATTCAAATTTGGAAATTCCAAGGTGGTGGTGGGACTTGGAGTTGAACCTGAAGATCCCGAGGCCCAGAGCTTTAGCCTGTGGTCAGCTTTAGCAGCCTGTGGTCAGCGCTTTGGCAGGGGAGCAACACTGACTTTCACCCAGAGGGAACTTGGCGTGAGTTCCATATGCAAAGTGCTACACTGAAATGCCTCAGGCAGATCCTTTTCTGTGACTGCTGAAATGAAGGAAATGCAGTTTCTGGTATTTTATAAACAGGGCAAGCAGTGCCCGTCATAGTAATTTCAAATAGTCCCTTTAGTTTGTTTACAGTCACAAAACCAGTCTCAGATTTCAGGTGGTGGCTTCAGCCAACAAGCTGGCACTCCGTATGAATTATTACCAACATCTGCCTAAGTCGATTAGCTCCCGTTTAAATAATATGCAAGTCGTACAAACAGTGAACATTTATGAGACAATCACAGTTAAATACAGACTGGTTATTACATAAGAAATTAAGAGTTAAATTTTTGGTGTGATAACAGGATGACTGTGATTTTGTTTTTAAAGTATGCTATGGATGAAATATCAAACACACTTCTGGAAACAAATCTGCTTCATTGAGTTATAGAACAGTTGCCCAAACCCTATAAAAAGAATTTTTTTTTTTTTCTGTTTTGAGTTGTAAAGTAAGCTGGTCCAGAAACAACCGATGACAGTGGAGTGTACAGAAAACTCTTCCAGGGCTGGTCTCTGATTGGCAGGCTCCTGCTGAGCCATCCCACAGCACAGACTGCAGCCTTGGGGCCATGACTCAACTTGTCCAACAGCCTTTCACTTTTTGTGGCCACATCTGGGAGAGAGCCTTCTAAGAGGAAAAGCTTTCCTGCAAGTGCTGCCCCAACCTAGCAGTTTGGCTTGCCCAATTCTAAAATTATTACCATTTTTGGAAATACTGTTATTTCTCTTTCTGAAGAGGGAGGGCTGAAAGGGCCTGTGTTCCACCCGTGTGACAGAAAGTGAGGCATGAAAAAGTTAATAAATAACCCAAGATCCTGGTTGGAGTCAGACATTGCTCACAGCTCCTGATTTTTAGCATTTCTGTGGAACATGTGCCACTGTGTACGGTGATATGCACTGCCACTTTTACATTAAAAAGTATAAAATTAGCTGGGTGTGGTGGCACACACTTCTAATCGCAGCTGTTGAGTCAAAAGTCTGGAGTTTGAGGCCAGCCTGATATACATAGGGAGTTCAGGTTCAGCCTGGACTACGTAGCAAGACCATGTCTCAAAAAGAAAAAAAAAAAAAAAAAGCAAGAAAAATGTATAAAATCCTGGGGTAGCCCACACTCCTGGTTCCTGCTACTGGCTAGCAGAAGCTTTACCCTTCTTTCCCCCTCTATTCTTCTTTGCCCTTTGATACTTTCCCCCAAAAAGTGTTTTCTTCACAACCTACCAAAAAGAGTATAAAATCACGGGTACTTAGAACTTTTGAATATCTACAAATTTATATTTAATGTCAGAGAAAATGTGAAGTGTAAATATGACTTTGTTACGGCTATTTTGTTGAACTACAGGAACCTCTGGGTCCAGGCTAATTTGACCTTCAGTCTAACGTGGGCTCATTTTGTAGCTTTTGAGAGCGAGCATTTTTCTTTCTGAGAGATGCATTCTGGTGTGAGGGCAGCACAGATCTCGAAGAAGGTAAGGACATGATTAGATTGCAAAGTCCCGTCTTTGTGGAGCTCATAGTCACATGGGGAGGCTAGATGATAAATAAACAAGCAATGACACAATTTTAGGAAGCAGTAAGTGACTGATAAACGACTGCTTGGGCTGCATTAGTCCCTAGAGCTGCTGTGACAAGTACAGGGTGAGTACCCCTTATCTGAAATGTTTGTGCTTGGAACCACAGGGTTTCAGATTTCAGAATGTTTGGATATCTCGTGGATGTGACCCAAGTCTTAGCACAGAATTCCTTTTTGTTTCATGGATACCTTATGCACTTAACCTTAAAGCAGTTTGGTACAGTATTTTTTGTGCCTTTTCGTTTTGCTGGTAACATGTCACATGAGGTCACATGTGAATATTTTGTGCTGTCATGTTGGGACTCAAAAAGTTTCATATTCAAGAGCATTTTGGACTTGGGGTGTTCAGATTAGGGAAGCTCCACCTGTACCAAGAATCAGATGTTTTGAAACAGGAAAAGTTTATTCCCCCACAGTCCTAGAGTCCAGAAATCTAAAGCCAATGTGTCAGTAGTGCCATACTGCGTCTGAGAGTGTGGGTAGAATCTTTCTCTGCCTCCTCCTGGTGCCGGTCTAGTGACCAACAGTCCTTGGTGTTCCTGGGCTGTGTTACTCCAGTCTCGGCCTCTCTTATCACTTAGATGTCTCTGTCTTCACGTGACATGTTCTTCCCCATATTTCTTTTCTCTTTACAGAGATCTCAGTCTTAATGGATAAAAGTATATCTTAATGATTTCTCCTTGATTCTACTCCAAATGAGGTCACGTTCATAAAGACACCAGTGTTAGGACTTCAGTTTATCTTTGTTAGGGACATAAATCAGTTAACACCCCAAGGTGAGACTTGAGGGGGAGGAGGGTGTGGTTTGGGTCTGCCTGAAGTTCAGAGCAACCTGCAGAGGCCAGAAGGAAGGCCAGGCAGGCCAGGCCCAGGGAGTACAGCAGCCCCAGGGGGCTTGTTCTGAAGGGCCCCAACATTCAAGACGGTAGATAGCAAGGCCTTGTAGGGGTGGGAGACTTAGTGCTTTTTTCTAAACTAGATGAAAGTTCTAGAGGGTTCTGAGCACGGAAGTGCCCGTGGTCTGATTATGTTTTCAGAGGTTAACAGTGCTCAGGTGAAAGCCAGGATCCTACTTACAAAGAGGGTTACTAGTCTGAGTTAAAAATAGGTTGGCCCAGGGTCATGGCGTGGGTGTAGAGTTTGAAGTTATGAAGAGTTATGAAGCTGAAACCAAAAATATTTGTTTATGGATTGGACATGGCTTAGGGGAGAAAGTAAAGGATTGAGTTAGACCCTCAAGTTCTCTCCTGAGCACTGGGTGCACAGAGTTGTGACTGACCACAGAGGAGACCCAGGGGAAAGAGCAAGTCTGAAAGGGCAGCTGGAGGTCAGGGTTAATTCAAGATGCCAGCTATTTCTCCTCCGGGGGCAGCCCTCAGTAAGTGATGGCGGATTCAGATCTAAGATGAAAGGCAGAATCTGGGAGGAAGAAAAGCAGCATCCAGGGTGCAGATGCTGCCACAGCTGTGAACAGTGTAAGGTCCCAGGCAGGCTACACAATTAGAGGTTGCCAGGTCTAAGTAGGCCCTGGGGCTCCATTTGGGAAGAAGGGACTTGCAGGAGGAGATGCCAGAGAGGCTTCAGAGTCCTGGGAAGCTGGGAGGTAACACGGGACAGCGTGATGCCTGGAGCCAAGCAAAGTAATGGATTTCAGGAAGCAACTCATTCGCTGGGTTCCATGAGATGCTACAGGAAATGCCTCAAATTCTGTCCTGGAATATAAGTAAATGCTTCTGTTGTGGTTAGGATCTGGAGGGTCCCTCAAAAGTCTCATGTGTTTTAATGGAACCATGAGATGTTGGTGGATTGGGGTCTGGTCTGGAGGAGTGGGTTGCAGTTACGTTGGGATTAATGGTGTGTAGTGGCCACACCTGGATGCAGGAGGGACTGATTGGTTACTGGGCGGAGACCTGAAAGGGTACATAAGCTACACCTGCCTTCCTGGAGGGCGGGGACTAGTCTCAACTAGCCTCAGTTTGTCTTCCTGTTTGTCCGGAGAAGCTGCCTCCACCTCTCTCTCTGCCATGTACTTCGATTGCTGTGGGCCACCCCTGAATGGAATGTGACCTGGGAGACTGTAAGCTAAAATAAACCTTTCCTAAGTTTGTGGGTGTCGGGTATTGAGTCACAGCAATGAAAAAGTAACTGGGACAGCTTCTCTGCTATTTTATTTTTTTAAAAACTCCTTTAGGAAGTGGTAATTAGGGTTTTGGGGGTGTTGGAAGGGTGAGGAGAGGAGTATGATTCTCAGGTGGCATAGAAAATGGAAGGAGACACCCTTGCTGTCTTTTTATGTCCCTAGTCCCTTTCCCCTTTTCAGCCGTTCTTGAAAGAGAGAATGCTCTTGAAAGAACAGGAAAGTGAGGGTGGCTGTCCCCGGTCTGTGCGTCTAACTGGGGAACCGCTGCTCCTAAAGTTCGTAGAGCGGCCTGGATGCTGCCCGTAGCGCCGGCCTCTTCCCTTAACTGCCCATCAGGTGGGAAAACGAGCAGCTGTAGCTCTTTGATATAAATACCTATGTTTAACATATAAGTCCTTGTCTAAGCAGCAGTGATTCTCTTTCCCCCCATTTTATTGATATGTATATATGTGATACATAATGTTTACATTGAAGTTGAGTATTTTGTGCACAAATATATCGTGTCAAAATTCCAAACCCTCCCCTCTCTCTCTTTGACCCTACACACACCCCCTTTCCCACTAGCTCCAACCGTACTCCCCCTTTACTAGCAGCAATGATTCTTCTAAGTGAATTTGTTTTCTCCTGCAACCCAATTCTATGGAAGAGAGTTTAATAGCCAGAGACTTTAAGTGAGCAAAATCTGATGTAGTCTTCGATCAACACTGAATAATTCCATCCTTTTTCTGCTGGCTTCTGGCTTTGTAACATTTGTTGCTTCCTTGGGAGCTTCGGACCAGCATCTCCTCCTTTGGGAATTCTGCTGCAGCCTTGCAGATCAACCCTGACCCAGGGGCTGTTTGGCTTGGACCACTTTGTTAAGGCTGGGCCTATCAAACAAAGAACTCCTTAGACAGTGACGCCTAAGATCTGTGCAGAAACAGTGAAATTGCAGTGATATAATCTGTACGTGAATAGAGAGGCAACAGCATAAACCATAGAAAGCTCTAGACTTAGAGTCACAGAGCTGACTTTTTGCTACATTTTTGGTAGAAAGTTGAGCTCAGGTGAGCTACTTTTCATCTTCAAATTAAAAACAATATCAAAAGACGATCACAAAGCAACAAGCTGCACTTCCTGCGGGTCGGACACTATTGGCATTTTAAGCATCAGCTCACCTAATGTGCACAGCAGTCTGTGTGATGGTGAATGTCACCATCGTGTTTTCAGTTTACAATGAGGAAGCTCAGACAGGCAGGGCGAGTAACCCCATGGAACCTCAAAGCGAGGACTAAGTGGCCAGCTGGGACCTGAAGTCCTTTCTTTAAAATATACTGTCCTTTCAAAAATGCAGTGATGATGGATTGTCATTTTCACTTATTTACAATATAAATTGTATTTAAGGCTTTTGGAATTATATTCCAAAATTATTTGTTTTTTAGAAGTTAGAGGGGATACTTTGGAATCACTTAATCCTAGGATAATTCTCTGAGTGTCTTTAGAGCTACTAGACTGATTTTTTCTTGCTTCCTTCCTTCCTTTCTCTCTTTTTTCTGCTTTCTTTCTTTTTATGCTAGGGATTGAGCCCAGGATCTCACATGCTAAGCATACACTTTACCCTGAGCTACCCCTCCACATCCTCAGGCTGATCTCTCTACCATTCTGCCATTACTGTTAGCAATTCACCAGTTCTGCAGGTTGCTGGGACAGTGACAGGCAGCTGGCTGAGGACGGGTGTAGACATTGAGTTGAGTGTTCTTAATTACAGGTTTGTTCCAGAGTCTAGGCCAGGCTGAGCCGAGCGTGGATGTTGGATAGTTCCTGTCTCAAAGATCAAAAGGCAGCACAAAAGGGAAGTCGGGTTTAGCACTTCATGGTTGAGTGCTTTTTGTTGGGCTTTAGATTGTGATTTTCTCCTATTTTATCACATTTCCCTGTTTTATCCATGTGCCCTGAAATTCCCACAACTAGCCAAGATCTGTGTGGTCATTTATTTAAAATAGACACCAAATATCTATGCATAGTGAAATAAGCACTTTGGAATGGGAGGCTGGAGACTTGAGTTCTGTTCTAGTTTTCTGCTATTAATCTGTTGAATAAGTGTCCAGTTTAAATTTTCAGAGTATCCTTTATTATTTTAATCTATACAATGAAAACTTTGCCTAAGTGATTCTTAAGGATGCTATAAATTTGGTTTTTTCTTTCAGTCTGTGGGTAGATATCAAGGCACACTTTGAGCTTATGCAGACAGATGGGCCAACTGAATCTTAGGTGTGCAGTCATCTTTTGTCTTTGTGGGGTGGACATAACCATATATTTGAGATTTCTGGAGTCCATTGGCTTCCAAAAGGGTGGAGCAGTGGGAGCAAACCTCGGATACAGGGAATTAAATGTGTATTAGCTGCAGCGAGGGCAAAAACATAAGAAGCTTAAAATAGATCAGCTTCTTATTATAAGTATTTATCAGTCTTTATAACTGTGGTGACAAATAGATACTCCTCCAAAAACATTTCATTGACTAAACTCTGACCATTAACATGGGTAATTAGAGTTTTCATAACTTATATATATAAGTTTTAAGATATTGTACATTTAGTACTACTTTAATGAATTTGTACCCACATGGACACTATCAGCCCCTGACTCTACCTTACACTTGCATTTTAAAAACAGAGTTCAGAACGGCTCAAAATCTTCCAAGAACATATCTGAAACTATTTGTGTCCCTAGTCCTATGAGACAATGCATCCTTGCATTTAAGTAACAGATTCAAAATGAACAATTAGAACACAGGGATGTCTAAGATCAGAAACCGACTTTCTGCCCTTTCATGTGGGCCTGAGTGGGAACTGCAAGGAATATTTTGCTTTGTCAGTACAAACTTAAGTTCACACATGAAATATTTTGCTGAATCTGAATGATCTCTCTCTCTGTCTTTGTCTCTCTGTCTCTCTCTGTCTCTCTCTGTCTCTCTCTGTCTCTCTCTGTCTCTCTCTGTCTCTCTCTGTCTCTCTCTGTCTCTCTCTGTCTCTCTCTGTCTCTCTCTGTCTCTCTCTGTCTCTCTCTGTCTCTCTCTGTCTCTCTGTCTCTCTGTCTCTCTGTCTCTGTCTCTCTCTCTCTGTCTGTCTCTCTCTCTCTGTCTGTCTGTCTCTCTGTCTGTCTCTCTGTCTGT